>OZ026517.1:109801174-110123674 GCA_964019695.1 Loripinus fragilis
ATTTTTCACATAATAAAAATATCTAATTTTCGACATAAATTAGCATTGATCAGGTGGTGCGTTTTTAAAGTCCTTCAGTATAGATGACAAAACGAAATATATAATTGGCATCTAAAAAGTTTTTGCATGCAAAAATTGAAATTCCCTTGACATCATCAATGCCGCAGTAGAAATATAAATGGCGATTTTGGTCCCTTGATTAATTTTCTCTTAGAATATTAGATCAATTCAAATATTTTTTATATATATTTTTATACCCTTTGGGATCTTTTTAAACAATAATATGAAAAAAAAAATTGGGATTTAAAAGGTTTCTGTAGCCAAATTTTGGAATATACTTGACATCTTCAATACCGCGAAAACTGGTCTGGGTGTACAATGCATGACAGGGTCCGGTATTAGTGCTAGTAATTAACAAAAAATCAAAAGTCATAAGGCCAAATAAAATAATAGGTGTGGTTCAGGTTACCCGACCGTCCCTAGTTTTTTACCCCCTACCCTAAACTTTTTTCTCCAAATTTTGAAGTTCAAAAAAAATATCAGAAATACAATGTCTCAAAAAGATCATCTGAATGAAAAACTAAATTTCTATGCATTTATTCTTTAGTATTGGAAACAGAGGGACTGTTTTATAGCAGCTTTGACTCATTAAATACATTTCAAAACAGATCTATATACTCCAAGAACAAAAAGGTTTTCTAAAAAAAAAAAGTTGCCTACCTACCTACCCTATTTTTTTTTCAAGATGTAACCTGAACCACACATATATTTTTATTTGGCCTAAAGAATCTTTATAAGCATTTTTAAGAAGGCTCTATAATGAACATGTGATCCAATTTTTAGGTCGACATTTGCATTTTAAATACCATTTTGATGCCTGCAAACTTTGGTCCCGGAATTTGGTCCCGAGTCTCGGGCGTTGGTCCCGGCTTTTATTCCTTCCCCTTGTTATCTTCAGTCTTTTATGAAAACCAATACTTGTCCGCGGGGAAAGAAAACTTCTCAAGTCGAAAGAATAATATCCCATGCATTTCCTCCTTTAGATGGAAAGAAATCCAACCCCAGCCGTGAATTTGCGGGTGATAGGAAAAATTTACTAGCATGATGATCGTTTGGCA
Source organism: Loripinus fragilis (assembly GCA_964019695.1). Classification (NCBI taxonomy): domain Eukaryota; kingdom Metazoa; phylum Mollusca; class Bivalvia; order Lucinida; family Lucinidae; genus Loripinus; species Loripinus fragilis. The sequence goes on from OZ026517.1 coordinate 109,802,293, forward strand.
CAATTTGCTTTGATGAAATCGAAAACAAACCTGAGGTCAAACCAATCGAATGACCTATTTTCCGCGTTTTGCCTTTAATCTTTCTTAGGTTATTTTCTTTGCTTATTCATATTACTGCTTGTATGCCCGTTGTCCGTTCTGTTCGTTTGTTTAACACTTTCTTGCTTCTATTTTCTAATAAAATGAAAAGTTCGTTTCTGTTTTATCGTGGCACGAAATAATTTAACCTCACACACTGCTAAATATAGAATGAATGACGTCACAATGATTTACAGAATAGTCCTTCATATACTTATTTAATATACTTATTTCAGAATTTCGTATCTATAGTCATGAATTTATCAATAAGTTCGCCCCAAAAACCTCTGATAACAAAAATTGGAAATAGTTTCTTGGTAGAAATATTAATTACAATTCTTAGTTATTCTAAGTTAGACCATTAGACAAGCTGGCGAGGGTGAAAAATAGGTACAGCCCGTGGGGAGAACAGCTGTTGAACATCCGACATTATCCGACATTTACACTGAAAAGACACCCGATTTTAGACGTTTTGAATACTCTTTTAATAAGAGAAGTCTACATTTGTTTTACTTTACCCTTGGAAAAACGAAAAATTTAATCGAAACGTTATTCATTGAACAATAACTTTGATCACACCCCTCTTCGGAAGAGTCCATTTCAAAACCAATTACAATTATAGGCCAAGTAACCACTGTTTCATAAATGAACTAATATTAGTTACTTATGCATTAATAAGTAACGCCGTAGAAAAAACAACATGAAAAATGACCAATCATGCAAAAAGTTAAAAGGCCAAGCCTTGGTCTATTATTTGTGGTTCAGTAATTGCATGGTGGATTCAATTAAAATGTGCCCTCTATATTATTAACCTTCCATTAGTTTTATCTACCACATAACAATTTATCACCTAATACAATCAATGTTTTAATTAGAAGAGAGAAAGTATTAAATACACCTTGTACTTAAGCAACTAGTATCCCCTGTTTGGTTTGAATCTTTACGTCACAGTCAGCATTTTTTCACACATGTTGTGACGGGTTTTCCTGGGTTGAACCAGTACTAAACAGCAGATAAAGTATTTTGCTCAAGGACACAAAACATTAATTCCACCAGCACAGGGATTATTCTAGGAGTCGAAAACCAGAAGAGATTTTTATAGAATAGCGAGCATTTTACTTAAATTGCTATATTTTCTCTTCTTTGTCTATATAAAAATATCTCCCATCCTGCTTAAAATTAGGGGGTATCTTTCAAAAGTGGGGGGAATCCCTAAATGCCCCTGCCTAGAATAAACCCTGCAGTGTATAGACCCTGCATTATGCTGCATTTCATCTTGGTCTTCACTATTTGCAAAAGTACTCATTTAGGGGTCTCCTGATCTGCTAGCTTTTGGTGGGTACATGTACAAGCTCCATAATTAATTAGGCAGACTGTTTGTTTTAGACAGGTGCATGCTTAAATCAGGTTTTGGGAGCCTTTTAGTGAGTGATCCAAAATGAAAATGGTTTAGGATATTGTAATATCTGATTTTATATTCGTTCAGATGTTATAACAACAAAATAACAGGGAGTGCAGTGGCTCAGTGCTTGACTCGAGACTGAGGGGCTGCCGGTTCCAGCCTCACCAGCGTCACTGTGTTGTGTCCTTGAGCAAGACACATTAATTCTAGCTTAGTACTGGTTCAACCCAGGAAGACCCGACCCTACATAACTGAAAGATTGTTGATGGATGTAAAAAATCAAAAAAAAAAAAAAAAATAATAATATTGATAACAGTAACTGTTGCACTCTGAGTCCTATTTTTTAGGCTATTACAGTAATATTTCAAACTTAATGTTTTGTTGTGAATATTTTTATGACATGTTATGCAGCAGTCTGACTCAGATTCTAAGTGCTGCCAAGTTTTCTTCTCTGATGCCTGCAAAAAATTAGTGAGAAAATAAAATGATTACTTCAATAACAGAGATACCTTCGGATCAAGGAATAGTATCTCCGACTGTTTGTGTTGCGATGAGGCCATTGGCAAAAAACAGGATACTGTATACATTCTGAACGTTCAAACAGAAAGACCTGAGCCACAATACCCCATAGAAACGCCTTTCATTGCTTTTGCAAACAGAGCAGACCCAGATCAGGCAGCTCTTGCAAGAGCTGCCTGATCATGGTCTACTTTGTTTGCTTTTGGAAATATGATTTACGTACCGTGTCTGATCCTACACTAGTGGACCTGATAAGTAACTGTTCTGTTCTGTGTACCAATACGAAAGTTTATATAATTATTCATAGTAGGAGGAGCCTAGCATTATTCATAGTAGGCAGAGCCTAGCATGAATATTCATGAAGGAAAGGGTTAAGATCATTATCATTGTTCCTGAAGATGCAATCTGATGTGTCTACATTGTTTCACATCTAGCACCTTATCATATATACTGAAGGGCACAAGAAACGTTACTGTAAAATTTTGTCACCTATTGCAATTGCATGTGGCTCACCAACACGAGCTGCACAAGCTTCTTGAGTCAAACCTTGGGGTTATTTAAATTTGTCAATTTTGTTAACAGGGTATGTTGAATAATATACATGTATATATTTTAACTGATGTCACTATTTTCTTCCTTCTTAGTAATTTATCACAAATTTTAGATGTAGCGTTTCTTTTGCCTGTGTATATAGTCAATCAGCAGCTGGTCTGCAAAAAAAAAAAAAAAATGGTTTGATTACCTTTTTGCATGCACATCTGCACATTCTTTTTATTGGCTGCTAATTAATTCAAAATTGATATTTTTAAACAAATCTTTCAGGAGTACCAGCTCAGAGTGTCAAACAGTTTGAATGCAGTTTCACAAGTAACAGGATTTGGATAGACAGGGCTCACCTTGCCAGTAGCCATTGTAGCCATTTGCTACTAAAAATGTAGAGTGGCTATAATAATAAATAGAAGTCATTGGCTAAAAGTACACTCTAAGTGGTTCAAAAAATACGTATATACTCAACTACAAAAGAAACCCATCAGTCACTTCTCGGGGCAATTATGGAAAACAGAATGAAGAAATGAAAATATAATTATATCATATTCCTTAGCAACCAATTCTGCATCAATTCATTAAATAATGTAACAGTTTTATTTAAATCCATTTATGCTGTACGCCAGTGTATAGACAAGGGGTCATTTTCAAAAATGACAAGTTTTTCACTTGAGAATGAATATCTCGATCTTGTCCAGTTCAGTTTACTTGAATTAAATTAGTCAAAAACGGGTATGACTCGCTCCTGCAGCAATAACAGCATCATAACGAGGTCGAATTGAAAGCACGTAACGTCGCACACCATTCTTGGTAATCCGAGCCCATTCTTAATGGAGATTAAACATGAAGCTGTCGAAAATTCCAAGGTTGCACTGTACGGTACCGGATGTATCGCAAGTCATCCCAGAGCTGCTCTATCGGATTAAGATCTGGGCTTACTAAACTATCCGGGTTTGTTTTGGCTTCTACACACACTCGATGATCTCGTCAGAGAGGGACTTACCAGTTATTGGACGAAGTGAACTGATTTAGAAGAGGACTCGAGTGACAATCAATTGTCTGAAACTTGTCATTTTCAGAAATGACCCCTTGTCTATAGTTTGGCGTACAACATCAACGGGTTAAAGTAAAACTGCAACAGTATTCAATATTTTGATGCATAATTGATTGTTTAAGAATATGGTATAACATATATTTTCATTTCTTAATTATTGTTCTATAATTGCCCAAAAAAGTAACTGATGGGTTTCTTTTGTAGTTGAGTATACTTTGATCAGCTTTCGGATTTTCCAATATTGCTATTCCTTCACTCTTTATTAGTGTGCCATATATTTTACACTTCGAATGCTGGATCGTTTTCAATACCATCAGGGTGTCAAACAGTTTGGATCCAGATCAGGCACGATGTTTTGTCGGGCCTGATCTGGGTCCAAATTGTTTGCAAAGGTTATCAGCAGATGACAAAAGTTGCCACTAGCTGGCAAAGAGTTAAATGCAGAACAACTTCTTGATACTAGTAGCTACTTTCTGGCTAAAACCTTGGCTAAAGTCAATTTCATTTGGCTTCCAACTTTTTCCATTTGGCTAAAGTGTTGGCTACGACAAATTCTGAGCCAGGGTTAGCCCTGATAGAGCTAACAATGAGCATTAGGAGGAAGTGTTGTATACCTGAATTAATACTGTCATGTGTGATAGGTAGACCACACTGAGCAGCTGCTATTAACTTCAAGGCAATATAGAACTGACTCCGCCCAAAATGTCCCAGTCTTTTAGCACCACATAGCTCAGAAACCTGAAATAGAGAGTACATGTATCAATAATCAGGCCTTTAGTTAACCCTTAAAGCGCAAATGGCAACGAAAGTCGTCTGCTTTTCACGTCTGCGGAAATGTTAAAGAAGCCTCTGTGGCAAGCAGTATGGACCCAGATCAGACTGCTCCTAGCAGTCTGTTCTGGGTCCAAGCTGTTTGCTTCTATACTTAATTCGTCGGTAATGTAAGGCAATTATTTGCAGCAGACGACTTCAGCAGACATCATTTTTCAGATGCATTTTTTCTTGGCGCTTTAAGGGTTAAGAGTCCGTACCAAAAAAATTATTTTCTTATTTCTCAACCAAAACATATGTTGTGGGTGCTCAAAAGATCCGTCTCAATGAGACGGTTCTTTTGAGCACTCAAAACACATGTTTAAACTGATGGATAAGAAAATAATCGCAATTTTACGCGGAAATGTTTTGCTTAACTGGCGCTATGATAATCATATTATAGTTAACCTGTGGATGAAAAACCTCATTTAACATGGTTGTAATCAAGTTGGAATAAATAACCCTGACCCCTAACCAAGCATGTAAAGAGTAAAAGGTTTAATTTCAGCATTTTCTTTCTCTGCGCATGTTGTCTGGCAATGTCTGCTGGTTCTTTTAAAACATCTAGAGCTCAGGGGATAAAAAATCCACTTGTCTGCTCGTATCTAGAAAGGACGAGTAATTCTTCCCAAAGCATTTGTCCTAATGCACCTGTCATTTGCAACCATGTCCCCCCGAGGGCTGGGGAATAGCACGGATATTGATTTTTCCATATGCAAAGCCCAGGTAAAATCCCTGCACTGCAGGGACATTGTTTTGGTCAAATCCCTGCTAAAAGTCCCCGCTGTTTACTAAAGTTTAATTTTCTGTCACCTTTTATCATGAACCCCTGCATTAAACCTACTATAAAGCCGTACTGATAAAATAATAAAAAAAAAAGTCGCGGAATCTGGTGACATTCTTCTGTTCACCTCAAATTTTTCATCCGAAGCGTGGCAACTGATAAACTCGATATGATGTGGGATGTGGTTGCAAATGACTGGTGCATAAGGATGAGTGCTTCAAAGGGAAAAACTACTTGAGGAAGTCATATTACATATTACTCTCTTATGTTCTTTATTGCATACACTTTTAAAGGACAAGTGCATGTGTTTGCAGGACGAGTGAAAATTGTAAGTCACTAGCTCCTCCTGTAGGACAAGTGCAATATTGAAATGTTTTGTCCCTTTGAACTGTAGCAAACAGTGAAGATGCAGATCAGACTGCTCCTCTAGACTGCTTGAAACACTGTTTGCCTGTATGTTGAAATTAGTCTGTGATGTTAACAACTAGATGCAAGAGATGACCTTGGCAGATGACACTTTTATATGGATTGTTTCCCGTCCCTGACGACGGGAGACATAATACATATGGCATGTGAATCCAAAAATTCAAATCAATGGAGAAACATTTGAGTAAATTGTCATCATCGGAGACTGCGAACAAGTGGGTCAGCAGAATAAACTATTCAATGAGTATATCTTTGATTAAACAAGCTATTGATTTATCTGTTACTCTCAGATAGATCGAAAACTGGTTGATTGTATCTCTAAAGTGGCAAATTGGGACAGCATTACAGACAAACAGTTGAAAATGCAATCCAGATATTAGAGCGCAAAATTGAAAATTATTTTTCTTATTTCTCAATCAAAACATATATGTTATGGGCACTCAAAAGAATCGCCTCACCCAATAGTGTGTTAAACAGTCTGTGCAAAAACACTTGCAGGTAAACTTTAACCCTTAATGCGCCAATCGCAACAAAAGTCACCTGCTTTTCTCGTCTGCTGTAATGTTTAAGAAGCCTCTATGGCAAACAGTGCAGACCCAGATCAGACTGCTCCTATAGGAGCAGTCTGTTCTGGGTCCACACTGTTTGCTTCTATACTTAATTTGCCAGTAATGTCAGACAATTATTTGCAACAGACGACTTAAGCAGACAACATTTTCAGATGCATTTTTTTCTTGGAGCTTTAAGGGTTAAGTCTGGAGAATTCACTTGAAATTGTGAAACACTATAAATATAAATATCATAAAAATTGTGCTTGCAGATTGCCTGATCTAGCTAGCTCTTTGCCTACAAGTGTTGCCTGCTGAAAACCTTAGCAAACAGTTTGGACCCATAACAGTACATGTACCAAAAGAATATTGGTCCTGATCTTGGTCCAAACTATTTGACACTCTGATGGTATTTCGGATTTTTTTTTCGAAAAAGTTGATTTTGGAAAAAATTCAGCAGACAGCAAAAAAGCATGCAAAATTACCCAGAAAAAGAGCTAGGCTTCCAAAGAACCAATCAATGAGTTGGGCATTCTCTTAACAAATGTGCCGCACCATTTTTCAGCAGAATAAATACTGTAGTGACAACAGCATTGATTTTGAGACACAGCGGTGCTATAGAGAATTGACTCCTGTCGTCTGCTGATAAACTTTGCAAACAGTTGGTCCCAGATTTGGAGTCAAATCATTTGAAACTCTGATAGAGTAACTGAAAGAATTTTTTGAAAAAGTTAGTTTTTTGACCACAAGGTCATACATTATAACTTGAACTAGAATTCTGAGAATCGGATGTGTCGCCTGGCAAAACAGATGTCAAGCAAGGCAAATTTGTCTAATTTATATCCCCGGCGAAGGGTTATTTTAGAGAAACTTATAAATCACAAAACATAAATCCCATTTCTCCAACCCCTAAATTTATCTGTACAATTTCAATATCTGACCTTTCAACCTGACCCAGAGGTCAGAGGTGTGTGAAAGGTCAAAGTTTTTGCCTCTATGTTAGTCTTACTTCTTTCCCTTTAATTTGATATGCATCATGACCACATTCAGATTTTTTTTACCTTTTAACCCTACCTACAGGTTGAGGGTGTGTGTAAGGACAGAATAAATTATGTACATGCATGGTGCTCTAAGCTCCATTCCCTTTTAGGGAGCGCAGTGGCTCAATGGTAGAGTGCTTGACTTAAGACCGAAGGGCCGCGGGTTTGAGCCTCACCAGCGTCACTGCGTTGTGGTCCTTGAGCAAGACACATTTATCCTAGCTTAGTACTGGTTCAACCCAGGAAGACTCGTCCCTATATAACTGAAGGATTGTTGATGGGACGTAAAGAATCAAATCAAACAAACAAACAAACCATTCCCTTTAATTTGATATGTAGCATGACTACTTTCAGTAAAAAAAAATGTTTGACCTTTTGTCCCCACCCCAGGGGCCCAAGGTGGATGTAAGGCCAGAATATGTGCTTGCATGGTGCACTACGCTCCATTCCCTTTGATTTGATATTCAACATGACAACTTTCAGAAGAAAAAATGTTTTGACCTTTTGGCCCAACCACAGGGGCCAAGGGGTGTGTTTAAGCCTAAAGGACAGAATATGTGTGCTGCATGGTGCTCTATGCTCCATTCCCTTTAATTTGATATGCAACAAGACTACCTTTAATAAAAAATGTTTTGAGGGGCTGAGGGTGTGTGAAGGACAGATTATTACCCAACTATCTATATAAGCAGTAATTGTCTATTTTTGCTATCTAATGAGTCACTGAACCATTGCCTGGGCAATAGTTTTGGATATTGACTGGGACTATAACATGGCCTGGTTTCCCATTTTGCTGTTAGAAACACAGAGGCGCTTATTGACATGCGAGACCATGATGCATAATTGCACACACTGTTTGTTTACTCCTGCAGACATTATGCAATAATGGCTAAATTAAGGCATGGTTTGGCAACTTTCAACTCAAATAACTAAGTTGTTTATGGTCAGAAACATAAAGTGTGGGTACTCGTTTTCTTCGTTAGAACTCGCGGAGACGATAGAACTTGAGACCAAAATTTGGAAGATTAGGTCAAATTTTCTGTTTGTTTTTTTGCAAAAAAAAAACGCATCGACTACAGCAACTCCATTCGATGAACGCTGCTAAGAGGTCATCAAATGGGTTGAACAATTAAACATTTGGCCTCGTGTAATAGACTAGTGCATCAGGTCGTCCACAGCACCTCAGGGTAATAGTTTGACTTTACTACAAACAGGCATGAAATTTCTGTATAATATGTGCTTACATTATGCTCTATGCTCTGATATGCAACATGACTACTTTCAGAAAAAAAATGTTCACTTTAAAGTCAAAGATATCTTGGAACAAACAAGGTCGTTATAAAGAGGGTTGACTGTAATAGCTGTGGGGCAATTTGAAGTTCATTACCGATACAAGAGGGCCCTAGGGCCATGGATCACTCACCTGAGCACATGAGTAGGATATGATTTATAGATTTCTATTTTTAGCTCTGGTAGCCATGTTGTTCAGCTAAGCTGAATGTTCTGATCAATTTTGGTAGAGGGCAACATTGGGAACATTTCTGTGCAATTATATTGAATTTAGACCAGTTGTTCAGGAGATGTCCTTTAATGATATTTCTTATCTAGAGCTCTAGCAGCCCATTTTTTGGCTGAGCATAGCCATTTGTGCAATTTTGGTAGAGGTAATCATAGAGCTGTCATCGTTATCGACAGTATCGATGTATAGATAAAATAGAGCTGCGATATTCATATCGATACAGAAATTTGGATATCGATACTTATCGATATTGGGTCAAGCAAGAATTGTCGTTTTCTTCCTGAAGGCCTACATCACGGGGGTTTAAACTAAGCTTCCATATTCAACGACTGTTTGCACCAGACATTTTAAGCTGCTTTAGTGAGAGTTAGATAAAAGTGTTACCCATTAGAAGTTTAAAGCAACGCTTCATGCACCTGTTGAACAATGCCCATACCATAGAGCGACAACACAACTTACGTAATCACATTTTCGAAGGTACCATTGGTTTGTATCAATATGCAGGAACAATTCCCAAAATGCACAAGTGTACGATATCTTTGGAATCCCAAGAACCAATAAATGACTAGTGCATAACAGCTTAAGCAATTGGATTGGTAGAAAGTGATTTCGAGCAAAATTATTGCAGTTGACTGAGCTGGGAACTTGATGTGACCCCTGTTGCCTAGCTTGCCAGTTTGACAACAAACATTTAGCATTCTGAGGCAATAGAAATAGCTATAAGTCAGTCTGGTTAGTGTTCCCTTGGTAGCACATCCAGCTCTAGGCTCCTGCCTATCATTCAGGAATTTGCAAGTTTGATTCCTGTGTTAAAAATTCAGCAAAAATTCTTTCAATTAAGATTTTTCATGAAATAATATTTTCTATGGCCATTCTCTCCCAACCGCTGACATGTCAATGTGTCAGATACTTGTTAAAGGGTGTAAATGAGTACTGCTTAAGTTAAAGCCTGTTTAGGATAGCTGACTGTCCCTACTTGACCTCATATGTAAACATGGACGTTAAGTAACAAAACAACCAAATCATACTTGCTGTGAGCCTTAAAAGATAAGAAAGGGCTAGAAGTTTCATAGCTTTAATCACTGACATGCAAAAAAGAGCATAAACAATAATAAGGGTGCATAAAGGTTGCATTTTATTTTTTAAAAGATTATCAATACATCGATATATATCGATATATCGCGATATTTCCTACCAATATATCGATACGCCAAATTACAATGACAGCTCTAGGTAATCATGAGGCAAATTTCTGTTAAATAATTTTTAATTTGGACCAGTGGTTCAACCGTTCAGGAGATGTCATTTAAAGATATTCATTCATCGAGAGCTTTGGCGACCCCTTTATTCGACGAAGGGAACTATTTATGTAATTTTGGTAGAGGGCAATTCTAGGAAAAAGTCTGTAAAACTATTTTGAATTTGGACAAGTGGTTCAGGAGCAGATATTGTTTGTAGACATTTCTTATCTCCATTTATGCAATTTTGGTAGAGGGCATCGTGAAGAACAATTCAATGAAATTATTTTGAATTTGGACCATTGATTCAGATGTAGTTTAAAGACATTTCTTATCTAGAGCTCTGTCAACCCCTTTATTTGGCCGAGTGATGCCATTTGTGCAACTTTGTTAAAAGACATCCTATCTTCATTTTTGCAATTTTGGTAGAGGGCATAATGAGGAAGGATTTTATGAAATTATTTTGAATTTGGACCATAGGTTCAGAAGGAGATGTCGTTTAAAGAAATTTCTTATCTGGACCTTTGGCATCCACTTTATTCGGCCAAGCCGAGCCTTTGTGCAATTTTGTTAGAAGCCATCATGGGGAATAATTCTATGAAATTATTTTGAATTTGGACCAGCGATTCAGGAGAAGATGTCGTTTAAAGATATTTTTATCTAGAGCTCTAGAGGCCCTTTTTCCAGGACAGTGGAATGATAAGTGTAATTTTGGTAAAAAGCATTATGAAGAACAATTCTGTGAAATTATTTTGAATTTGAAACAGTGGTTCAGGAGGAGATGTTGTTTAAAGAAATTTTAGCCAAAACTTTGTTGTACCTTTTAAAGGACTGGTGTCCTAGTTTTTTACCTCCAGCCCCACCCAGGGACAGGAACCATGGGGTCTGAAGGCATGATGTACATGCCAACCCTCCAGGGTTACTATGGTCCAAATATAAATGCTTTCTTATATATACATGTACAACACTGAAGAAACTTTAACCAAAACTTTGACTTAACAGAAGTACAAATGGAGGACCAAACGGAAAGACAAAAACTATATAATGAGAATCAATGACCCATATCAGAATGATACTTAAACACATGTGCTTGCCATAAAGCAATCTAAAATAGCTTGATTTTGAGGATAAATTTTGCTCCCATTGTTATGTTTTATGTTGTTAATTTTTCCCAATTTTGACCCAAGTTGATAATTTTTTCCCAATTTTGGCAATGGGCCTTTTCCCAAAATTGCTGGATAAAGCCCCGCTGTTGGTTGATGGTGTTTGACGTCCTGATCTTGTGGAAGCAAGAGTCGTGGCCTCTGGTCATGCTAGTTGAGGGAGTCAAGTATGGCTCTATTGGATGTCGACAAAGACCATGTACAATATAGAATATCATGTTGAGTCTAACGAGATCTCTGCGCTTTTTGTAGAGTGTCCCAGCCAATGTTTGCAAATCATCTCTGTGACACTGCTTGAACGGTTGTAGTCATTTGTTACAAATCTGCCACCCTTCGCTGGACCATCTTAATCTTATGATTGTCTGATTCGGTAGATGGTGCCCATGAATGATGATGTAGTGGCACATTCTACTGCTGGCCGAACGAATGTCTTGTAGGCAGTCTCCTTTGCAGCTTGTGGTGGCCGTGCAGACCCAGGCCTTCAGATAAGAGTGCGTATTGGAAAACTATTTTCTTCATTTCTCACCCAAATTATTTGTCTCAATGAGACGGTTCTTTTGAGCACCCAAAACACATGTTTAAATTGATGGGTAAGGAAATAATTAGTTTTACGCTCAAATAATTTCCTTGACCTAATATTTCTCTCAAGGAAGCCAATCGTAGAATTAGCTCTCTTGGTGACATTGTCTGCTCCAGGATAAGTCACTACTGATGGCATAGCTCCAGATAAGGATTGGTAGCAATTGGCTATATACCCACCACTTTTTGGCTTTTATCTCCACCTCCAGATACTTAGATGACTTACTTATTATTGATAATCCTTATTTTGAACAAATGGTAGGTCAGATATAAATTATCCTACTGAATTTCAGTTAAATAAGGCTAATTCTTCTGATACTGAAGCTCCGTTTTTGGACTTGAACTTGTCAATAACAAATGGCATAGTTTCTTCTAAAATTTATGATAAGCACGATGATGATTTTAATTTTGAAATAGTAAATTTCCCATTTCTTGATGGAGATGTTCCTCGCTCCCCTTCCTATGGTGTATATATTTCTCAGCTTATCCGTTTTGCTAGAGTGTGTTCTAATGTTGATGACTTCAACAACAGAAACTTATTTTTAACTTCTAAGTTATTTAAACAAGGTTATAGATATCATAAAATTCGTGAAGCATTTTCTAAACTCTACCACAGACACTCAGAGTTAATTGTTAAATACAACATTGGGTTAAAAACTCTTCTGCATATCAGAACCTATATTTTATGGTGATTTAGTTTATAAATTCAAACGAATTGTTGGAAAATCTGATTTTAGTGATCAATTCAAAAAGATTGTAAAATGTTATGTAAGGGTTGAATATAACTTGGATATCATGCGACAGTCTGCATGCCTGGTATAAAACCCAATCACGGTTTATAGCTATGGTTTCCTCTTTAATTGCACAACGGTGGGTCAGGCCTCAAACTCTCTATGACGGCTCTGATGTAAAGCTTTAATGGGTGGGTTGGTGCTTGATGCTTATCTGTAGCTGGATCCACCGTGGCTCAACTTGAGGTTTTCTTTAGCTCTATCTGTGAGTCATGAGCCCTTTTCTTTGTTTCATCATGGTGTGTAAATTTGATTAGAGTGTTTCTCCATGATGATACATTGCATAAGTTAGAAGGCCTCCACGAGAGCTGGACATTTCTTGTACTTCAACAACAGCAGAATCTAGGGTGAAGATTTGGTACCAGTAAAATGCATTTAAGCCCCCATGGTGGCTTAGACGGCTGTCCGTTCTAAGGTGGTGGTTCTGTTGTTGCTGACTTTTTGTTTATTGTAACTCCCATTGTGGGAGTCTGTAATTGTACTATGTTTTGTTGTACGTTACTTTATGTCCATTCTAGTATTGCAATCATCTTGATGGGGAAGAGAGAGAGCGGGTTGCTTTGCTTAATTTGTCTTCCTGGTGTCTCGTGATGGTTAAGTGGCTCTTCCTCGCGGTGCCATGGGGTTGTCTGCAGTTTGCAATTGTGGTATTTCCTGATCATACTCACTTACTTTTTTATTTGGAAATGGGTATGTCAAATTTTAAATTTGGTATTTCAAGTTTATGGAGTGGGTATCCATTTGAGAGTTAATAAGCAATGAAAACCGGCCTAGTTTCTCCTGATTTTCTTTTAACTTTCTTTCAGCTTCATAAAGCCCAATGACAATACTGCTAAGTTTATCTGAAACTGCTATTTTCGACTTATTTAGAAAATCAAACGTACTAATCAAGTCTGAGTCATCATGGTCATCGTATGATTCTCTGAACCCCAAATGTGGCATTGAGGTTGCGGTACAATAGGATTTTAAGGTTGAGGTAACTTCGGATTTTATTTGATTGCCCTGGGACTTTTCCCCCCAATGTTCAGCTATTGTTATCGTAAAATGAGACAAATGTTGTATTCATGTAAAGATTGGGTATAGCTAAACAACGAAAAGAATGTTCCTAGACTGGTTCACAATTTGATAAAACTAGATTTGGAGCAACACCGAGTATAAATTTGTACCAAACAATTGCTTGAGTTGTATGCAAACACGGCAATCACAGAGTGTATACTATAGCCACTTATACTACAAAAAAGTTCGGAATTGAGTATCAAGGATTTTTGTACGCACAGAAATGATTTTAATTGCGTTTTTGGGCCCATAGAATTGCCTAAATATGCAGCCTTATCTGGGGCTATGTTAGTATGTAATGACTAATGGTCAGTCCAAGGTATTCTGACTAAGTCCCGGCTCCGTATGGCCAGCTTCTGGTGGTGGATGGAATACTCAGAGAGCTAATGAACCTCTTTTGTTTGTGACTTGATAACCTTGCACTTGTCTGCATAAAAACCCATCTGCCACTTTCATTCCCACTCATCCAATTTCCAAATCATCCTGAAGCTGAAGACAGTAGGCAACTGTTCCTGACCCATATAAGAGGCTATTGTCCGCGAAGAGTTTGATTTCTGAGTAGATACATTCTGGCATATCATTTATATAGGCCAGGAACAGGAATGGGACTTAGACTGTGCCTTAAGGGACACCTGATGTGACTGGTGAAGGTTATGACAGTGCTCTAGATAGCGTCTGTACAGGCGTAAATTACGGGTCCGTTTTCCCCATATACGGATAGATTTGAAAATTAGTACGTACCGAATACAGGTGTGTTTTTGCCGGTACTTTTTATCGATAACCCATAGTTTTCATCCATTTCGAAATCAGAAGGTGCTTGATATTTGAACTGACTCGTGAATCTGCAAAAATTTATGCGTTTCAGAAATCAACCTTTCCACATTTTATTTTTTCCTCATTACAAACTCCCCAACAGTTGCCTCCCTTTACCTTGAAGAACACATACTTCAGAATAATATATGCGCAGAGACAACTCTCGGGGAGTTTGCTATCAGTTTGGTAACCAGTCAGTGAAGAAACTGAAAAGTAGGAATTGCTTGGCTTTATAAGCGCAGCGTGTTTACAGATGGCAATAAAACAATCATCCCTGTTCCAATATTCTTCCCTACGTACATAGGGACATCTGAGATGCCGTTTTGATTGATGGGGGATCAAACTATACCTGAAGACAGCAACAATGTGACCAGTTTTAAATACAAGTATAAGCTTTCATAAAATTTTTGGCTAAGCCAAAATTAATACAGACTGAAAATAGCTGGTATAGATCAAGTTTAATTTGGACCAGTACCCGTACTGATGGTAGTCAAAATCATCTGGAGCACTGTCAGATGACTTGGAGCCTTTGATGATGACCTCCTGGGCTCTAACTGACAAAAAAACTCCTATTACGCTGAGGATGTTTCCCTGTACACCATAGTGCTTCAATTTGAGCAATAGTAGATGTTGGGGGACATGGTCGAAGGCCTTGGAAAAGTCTGGGTGTATGGTGTAGACCTGCTGTTTGCCATTTTGTCCTCTGTCTAGATCATAAATGGGGAGAATGAGTTGAATCTCACATGACCTGCTTATTCTAAACACACCTATTTGATAAGAAAATTCACTTTTCCATGCAGTTTTCAGCTGTATTCTATTGAACATTTTTATTGTGAAAACATAGCTTAATTCTACTTTTACAAATGATTTAAAAAGAAAATATTTTTTTTCGAAAAATGTTCATAGTTACAGAGTATGCAGCTTTAAACCGCCCATGATATATTTCATCGCACATCTTGTAGGAACTTTTGTCATTGGTATACAATTTTTTTCAACAATTCTCAGACTTTTTTGTTTGCCATAGCAATGAACAAATGAAGAAATGCAAATACTTAAACTTATTGTTTTTTCTTGTTATATATTTATGTTGCTCAAATCGCAAACGAGTGCAATTAAATATGTTTTCTCTTTCATCCCTGATCAGTCGAATTCGGAAGTGGGTAACATGACAAGCAAGTCCGATGTTGTTTACAATACCCTATTAGTTTTTCTCCTTTTAAATAAGGGTAAATCGGTAGCGCATCTGTTTTAAACAAGCATCGGATAATCCTTGCTTAATTACTTTATAATCACCTCGTAATAATCACACTGTCCCGCAAAGTAATCCTGTCAATCACCTGTCAGAATCGCTTCACTGCAGTCCGAGTCATACGATTGGTCAACAGAGACAGGGCAATAATGGTGTCTCCGGCAGCTCGAAAAGAGCGTGTCGCGATAAATAATATCACAGGGCTTTTGATCTCCCGGTGTATTTATCTCAAGCTACTAGGTTTTTAGCGCTTGCCGACTAAAAAACATGCGTACGTGGAACTCCCGCCTAGCGAAAATCATGCCTCCCAGGGGAAAAACGTGCGTAACTTTATTTTTCTTCTACCTTTCCTATCAAATTTTCATATTTTTTTTTCACTTCTGACTTTCCTATCGTTTCTCTTTATTCTTTTTAAGTCGCAACCACCTGTGCTACAGAAGTCATGATTGACGGCGGCGTGTAACCATGTAGATGTAGATGTAACAATACGCGAAATTCTGCGTTTCCGAGAGCTCTGAATCTCATATATTCACTTTGACAGCTGGGTGTGCCAAATTGCGTCCTAGTAGCATGTCCAGTGAGGAGTCTCATGCACAACTTGGTGTAAACAAAAATTGGATCGAATCAAGGTTGGTTGTGATTTTAGGTTTGACACATAAATTCTGTAGTAAAGAATACATTCAATGATTCAGCACGACTTTTATTTTACTGTCGATATAAAACAAGCAACTAGGCCTACCTGCACTAGAATATCTTGACTGAGACGTGACGATCGAAAAAGTTCACCAGCCTGGGTACCAGTTATCTTCCCTGTCCCATCTATGTCACAACTCTGAAAAAGTTCAGCATAATAACTTTGTTCTCTCTCACTCTGCCAATTCATTTTCTTCATAAATAACAGCAGTTAGTGTAAATGTTTAATATGGTGTCTTCTATCTAAGTTTCCGTGTGATGTCAACAGAATAATTGCACAAAATGACATATTTGGGGTAATCCAATTCAGGAAATTGAACCAATGCCCTCCATATTGAATTTTATTGACTGGTGCACTAATTCTTTTCCCGTCTAATTAATTCACTACGTCACAACACGAACGCTTGTAAGATATATGCGTGCTATCTGGCAACGTCAATATGGGGTATGTTGAAAAAAGTGCGTTCGTATCACTTGCACGTCATCTACTCCATTTGTATGTTACATTCTTTGGGCTTTTGAATAAGGAATTAAAACAGAACTTTTAAGGTTTTGAATTAGTGAGTACCTCCCATTCTTGCACGTCAAAAATGTCATTGTTCCATTTTCATAGATGAATCGGCTTGTTCCCATGTTCACCCAAAATCAGAAAAAAATTCTAATGTTTCCCTGTTCTCCAAGATTGTCTTTGATCACCTGTTCAATATTTCGTCTTTGTTCTCTTGATCCCTTGAAATAAATGCATTCTTCTTTCGATGTACTTAATTTAGGATTTTGAGTAATCACATAAAACCTTGCTGATACAAAGCCTGGGACGGTTTGGTATATTTGGATTGATTCTAATTGATTGATTGATATTTATTAAGTTCAGACACACACGCACACACTTTTTACATAAAAACATGCACGCCCGCACGTACGCACACACACACACACACACGCACGCACGCACGCACACACACACACACGAAAACACACACACACACACACACACACACACACACACACACACACACACACACACACACACACACACACACACACACACACACACACACACACACACACACACACACACACACACACACACACACACACACACACACACACACACACACACACACATTTTCCTCGCGGTGCTGTGGGTTTGGGATGGTCTGTGGCCATTGTCTCCGCCGGGAAGCAGCTTTCAAATACTAACCTGTCTGATTTGAGCGTTGTGGGTACACGTGACATATTTGTTTATCGATAGCGTCATCAAATCATGTGATTCGCCCAATTGGTTGGTTAATACTTGTTATCAATCTGCGTCATCACGTGTCACTGAAGCAAAAATTTGGGACCCAAAAATGTTTTAGTGTAGTAAATCTTATCATTGTTTCGCTAAATACTGTAATATCAATCATTGTTATTGTTAAGCTACCAAAGGTTACTGGATGTCTCCATTAACAGATTATTTATAGCCATTCAGTGCTTGTTACTTTTTTAACGTAGTGTTTTGGGTAATGCACACCGCGTATTGACACAAATCCGACTTTTCAGTCGTGATGTGCCTTAGCAGACAGGTCGATTCTTTAGTATCGCGCCTGCACAAGACAATGGGTCTGTGGTATGTGACTGTGCCATTTTCCTCGACGGTGGGTCAGGCCTCAGACTCAATGACGACCCCGACCTAACAATTTCAACGGTGAGTCAGTGTCTGACTGATGTTTGTCTTTTGTTGGGCTAAGTAACCGTGGCTCAACCATGGATTTTCTTTAGTTTTGACTTTCTGTGAGTTGAGAGCCCGGCCGTTTATTTTGATTGTTTCCCTGTGATCATACATTGATTAAGTTAGGAAGCCTCTACGTGAGCTAAACAAATTCTGTGTTTTGACAACAGCAGAATCTAGGGCGAAGATTTGGCCAGTATAAGTAATTTAAGCCCTGCGTCTGAGCAAAGGTGGCGGTTATTCTGTCGTGGATTCAATGTTTATGTTTGAAGGAGTACTCGGTGTCCTTTCTAGTTTTGCAATCATCTCCCCAGAGTATGAGAGAGCTGGTTGCTTTACTTTAATTGTCTTCTTTCTGTCTTGTGTCTGTTAGTGTTTTGTGTCTCTTCCTCACGGTCAGTGGGTTGGTCTGTATTGTGCAATTGTGACATATCCTGGTCATACTCACTTACTTTTTGTGATGCATTCAGAGACAAAATTAACAAGAAGAATTTAAGTCCAACAGTCATTTTCAAATTTTTTTCAATTGATAACTACACTCAACTGGGGGTTTCTCTAGCTCTGACAGTCTGTGTGTTGAGAGCCCTTTTCTTTGTTTCAACACAGCTTGTTAATTGATTTGGTTGTTTAACTGTGATGATAGATTGCATAATTATAAGCTAGGAAGCCTCCATGCGAGCTAAACTAATTTTGTGCTTTTACAGCAGCAGAATCTAGGGCGAAGACTTGGTCAGTGAAATTATTTTAAGCCCCCAGTGGCTTCGACTGCTGTGCGTTCTAAGATGGTGGTCTTGCTGTTGTTTATTCATTCTTTATTGTTGCTCCCATTGTTTGTGGGGGTTTAGTGTTAGGTCCATGTTTTGTTTTGTGGCACTTTGTGTCCTTTCTAGTTTTGTAATAATCTCTCTGGGGAAGAGAGAGCTGGTTGGTTTACTTATGTTGTGTTCTGAATGTCATATCGCTGTTATCGTTCTTTGACTTTTCATCGCGGTGCCATGGGTTGGTCTGTAGTATGTGATTGTGGTGGCATTTCCTGGTCATACTCACTTTTTATTCACAGACAAATTCTCAAGACATGTATAATCTCAAATATGCGGATAGAGATTCTTTTGAGAATACCGATGATTAAAGAAAAAAACTACTTTCTTATTCCATTGTCTTTAAATGAGAAATGAATACCTGTTGGTAGAAACGAAAACATAGAAATATAACCCATAATGATTCCATTGAGTATTTGCCGAGGAAGGGAGAGCTGTTTGTTTTACTTTAATTATATTCTTGCTTTTATTGTTGTGTCTTTGTTTGCCTGTGTTCCATCGTCCCTTCCTTTGGCTGCCATGTCTTGATCAATGATCTGGTATATTGATGCTTTTCCTGGTCATATTCACCGTTTATTCTCTTTTTTTTTCCAGAAATAAAAACTGTAAACGTTTATTGCCTCTGCGTATATATTAGTACTACATTGAATATATTTTCCGGATTTACCATAGCTGATAGCTCTTTTGCCAAAATGAAACGTAAAGACTATAAAACATAATTGATAATGTTTCATTTCAATGCTAAATTACAAGTTTTAAAATCTCTATTTAATATTGCATCTCGTCGTTGTATTAAACACCATTTTATCCAAATGTTTAGTGTCAAAGTCTAATTGATGAAGGAAATTTTGGACATCGTCTTGATTTATGACTCTAATACATAAATATCAAATATATTTCACAATTATACAATGCTTTCTGGTCGAGAATGGCAAGATGGCAAGATTTGTTTGAATGACAGAGTCGTGATTGGTCCCTAGCACTCGTTTTAGCACTCGTTTTGCGAGAGTATGTTCAAATGTTAGTGACTTCAACAATAGAAACCAAATTTCGACTGCTATGCTACTAAAACAAGGCTATCTATATAACATACTTTTTAAATCATTTTCTAAATTCACCCACAGACACTCAGAGTTGATTGTTGATTACAACGCTGCTTTAAAACTCTTTTGCAACAGGATATATCAGAACCAGCATTTTATGGTGATTTAGTTTATAAACTCAAAAGAATCATTAAAAAAGTAAGAAAGAGGGGAAGATCAGGAATCGATACAATCAAGCACCACACCTGACCCAGGATACCAACGGGAAAGTGACAATGTCACAATTAGACATCACAAACTAGAGCCAAGAGGTCAGCCCTTTCCCAGCATGTGATCACAAGGCATCAACAAAAGCATAACAAAACAAGACAGAAATAGCATAAATGATCCACAAAAGAAGCACCGCCTTGGAAGGGCCAGTAAAAATATTTTACTGGAGGGCTCCAACCGGTTTAAAGGTACACCAACCTCACCCTTAGTTCAGATGTGGATCAAGACACATAGATGTTTGGTTTGCATGAAAGACCACTGACTTATCAAAGCATCATCTCCTAGAACATATAAATCAAGATATAAAAAGGAGATAAAGCAAAGATAAGAACTCAACAGTAAAGCCTTCTTTTCTTGAACAATTCAAAAAGATAAACAAGCATTGTAAAAGTGGGATATAACATGGATATTATGCGACAGTCTGCATGCCTGGATATAATAAAGCCGGTCACGGCTTATAACAAAGATTTTCTCTTTAAATGCAAGACGATGGGACAGGCCTCAGATTCGATGATGACCCTGGACTAAACTTTCATCAGGCCTTTTCTTTGCTCATCACAGTATGTCAATTTGATCAGATTGTTTCTCTGCGATGATGCATTGCATAAGTTAGCAAGCCTCAATAGGACCTAAACATTCTTTTGTTTTAACAACAGCAGAATCTAAGGCGATGAATTGGGCCATAAAATGCATTTAAGCCCCCAGTGGCTCCGGTTGCTGTCCATTATAAGGCTGTGGTTCTGTTGTTGCTGACAAATTGATTATTGTTGCTCCCATTGTCTGTGGGATTTTTGTGTTTGATCCTTGTTTTGTTATGCAGTATTTAGTGTCCTTTCTAGTTTATCAATCATCTCGCTGAGGAAGAGAGAGCTGGTTGCTTTACTTTATTTGTCTTCTCGCTGTCAAGTGGCTATTATTGCTGTGCGTCTATTCCCCACGATGCCATGGTCTGGTCTGCAGTGTGTGATTGTGTCATTTCCTGACCATGCTCACTTACTGTGTCATTGGTGGGTTGTTGCTGATGCTGGTCCTTGGTTGGAACCACCATGGCTCAACTGGGGGGGTCTTTAGCTCTGATTCTCTGTGAGTTAATAGCCTCCATCTTTGTTTCACCACAGTACAGGTACGTTCATTTGGTTTGATTAATTCCCTGTCATGATACATTGCATTAGGAAATTTTCATAGGGTTCTGCAGCATCTGATCTTGGTCGTCTCCCACAAAAAGGACGTCAGCGTTGGGTGTTTAAAGGAAACTGTTGCGTTTATCCGCTAACTACCAAACTCTTGTGAAAATAACCATTCATTAGCTGTGCAATCTTCCATTGAGAATATCCATCAAAGAATTATTTGGGGTTTTCTCTGTATCATACGAAGCTCAAAAAAGTTTCCTCAAGGTGTGTGTGTGTGTGGGTGTGTGTGTGTGTGTGGGGGGGTCCAGCTTTGGCGTTTGTTTTTTTCAAGGGTTATCAACTTATTTTACAGAGGGGAGGGATGGGGCCCAATTGCTTCTTGGGGGTGTCCATACCAGCATACAACTTACAATGGGCCATCAACATTTAATAGGCGTTTCGCAGGTTGGCCGATTATGGCCCAACATTGAATGCTGGCTGCCGGGGTAACTTTTTAATTATCCAGGATGCCTGGGCCAGAATTCCTAAGAAAGCCTATAGCTTTATGGTTTTCCATGGGGAGGGAGTCCTCCAGTCGCACTCATCTGGATCTGCGCGTGTGTATGGCATTTAAATTGGAAAATATGGTTATTGGTTACTTCAACTTAACGGAGGGTGTCAGGTTTATCAGGATATCATGGGTAAGCCTATACTTAGGGGGAGGGGTATACTTATTAATAATTCATAGGGTATGATCTTCTGGGAAATGATAGACACACAAGCAATAGAAGAAATAGAAAACAAAACTAGCTACTTGTATTTATAAATTGTATGAATATTCATTCTAGGCTCCACTCACTATGAATAATTATATAAATAAACAGAGTAAATCCTGGGTCTGCTCTGTTTGAAAAAGCGTTTCTATGAGGTAAACGGTTAACAATTCAAATCACGTTGTTGTTTAAAAATCTTTATTTGCTACGCATGTAGCTTTTTGTACTCTTGAACACCTACGCATAAGTACTCATATGCTAACAGCTGCCTATATTAAGGGTCACATGGCCATTAAAACAGGAGAATGTTAGGGAAAAGATGTAAAAAGAATTATGCTATAGACACCCTTAAAATTTAAAATAGTCCTGTTCTAGTTGGAAGGCAAAATGCTATCAGACCCCGTGGTTAAAACAAACACTTTTCATGCTCAACTCAAGTGAGCTCTTATAAAAATGCTGAAAATAACAATATTTCTTGCAGTAAAACTCTTAGATTTCGTATTTTATTGTTGACATTTTGATTGTTGGCATTTTAACATTTACTAGCAGGATACATTTCATAGTTATGAAAATACGTTTTATAATCGCGATGCCAGACTATGATGAGTTATTCAATGCATCTTTTACTCCAGTCATAACAGTGCGAGTGGCCCTGACAAGAGCATCTACAAAACACCCTATAACAATTGTTGAAGTGTATTGTAAAGTCAGAATTTGGAGGGTGCATTTCCCCATTAACCACGCATTCTTGGCAGTCTTCGTCAACGTCGCCAGTATCTGGAAGAAATAATTATATGTGTTTAATTATAGTTATTATTATCATTATTATTATTATTATTATTATTATTATTATTATTATTATTATTATTATTATTATTATTATTATTATTATTATACAGTATCTCACAAATTAAGTTCGGCTACTCGTGAATTTAAGCAGGACTAAAGTAAAATGTTTGCATTTGTTATATACTGACGAGCAAAAGAAACGCTACATCTAAAACTTGAGATAAATTACTAGGGACAGCAGTTAAAATATAAACATGTATATTAGCCAACATACCTGGAAAACAAAATCGACAAATTAACATAACCCCGAGGCTTGACTCAAGACTATTGTCATGGTAAGCTTGTGCAGCTCATGTTTGTTAGCCACATGCAATACCTGATAAAACTTTACTGTAGCGTTTCTTTTGTCCGTCAGTATAGATACCTTTAAATACAAGAATGAAATGTTAAAAAATATGCGTTTCTATTGATGTCAAGTATTTAGCCATACTGAATCTTTTGAAGCTTAGCTTCAAGTTCGAATTCTACTTCATTAGAGGTAGCTATGGCATGCCTCCAGATAGATAGCGTAATTGTAAATTAATTTTCTCATTTCTCAACCAATACATGTGTTGTGGGTAAACAAAAGAACCGTCTCAATGAGACGGTTCTTTTGCTCACCCAAACACATGTTTAAACTGGTAGATAAGAAAATAATCGTTATTTTACGCTCACTTAGTGCGCTAACTGAATCTGTTGTAGCTTACCTTCAAGTTCAAATTCTACTTCGTTAGAGAACGCTCCAAGGTAGCTTTTGGAAGAAAATATACTGTCAGTTGAACCAGCTACCTTTAGTTTATAAAAGTGGTCTGTTGGAATATCGGTCAAAAGCATCTGAAAATAGAAATATGGAAGCTATATCTAGAAATCCGATTTATAACTATAATTTACTCTTTAACTGCAGGACACTGCTCAATGACACTTTCATAGTCTTTCATTGGGTCAATTCCTTAGACTTATAATCGTACTGCACTGTATTTATACTCGTCTATTTGCACTGTAAGTCTCTCATTCTCTCTCTCTCTCTCTCTCTCTCTCTCTCTCTCTCTCTCTCTCTCTCTCTCTCAAAGATGTGCGGTTCTATTATATACAATTACTGTCGTGCCACCCAAGAGTGACAGTGGCGTAATATTTGTTTACAATTGTTTAGTAAAACATTAACTTGCACACTCCTATTGCATGTATTTAGCTAACGTGAATTGAAAGATCACTTGTGTATTAATCCTAGCCGCATGATAGGATTAATACACAAGTGAACTATCAGTTCTAAGTTCCTGGAAACTTTGTAAGCAAAACATGACGCCACTGTCAGTCTTGGCTGGCTGGCAGGACAGTAAGTAAAGAGAATAAAGTACCTCAGTGTTATCGCCATAGGACTCTTTTTCTTCAAGGACCTCACCAGACACACTCCTTATTCTGATGACATACTTGTCGATCCTTTTGTAAATAGTCCCAGGCCTTTCCCAATGAACTAAGATCTCAGTTGGTGAGGTTACCGTAACATTCACAGTTTCTGGTGCAGATGGACCTAAATAGATTAACCATACGTATACAGGAAATTCGTAAACGAGTACTTCAGCAAACAGTGAAGACGCAGATAAAACTAAGCCAAAGAACTCGACATTCATTGTGGTCTTCACTGTTTGATAATGTAAGAGTAACCGCACTTATACAGGAAAACCGTAAACAGTACTTTAGCCATCTTCGCAAGCCAATGGTACTTAGTCAACTTCGTTCCATACGCACCTTGCGTAAGGAACGAAGTGGACTTAGTACCGAAGCTTGTATAGGGGTTCTAGGGATACAGGATATTTGCCATTTTACTTCCAGGGATACAGGATACTATCCATTTTACTTCCAGGGATATGGGATACTTGGTTCAATATTTTCGTTACTTCCAGGGATATTGAATATTTAGGAAAATTAATTAATGGGATATTTGCCTATTTATAAGGAATATTTGCATATTTACTTCAAGGGATATGGGATATTTGGTACCCCCCTATACAAGCCTCAGTACCCTTGGCTTGCGAAGATGTACTTTAGCAAACAGTGAAGACCCAGATAAAACTATGCTAAAGAATGTGGCATTAATTTTGGTCTTAGCTGTTTGTTATCATTAAACTTATCTTCAGGGGAAAAAAGTAGATAATGATTTGGAAATCCCGGACCCGTGCCCCTTAAAATGTATATAGCCATGAATGAGCCACAGGGAACCAGCCTCAGACAAACACCAAGCACTGGCCCACCGATTAAAGATTTAAGTCAGTGTCGTCGCTGAGCCTGAAGCCTGACCAATCGCCGTGCAGCCTATAACCTTGATCAGGTTTATAACCAGACATGCAGGCTGCCGCATAACATCCATGCTATATCCAACTCTTTTATAATGCTTGACTGTTTTTTAAAATGATTGCTTTCGAACGATTTTATTTTAATTTATAGACCAAATCGCCATAAAATACTGGCTCTGAAATGCCTTGTTACGGAAGAGGTTTCAAGCCAACACTGTATTTAACTGTCAAACTTTGAGTGTCTTCGGTGGAATCTAGATAATCAGAAATGCCTTAACCCTTAAAACGCCAATCACAACTGCAGCAGACGACACATTCGACATTCTTCCCAATTTTCGACACAAATAAGGTATGAAATATCATGCCATATTTGTTATTTTTTAAAAAAGCAGCAAAGGGGTACGTGCATTAAGGGGCTAAAATGCCCCCCCCCCTTGGAGCAAAAACTGAAATTTGCTTTTCACAAATTTCTTTGGATTCGTTTATTAGAAAATGGCTGCTTTTTTCTAGTATAACTGTCTAAATTGAGGGGAATACGCATGTCTAAGCACAGCTGTTATCATATTTACATGTAATATCATCCAAAAAACGATTACCACTTTGTATCTTTTTTCTTGGTAAACTAGCTTACTTTTTATTGAGGAATTTTATTACAACGCACTGGGAGCATTTTTTGACGCATTGATACAACGCACTGATGGTTGCCTAGATGCGCCATGGTTGCTGGTGCAGCCTCACCACAGCATTCACTGTTCTTATAAACGGTACATAAATCGTTATTTGAGCCAGCACATGATATTTCAGTACCAGGACGAAGACTCAGGTGAGCCTGTGTAAATGTACAGGCTCGCCAGAGCCTTCTCTGCATAGACAAATAGAGAGTAGTAATCGTTTTTGGATGATATTTCATGGGACTATGATAACATAGCTGCAGCTGTGCTTAGACATGCAGAATTTTCTGAAGTTAGGCAGTCACAATAGAAAAAAGCACCTGTCACTGTCAAACTCCACAACTGTGTCTGATTTGTCGGTCAAACCATGAATTAAAACGCCAATTGCATGGCAGAGCCATAAACTGCAATGTTACTGACGGTCTGTGCGCATTGGGTCATCAAAAGTAAAATAAATGCAAGCTTATAAAGAAATCATACAGTCAATAGGCATAGATTTTGTGGCTTTTGTACACTGATGAAGGCTCAAGCGTGACTCTGCAAATGTGTAGCCTCACCAGAGACGCTGCAGAGCTAGCCCTGTTCGCACGTTGAGAGTGTTTCCGCCTATTTATTCAAATTGGCCCAAGAACTTTTAATTTAATGAGATTGTTTGTCCGTTGATACATTACAATAGTTAAGAAGCCTCCATGCGAGCTTAAATTTTTTGTGCATCAACAACAGCAGAATCTAGGGCGAAGATTTGGTACCAGCACCCCAGAGATATATGCTGCTGTCTGTTCTAAGGCGGTGATTCTGTTGTTGTTGATTCGTTGTTGATTGTTACTCCCATTACAGGATTCTGTAATTGTTTTATATTTTGTTACTTTATGTCCATTCTTGTTTTGCGATCATCTTGATGGGGCAAAGAGAGAGCTGCTTGTCTTCCTGGTGTCTCATGATTGTTGTGTGGCTATTCTTCTCAGTGCCATTGGTTTGTCTGCAGTTTGTGATTGTGATACTCACTATTTTTGGGTGTCATTCATGCGAACAGCGATGGCTTTGGCGAGTCTGCAAATTTGCTTGGTCTAGTCTGAGCCTTCAACACAGTTCAAATTTCTCATGTGGTGACTCAAATGGCGATTGAATGTCATTTTGTGCGAGCAGTGAAGGATCTGGCGAGTCTGCACATTTGCACAGGCTTACCTTAGCCTTCGTCACTGTACAAAATCTCTTGTGCTGCCTTAAATGGCGATTTGTGTGCTATTCACGCCAGCAGCGAATACTCTGGTGAGTCTGCACATTTGCGCAGGCAAAGTCACTGGGCAATGTAATAAATATCAAGATCTCTTGTGCTGGCAGCAAAGGCTCTTGAGATTCTGCACGTTTGCACAGGCTCGCCTGAGCCTTCTTCACAGTATCGAAATATCATGTGCTGGTTGAAATAGCGATTTTTGTAACGTTTATGTGAACAGCGAATGATGTGGTGAGTTTGCAACAGCAACCACAGGACTTCTGTGCAACCATCAGTGCGTTGTATCGATGCTTTAAAAATGCTCCCAGTGCGTTGTAATAAAATTCCTCAATAAAACATTTGCTAGTTAACCAAGAAAAAAAATACAAAGTAGTAATCGTTTTTTGGATGTTATTTCATTGGATCATATTGATCGACTCACCTTCCACATCTGTTATAGCAGGGTACTCTGCCAGTGGGTGGAGCTTAGCATGAATATTCATGAAGGAAAGGGTTAATATTGATCGACTTACCTTCCACATCTGTTATAGCAGGGAACTCTGGACAGTAGTCTCGAAATTCACCATCTTTCTCAGTGGGTGGAGCTTAGCATGAATATTCATGAAGGAAAGGGTTAATTGATCGACTCGCCTTCCACATCTGTTATAGCTGGGTACTCTGCCACTGGGTGGAGCTTAGCATGAATATTCATGAAAGAAAGGGTTAATTGATCGACTCACCTTCCACATCTGTTATAGCAAGGTACTCTGTCAGTGGGTGGAGCTTAGCATGAATATTCATGAAGGAAAGGGTTAATTGATCGACTCACCTTCCACATCTGTTATAGCAGGGAATTCTGAACAGCAGTCTCCAAATTCACCATCTATCTTAGCCCGCACTCGTATAAAGTACTGTGTGTAGGGTTCTATGTGAAAAACATATTTGAGCCGTGACATGTGATTTCCAACAATGTGGCATTTTGACAAGTGTAGACTCAGCCGAGCCTGTGCCGCCTCCTTTAAAGCTTAGAAACTCCAAATTATGTTCAGTCAGTAGCTTAACACTCGTAGAATATTCAAGCGACTAGCAAAGGCTCTGATCAGACTGCGCATATGCGCAGGCTGATCTGAGGCTTTGCTGGTCGCACATACCACATTGTTGGAAATCCCATGCCACGGCTCATTTGGTTGTAAGTATTCACATATCAAGTTACAACCAGGGACGTAACTTGCCTAAAATTTAATGTACACTATTTCTGGGGACGTGGTTAATGTATTTATGTAAAATACTCCAAAAAGGGAGCATTTACAAATAGTGTACGGGCCAGATGAGACGCTGCATAATGTGGCCGTCTCATCATGCTCTGCGCTATTTGCCATGTTAAGCACATTCTTCGTAATGGTGAACAATATCAAAACTTTTACGAAGCAGGGCCTCTTTCACTTCGTTAATGGGTGCTACACCCTTAAAGGAGGTCCTAGAGCAGAAAAATGCCATCATATAGCACTGGTCTACATAAGGATTTGGACCAACGGGTATTTCATCCCCTACTTTTGAATTTAATGAGTATTTTACTCCATATTTAAAATATCAAATTGCAGAAAATGCAAAGCCTTGTAAAAAGACCCAATATTTGCTTAACATATTTTAAAGAAAAGTTGCTTGGATCAAATACATGTTGAGTTTAAGGAAAACTTCCAAGATTTATACAATTGGTGTATATCAATTAGTTTTTCTTACTAAGAATAAAAGATTTCACCACATAAATTGAATATCAGCACTGAAACCTCAAACTGCAAAGGGTATTTATACCCTTCAATTTAATTTTCAATGCTGAATTCCAAAAAATGCTCAAATACCCCTTACCCCCTCTTATCTGGAGCCCTGATATAGTAACACTTGCCAAACTTACAATTAGACACATTAGTATTGCTTTTTCACCCATATTTTATATTTTCCTATCATCAAGAAACCTTCAGAACTGGGATAGAAAAATCCTATACTCATCGACGTTAATAATGCTTTGACTGAATTTCGTCTCTGAAACAACTGAGATTTTAGTCATCAAATGAGAGGGTTATAACACGCTGGTAAATGTATACGTCGATTTGCTGGTATTTACGCGTATTGCCGGTACTTCATAGACCGGAAGTGGTAGATATTTGTGTTAATACTATATAGAAAAACATGCCATATACCTAAAGGACTATAGAATTAGATCATTCTAAGTATTTGGCATGCACATGGCGATTTATGTAAGCATTTGGGAATAGATTCGAGTACCGATCTGGATCGGTACTCGAATCTATTCCCAAATGCTTACATAAATCGCCATGCACATACTGAATATTTAAAACTGATCTAATTCTAGAGTCCTTTAGGCATAAGGCATGTTTTTCTATATAGTATTAACACCAATATCGACCACTTCCGGTCTATGAAGTACCGGCAATACGCGTAAATACCAGCAAATCGACGTATACATTTACCAGTGTGTATAACATGCCAATTAATGATAGATGACTAACAAAGTCCATGACACATCGTATTTCTTGATTTATAGACATTGAGAATATTTCACTGATAATATTTTGTCAAGTGAAACAAGTGACCTCTTTCTCAAAAAATTACTCAAATACTACTGCTTTTCACTTCATTTTAATTAGATAAGATTTTTCATGTGTTACTTACAATTTTACATATACAATCAAATTGTCCTTTTCCATACTTTTTTGAGACAAAAAAAATAAGTCGCCATCCAAGTGTTGCTCTATTTAAGCCCGTCAGTTTATTAACCAAATGAACGCATTACCCAAACCCAGCTTCCACGCGACGAGTACTTAAAAGAAGTACACCTCAAAGTGATTCAGCGGTAGAGTGCTTGACTTGAGATCGAGGGGTCGCTGGTTCGAGCCTCATCACAGGCACTGTGCTGTGTCCTTGAGCAAAACGCTTTATCTTATGCTTAGTTATGGTTAAACGCAGGAAACGCCCCGAAATAACTAAAAATTGTTGATTGTAATATTAGTTCGAGTTGATTCTTTAAGCCAATCAAATACAAATACAAATTATTTGTATTTGTATTTGATTGGCTTAAAGAATCAACTCGAACTAATATTACAAAATCCAGGACTTAGCATGAAGCATCTACATATAATGGCCGCACAGGTTTAGATAAACAAAATTGTAAAAATTTTCTTACCCATCAGTTTTAACATAAGTTTTGTGTGCTCAAAAGAATCCTCTCATTGAGATGGATCTATTGAGTACCCAAAACATAGGTTAGGGTTGAGGAATGAAAATAGTTTTTGTTACGCACTCTTAACAGCAGCCACGTGGAATGTGTGTGCGGGGTGTGTGGGTGGGGGGGGCTTAAATATATTTCACTGGCAGACGACAAAAGAATGCTACTGGCAGGGAGTGAGTTATTCCAGCTAAAACACAAAAATATGACACGCAAAATATTCAACTTCAACATCAACCTACCAAGACCAGTGATGCGTGCCGACATGGGGTTGGTGAGGTCTTCAATTAGCAGCAGTGACGTATACCGAACGCTATTGGCATGCCTCCATTGTAACTCGTAGCTGTCCACGTGCTCATTTCCTCGCCCGGGGGCCTCCCAGTATACAAGAAATGAATGAGGCTTGTAGTCTCTAATATGGGTAATACGAGGATTCCCGTGAACTGAAAGATAAAAGAAACAACAAAATATTTATGCAGTTTAACCCGTATTTGTTGTCCATTCAAATAATTCAACTAAATCATCAAAATATATGCATCTTATTTAATTAGTATTTGTTGTCCATTCAAATATGCTTCATTCAGCTAAATCACATTACTCGTGGACAATGCCATCATTTTAGCATATCCTTATATGAGATAATCTTTAAACATTACTATCACTGGGTGGAAACGTACACAGGATATTGCTCCAAAATGAGCCGATGTTTACACTGAATTAGGAAAAAAAACACACAACGAAGGTAAGGAAATCTGGAATTTCTTCTATTTAATTCTGTTTTCGGTACTTGGCGTGTGTCGATTTAGAATCACTATATGTATATTTAGCAATTTGTATGCATGCTTTGGCATCAAACACTGAACTTGATAGTGAAAATCACAAAATGAAAGTCGTGCTCACACCAAAATTTAGACACCTATTCCCAAAAAGGAATAATATTGAACAAAGAAAGCAAACTATTAAAATTCTGAATCGGCCAAATTTTTGCAATGGCATTTAAATATCAATGCTGAAAATTTCAGCCTCGTATGTTGAAACTTGATGGAGATATGGCTCAAAACTAATGGTCAGTTAGTCTCGAAAAGGGTACTGGGGATTGGGAAAAGGTGTACTGGGTAATGCATATTGTCTAAATTTGGTGTACTGAGGTTTGGCAGGTAACTTTTAGCCCTTTTTAGCACCCTACTAATCAAAGTCAGTTTTAAGTACTATAGAATTGCTTGATTCCGTCCGTACGTCTCTCTGCCATTCTACCTTTCAGTCCTGACAAACTAACAATTGACTTTACGCCCCTCTTAGACTCAGAACAGACTAAATGGTTGCTCTAATCTGCTGGTGTACTTTGGAAGCCTTATTTGCAAAAATTATGTTTCCAGATAATACTTATCTTTTGAGCAGTCTGGTTAGGATCCATAGTGTTTGCTTTGGCAATAAAAGCAGTTTGAAGTACATGTATATATACTGACCCACACATCCATTGCTAAATGTTTCAGGAGTTCAATTTTGTTACAAACTAGGTCTTGCCTAAATGATTGTATTAATAGACTTTTCGCTTACTGTAAAGGCGGCAATTTAATATTCATATCTGGGCTAGGTTTGGCTATTTCATCTGCTAAGGAAGGGAAATCACCTTTTATTTATAGTTTGGTAAAGAGTTAATCAGCTTTTTGGGACACGCAAGCAAGCGTGCATTTCATGAAAATCCTAACCGTATACACACTGAACTCACATTTATTAACCCTTAAAGCACGTAATCACAAAATGTATGTTTTTGCCATCCACTAAAATATTTGAAGCCTCACAGACAAACATTGTGGACCCAGATCAGACTGCTCCTGTAGGACCCAGATCATACTGCTCCTGTATGAGCAGTCTGATCTGTGTCCACAATGTTTGCCCCTATGCATATGTTAAATAGACATTTCCAGATGCAGTTATTTTGCTGACATTTTAAGGACTAAATAACGTGTTTTGCGTCTAATCTGAGTCAATGGCGCAATATGATAGTTACTTTTTAATAAAACCAGGCCTAATTTTCAGCTTTTACCTATGTTTAAGGTCGACCAGTCCTTATTACGCATTCATGAGGTGCCACCTTTACAGTAATTAAAAAGTCACATAACACCGTTTAGAGGTTATGACAGACATTCAACCAATCCAGTTCTGATAGAAAAAAATATTGATTGATAAAGTTCTACTTTCATTTTCATAAATGTTAAGTGTTTTAATTTTTGATGAAATTATTTTACAATGGGTGACATAATATATGGAATATTTATGGTTCAGATTGATTTTGCGTTAGAAAAATAGTGAGTATGATCAGAAAATACCACAATCGCAAACTGCAGACAATCCCATGGCACTGCGAGGAAGAGCCACACAACAATCACGAGACACCAGGAAGACAAACTAAGCAAAGCAACCAGCCCTCTCAAAATCAATTATGCTGGCTTATTTGATTTTATTTTTCACATTAAATCCAGCCAAATTGGACATGCTTTAGATAAAAAATAGATGATGACTATAGGGGTAGGCATGAAGGTTGTCAAACGTGGACTGAATTTTTACGACTCAGATAAACAATATCATAAACCATTTTATGAAAAGTAATTTGACCATTAAAATTAGCAGTTCTTTTAATGTTGGTTACATATTTGATACAAAAAACTTCTATGGTAGTTTATGTGCTTTAAGTTCAAGTATCTTCCTCTAAATCACCCATGCTTCAATCAGTTTTTTTTTCAGTAATATGCTTTATACTAATAAGGACACTATTCATCATATTTCGCATAAGTAGGCATTCAAATGGCAGCAATTTATATCAACTAGTAGTTTAAACTCATATAGTGCTTTTATTACACTTAAATGATAAATATAAAAGAAAGCAACATATGTAACTGTAAAATAGGTTCATATTTCTAGTCCTTTGCTTTCAATAAGAAAAATATATTGACATGTAAGAATAAGAAATACTTTGATATTATCACTAAAGAAGTCCTATCTTACTATAGAAGCTCCTATTTATAAGGGTAACATAGTAAACTTTGATATTGCAGGGTAATCTCTTAACTGTGTATGAGCTAACGAATATAATTTTGTGGTTTATATAATGAGTTTGTAGCAAACTATAACGAACAAAGCTTAGGAGGTATTATGAAAGTCAATGGCCAAGTGATAACACTGTACTTAATACAGCTGTGGTATAATATATTTGATATTAGGTAACGTGTACACCAGTTTTATCATAAATGTAGATTGCTTTGTTGCATACTGGCTGTTGGCTGCATTTATTAACATCTTTCAATGCAATGAGCATGTCGTTAAATAAGAATTAGATTAGACTTTGTATTTGTACAATAGATTTAGATACTATTATAGGGTAACAGAGTTATCAAGGCTGTTACACAGTGAAGCCTATACTGCCAGAAGCATACATGAGCCATTTTGCATCTTATATTCTAAAAAACATTTGATGCAGTTTAAGGATATCATATTGTACTAAATAACTACTTAATGGGGAGAGGGCTTCCATAAGCTTTTTTTTGGATGTTATGTATGTTACTATTTGCTCTATGGTTTCAAGATAAGCATGCCGCTTATGTATAATTTACTGCTGGTATCCAATCTCATAACATGCCAGCTGAATATATTTGTTTTTACTCTGCATGTCTTTATTCCATGTTTTTAGCCAAAAAATGTGTGTGTTATTATTGTAAACTTATCTAGTCAAATGTCTACAAAAAATATTCTATAACAGCTAGGGAGCTGGTCTTAACAATTTTGGATAGGTCAGTTAGTTGTCTTTTTGATAACACCAAAATCTTGACCCTTTTGTCAGTAATAAGAAGAAACGACAGGCATAATTATTACCCAGAAATAGGGTAGCAATGAAAAATGTCACATAACATAGTGGATAGCATAATTTTGTTTAAAATAATAAGGTTTTGTTGCTATGTAGAAACGTTAAACTTCAATTCATTTGAATGTCTCAAAACATTTTTGACATTTTAACAGTCCATGTAATTTGAATAAATTTTGGAGAGTAACGTACGTGACAGGTGTTACATGGCTTACGCGACACTTGTCTGAAGGGTAACATATTTCAAAAAACTTATAAGACATTCCGCTATATGAATACCATAGTCTGCAAAATTACCCCTGGGAGAGACAAAGCCATATGTATCCCATGGCATACATTACTTTGTGGCTTATATAATGAGTTTGTAGTGAATCATAATGAACAATGCTTTGGAGGTCTTTTGGCAGCCAATGGTCAAGTGAAAGCACTGTTCTAAATAGTAATATATTTTATTAAGTAACGTATATAACAGTATTATCATAGCTGTATATTATTTTGTTGCATACTGGCTGTTGGCTGCAAGTATTTAAGAGGTTTCGATGCAATTAGTATTTTGATGAATAAGAATTAGATTCAACTTTGTATTTGCACTATAGGATTAGAGATTTTTATAAGGTAACATAGTCAACGTGACTGTAACAAAGTAAAGCCCTAACTGCCAAAACCTTATTTGAGCCATTTTGCATCTTATATTCTTCTAAACATTTAATATATCTTTAGAAAATCATAGTGTACAAAAAAACCTAAATACCTAAATGGGATGGTCCATGCACAGATATTTTTGAATGTTTTTATATGTTATTATTTGCATTATGTTTTCAAGATGAGCACGCTACTCAAGTATACTTTACTGTTAATAATCTCTCTCATAACATGCCAGCTGAATATATTTGGGCTTTCTTTAAACTGCATGACTTAATCCATGTTTTTTAGCAAAAACAGTATTTGTTATTATTGAAAATTAATACACGGGTAGCCATTTTCAAATGCCTACAAAAGATATTTTGTAAAGAAAAAGCTGGTCTTTGGAGTTTGGATAGTTCAGTTTATCGTCTTTGTGGCATCATCAAACACCAGACCCAATGACCAATAATAAACATTTCAGAAGAAATGACAGCCACAATAATTTCCAAGAAGTAGGGTAGTTATGCAAAATGTCACATCCGTAAAATAGTGGACCATATAATTTTGTTTTAAATAAAAAGGTTTTGTTGTTTATGATTGGGCTATATGAAAATTTAAAACTTTAACTCATTTATATGCCTCTAATAACATTTTGACTTTTGTACATTTCATGTCATTTTAACGATTTTTGATAGGTAACATGTGTAACAGTGGGAGCGCAGTGGCTCAGTGGTAGAGTGCTTGTCTCAAGACCGAGAGGCCATGGGTATGAGCCTGACCAGCATCACTGCATTGTATCCTTCGGCAAGAACATTAATCCTAACTAAGTACTGGTTCAACCAAGGAAGACCCGTCCCTATATAACTGAAAGACATGCTGGAATTTCTCCTATTTAATTCTTCTTTTGGTACTTGGCATGTGTTGATTTAGAATCACTATATGTATATTTAGCAAATTGTATGCATGATTTGGCATCAAACACTGAACTTGATAGTGAAAATCACAAAATGAAAATCATGCTCTCACCAAAATTAAGTTGGGATGTAAAGAATCAAAACAAACAAAACAAACACGTGTAACAGGATGTTACAGGCTTATGTGACCGTCGCCAGATGGCTAACATGTTTCAAAAACAAAACTTGTAACATATTAGGCTTTATGGAAATCATAGTCTACAAAATTCAGCCTGTGGGAGGGTGGGGTTACACCATATCTATCCCAGGGCCTAACGGCTGTAGCATCAAACTAAATCACAATCTGTTGCATATGCGTATTAAGTCATCCCTTAAAACACATGCACGGCCATCAAGTGAAACCAGACGCCTTAATTTCAGCAAGCAGGAAAGCCTCAATCAAGAGCACAGTGGCTCAGCGGTAGAGTGCTTGACTCGAGACCAAGGGGCCACAGGTCCAAGTTTCACAGGCGTCTCTGCGTTGTGTCCTTGAACAAGAACATAATTCCTACCTTAGTACTGGTTCAACCAGGAAGACCTGTCCCTATATAACTGAAATATTGTTAATGGGATGTAAAGAATCAAGTCAAACAAACAAATCAATCAAGATTGTACACTTCTGCAAGCTCCCCAGAGCCATCCTTGTTTGCATACCAGCATTTCGGCTTTTAGAGGCTATATTGGCCCACTGCAAAAAATAACATCCTGACTTTGTTGCATGCCCACAACATAGGTGCAGATGTTCAATCTCTGGAAAGTCAATATACTAGTCTCTGAAGCCAAACAGACTTGCCTGATCACTTACCTTGAAGATAGGCTTTCTCGCATCGCAATTATTATTTAGGTCATGCATGAATTCGCTAAATTAATCCCTTAACAATACATGTACAAGCGCAGCTATCCAGTGAGATCAGACCCATAACTTTCGACCCATGCATTAATTAAAAGCCTTTTTATGTTTGCAAACAGCAAATATATGGAAGAAATTGTGCATTTTTTTAGCTTTGACAGGTTCTTCAACGCTCTTATAGCCGTAAACGTGTATGGCTTTTGGACGCTGTGTCATATGTACATGTATAAAGCTCATCTTATGTGACCTAGTGTATATTTTCCTAAATTCATCCCTTAAAATACATGCGCAGCCAGCCAGGGGTACCAGACGCCTAAATTTATGCCTGTGTGTCCGTCCAAAATTGTAATTTGTATGTGCATGCAGCAAATAATCTGAAAAAGTAATGCCTTTGCACAGAGTCAGCTGAGCCTCCATTGCATGCGCTTGTGCATATAAACAACTAGTACCATAAGATGTAGTGATAAATTGTGGCTGATGGGGGTTCAGATTCGGTAAGGGATATAATTGGAACAACATCACATATTGGCATATCATGAAGAGCTCCAATTAGCAACCAAACTCTGTTTTATCCTTTAATCTTCAATTCAATACCCAGTACACTAAAAAACAATACTCCCGTACACTAAAACTGAGATTTCCCAATCCCCAGTACCCTTTTCGAGACTAACTGACCATCAGTTTTGAGCCATATCTCCGTCAAGTTTCAACCCACGAGGCTGAAATTTTCAGTATTGATATTTAAATGCCATTGCAAAAAAATGGCCGATTCAGAATTTTAATAGTTTGCTTTCTTTGTTCAATATTATTCCTTTTTGGGGATAGGTGTCTAAAGTTTGGTATGAGCACGACTTTCATTTTGTGATTTTCACTATCAAGTTCAGTGTTTGATGCCAAATCATGCATACAATTTGCTAAATATACATATAGTGATTCTAAATTGGTACACGCCAAGTACCGAAAAAAGAATTAAATAGGAGAAATTCCAGATTTCCTTACCTTCGTTGTGTGTTTTTTTCCTAATTCAGTGTAAACATCGGCTCATTTTGGAGCAATATCCTGTGTACGTTTCCACCCAGTGACTATGAGCAATGCAATTCAAATGATTGCAAATGCCAACTAAAATAGCACCGAGTGTCACGCAGCCGTGACCAATGTAACGGGACTTGCCTTTTTACCTAACAGTAAAACCTGTCTTAAGCGGCCACTCAATATAGACAAAACCATGCGGTAGTTTAATGCAGGTTACAAAACTACAAAATGCTCCACAGGGGCATTTTGCAGTACTTTTGACCTGCATAAAGCGATTATTATCGGTATTGAAAACCTAGATTTGGTCTTCTTTTGAGTGGCTGCATAAGACGGGTTTTACTGTATTTAGTTCCCAAGAATCTGCTTTCGAGTTTCGAGTTGATGCTTCAAGTCCCTGCCAACAATTTTTTAATTAATTCGGGACTTATTCCTGAGTTAAACCCTTTTCAGAACAATGAAAATTTCCGTTATTATATGCAATAAAATCAGGATGGTCAAATGCATATATTGAGGGGTTGGTTACAGGTTATAATTTCTAAAGCATATCAAATTTCTTTCTCTGATGCTCGAACAGTGAATCTCCTTTCAAATGCCGCCTCATGCGGTATATTATCTAGATCTTCACCGTTTGCCATAGTGTCCATTTAGTGGTTTCCAGTCCTCAAAGAGTTGACCAATACAAGAGTTAAACAATACTACTATAGCGGGCCGCATAGCGCAGTCGGTAACGTGTCTGGCAACAGATGCGAGTCTGACTGTAGAGTTCGATCCCGGCCCGGTCCGTGGAGATTGATACTTTCGTGGAGATTGATCATGAAATAATTTCCAAGGTCATTCTCCTCCCTTCCTCTGATTCATTCAAGAAGGGTTGTTGTCAGTTACAAGCGAAAGTGTGTGCACGAAGTACTGGTTAATTTGCCCAGGAAAAAGTGTGGTTAGGTGAACGGACCGTTCCGCCATGACCATAGATGTTGATTTGGAACGTAAAGCAACAAAACAGATAGATAACCAATACTATACGCTGAGGATACAGTGTTTTGTTGAGGGATACAACGAAGTGCATCCAGTGAGGCTCGAACCAGGGTCCCTCGATCTTAAATCGATCACTCTACTACTCGAGACACTGCGCTCCTATAGACAAATCTGCTTCACCGAAATTATTAGAAAGCAGTATGAATGGTTGTAAGCTAAATAAGCTGAAACTAACTCTATAACAGTGTAGACCCAGACGAGGTGACGCATAAAGAGAATGTTGCATTGGCATGGAAGGTCGTGCATAAATTTATGTCACAGTTTTAGGTATTTTGCAATGCTGAATTGTCGCCATTGCTTAACAAATATAAGCATAAAGTCCTTTTTGAGGGACATAGTCAAACAGTGCAAACGCAGATCAGAATGCGGCGTCTGGTCAGGGTCTCAACTGTTTGCTTACATAATGTTCTACTTAAATTTGAATAAAAATGAAAAATACCACCCTTATACGAGTCCAATTGATATGAGAGGGAAATTCCATTCGGCTTAAATGGGTTAATTCGAGCTCTCTTCTGCTGATCAAATTTTGCACAGTCGATAAAAAATAGTAAGTGAGTATGAACAGGAAATACCACGATAACAAACCGCAGACAACCCCGTGGCACCGCGAGGAAGAACCGCTCAACCATCACGAGACACCAGGAAGACAAATTAACCAAAGCAACCAGCTCTCTCTTCCCCATCAAGATGATTGCAATACTAGAGTGGACATAAAGTAACGTACAACAAAACATAGAACAATTACAGACTCCCACAATGGGAGTAACAATAAACAAAAAGTCAACAACAACAGAACCACCGCCTTAGAACGGACAGCAGCCTAAGCCACCGGGGGGCTTAAATGCATTTTACTGGTATCAAATCTTCGCCCTAGATTCTGCTGTTGTTGAAGTACAAGAAATGTTCAGCTCGCATGGAGGTCATCTAAATAATGCAATGTATCATCATGGAGAAACACTCTAATCAAATTAACACACCATGGTGAAACAAAGAAAAGGGCTCATGACTAAAAGATAGTCAGAGCTAAAGAAAACCTCAAGTTGAGCCACGGTGGGTCCAGCTACAGATAAGCATCAGGCTTAATAAAACTAAATAAATTTTATCTATGACTGACTTACCAGGTTTTCTTTCAACACTGTTTGCCGCTACTAGGCTCAGAACATAGGCCAATAGAAGTATAATCGCCTTGGTATTAAATCCCAATCCCATCATTCTTCTTACTTATGATGTTGCGGATTATTCTCTTTGTTTTATTGTTGATTAAGATTATTATTGTGTCGATCAAGAAACATGCGAGATAACTTCATGATAGTTTTAACTTATTTATCTTCCAGTAGTTATGTGTAAATGTCGACGGCATGACCACGAATTAATATTTGAGCTGTGTGCTATTTATGTCATAATTAAGATATTTAGAAAATTGCTGCCATTTCATAGGCATGTATAATTACTCAGAAAATGGCATATATTTAAGTCATTCACATGGCGATGGATTCATCAGACCAGAAACGTGTTGGTTTATTTATTTTTTTCTTGTTTGAGTTTGTAGTGGCTCCGTGATAGACTTGAATATGGGATAATCCTGGTTTGAGCCTCACTGGGGGGGGGGGGGCACTTGTTGTGCCCTTGAGCAAGACACTTTATCCTCGTTGTTAGTGCTGTTCAATATAGGAGCACGTCCAGACAACATTTAAAAAGTATTGATTGTTAAAACCATCACTTCATAACTTGTATATGTAACTTACAGACTTGTAAATTAACTCTGCCTGTACATTTGAAAACAGTTTGGACCCAGATCAGATGCGACAAAATGTCGATGCTGGTCCAAACTGTTTGACACTGACGGTATCTGAAAACGTTATACTCATCAGGAGACGAAACATGCAATATTGTCCAGTATGCAAAGAGTTAACTGTGTTTGTGTGTCCATTCCTCGTGACCTGTTACACGTAGTTTATATACTAGGGACCCCACCTACCATGTTTAAGAAGAAAGAAGCAAAATTTCAATGGCATAACTTTCAACACACCATGTAATACATGTTGGATTCCATTTTCTTTTAATGATATTACAATGAACAAGGAATGTAGAGATCATAGTTACATGCACTGATAGTCTGTGTGTTAGGAGGCGTGGGAGAGGAGGAAAGGGAACATTTTCGAAATCATTTATTGGCGGTCGTATTCAACACCGCAAGGTTGCACAAGGTACTGCAAGGTAAATAATAATACCGCAAGGTTGGTAAATCTCGACATTTCTTGTCAAGTATGCTTAAAATGTGCGTAAGAGGGGGATTCTAGACTGTGTTATGTCCCTTTATATAAAATACAAGGACCGTCAGAAACCAATTTTAGCGACTTGCGTTTTTTTTTTTGGATAAAGATCACATAAGTGTCCATTTGCTGTTTGAGCTATTTTTGAACAAGTCTTTCGGATGAGGTGAACGGTAGATGTCTAGTCATTTATTCAAAATTAACCCCTATACTTTATTATGATTGCAATTGACAAGATTGTGATTAAGAATATTGCCGAACTTACACCAGAAGCATGCGCGGGTTCAGAAAGTTTTGTCAGAGGGGGTCCAAGTTTGACGACGTTTTTTTTCTTTGTTGATGAGGGGAGGGAGGATCCAAATTCCACAATAATCGGGTCACTTGATTTAGTTGATGAGGGGAGAGAGGATCCATATACCACTATAATCGGGCCATCATTCGGCCGCCAGTGAAACGCCATTTAAATGGCGTTTCGCTGTTGTTGCGATGATGACCCAACATTGAATGCTGGCTTGAAAGCTTTGCGATTTTCAGGGGATCCGAAACAGCAATGTTAAGAAATCCTATATTTTTGTGTTTTTTTAGGTGGGGGGGTCCGGACCCCTGTCCCCCCTCTGGATCCGCATATGAAAAGCTTGATAAAACATAGCCGTCTTATTATGTCTGCAAATTGACATTATCCCTTTTCGATAAAAGGTAGTGCTACAAGTATTAGCTTTTTAATAAAGCTGGCGGTCGTTTAGCCTTATCATTGTATGTATTCTTGCCCACTGCATGCTTCCATTTTGAACTTCTAGAGCTTGTACATGTAGATGTATTCTAAGCTCTGATTATTAATATCTGAACTGTGATTTGTTACCATTTAACACATGCTTCCAGCGAGGATGTTGCTTGATCTTTTGAAAGCACCCGGCTTATGCATGGTATGTTATGGTAATGTATCTAGCATGCGACACATTTATGGAAAATCATATGACAACGCTAGGCAGCACATTTTTCTTAAAACTGATGCCAGAAAATCAAGGTCACAGTGGTCGCTTAATTGAATATGTACATACTCCATGACCCCAAGATGTGTTCACAAACCAAATTTGGGATTCCTAGGATTTATGCTCGTGACACAATTTTTCTAGATCTGATGGCAGTGGTAAAGGTGTGTGACGCTCCATGACCCTAAATGCATTAGTTTAAACATATTTTATTTGAAATAACACACAAATAATTACAGTATACATACATAAATCTGTAGACAATATAAAGGATAAGAACGAAAGCAAAGCTTATATAGTTCTTCTCCCTTAAATGCATTAAGACACGAATTTTGGCATTCCTACCTAAAATGATATAGGAGATATACTTCGGATATGATATGAACACTCAAACACTTTGGACACTAAGGACAGGTAGTTTGATTACTATATGCCTCCCTTTGGGGGCATACAAATCTGTTTGTCATGACCGTCATAAGACAGTGCCTTAATTCATAGTAATTCTATGTGATCAGATGTGGATGACAATCATAGAAGTACGTTAACTGATGTGAAGTTCGCTCGCACTCTTTTCCAATCAAGGACGTTTTGACTTTGGGACGTTTTAGTTTCGCCAGCTTTTTTGAAAAGCCAATACTTATTGCATTTATATAAGCGGCAGAGCAAATTGGCGCCTTCTTTGTTCGCAAACGAGCTTGCCTCGCGCTATAGGTAGCCCTACAGATTTCACGGACAGTTTACTTCGCGCTGTAGGTCAACCCACGATATTTGGTACCCCACTCGTTGTTCAGCAGCGAATAAAATATAGCCTGAGCACGGCATAAAGGTTTGGTCAAAACCTGAATTTGATGTGTGTTTTGATTGAAGTTTATATAAGCGGCCGGCCATGGCCGACCGCAATAAGTACGAATTTGTCATCTGCTAAAATTAGATCTGGTATTTGTTTCAAAACAACATTTCTGCTACAGTTTTTGTTTTTCATTGGGATATCATTTTTCTCAACACTGACTTTTTAAAGAAAATCTACTGCAGACAAAATTTGAAACCAATTTTAGCAGGCTAGTCACACCAAACTATCTGCAAGCATATAAACGCTCGAAGTCGCTCTACTGCTATTCTCTCGTTATATTTCTAGATATCATTTAAATTCAGCCAATGGCTGGCTTAGGAGTTTTGGTTCCTAACATTCGTCTATTTGAATAGTCGGCTGTGAAGAGTCAAAAGATAAGATAAGATTTATTCGGGCTATGAGCCACACACACAAAACATATATAAACATATTACAAGGCAAAATTTTATGTGGAATTAAAATATCTTTATGCGAGCAGTGAACATTCTGCCGAGACTGTGCAAATGCGCAGGCTCGTCCGAGCATTCATTGTTCACTAGGGCACCAGCTCCAAGAGCATTTATGCAAATTAAAATTCACATAAATAA
Source organism: Loripinus fragilis (assembly GCA_964019695.1). NCBI lineage: Eukaryota > Metazoa > Mollusca > Bivalvia > Lucinida > Lucinidae > Loripinus > Loripinus fragilis. The sequence continues at coordinate 109,845,618 of OZ026517.1, forward strand.
AAAATGGTGAATGTAATTTAGACACTCTTTAGTATTAGCCTTTGTATATATCACAGAATTTTGTATCACTATTTAAAATTTTACATGAATAAGACTGGTGAAGTTATAACCCAAGGATAACCCATGAAAGCCCTGAGGCTTATTTAATTTAATTTTGTTTTCGTTGCTTTACGTCCCATGTCAACAGCTATGGTCATTGCGGGACGGTCAGTTTACTTAACCACACTTTTTCCTGGGCAGGCTTGAGCAAGCGGTTAACCAGTAATTTGTGCACATACTTTCGCTTGTAACTGACAACAACCCTTCTTGAATAAATCAGCGGAAGGGAGGAGAATGACCGTAGAAATTATTTCATGATCAATCTCCACGAAAGTATGGTACCGGGCCAGGATCGAACTCGCGACCCCTGGATCTGACTGCAGACACGCATCTGTAGCCAGACACGTTACCGAATGCGCTACGCGGCCCGGTCCCTGAGGCTTATGTCCAATGGGGTTCATAAAATTAAATATTTTGAACAGCCAAAATTTTGGCACATACACAATTTCACAGAATTTTAGATAATGCGAAATGTTCATCATAGTATTGGAATATATCATACACAAAAATACTTGAGATTATCATGATTTGACTAGACACCTCACAAAATACACAATGATCACAGCAAATATTAAAGTATCACAGAATCAAAACTTTAGTAATAGACACAACCATTTTCATCGATCTTTTTATCTAGCTATCTTGTGATACTGACACGATCGAATTTGATGATTACACCAGGGAGTGCGAATTTTGGAATTATGAAGAAAAAAAGTTCGACTGTGTTTTTGACTAAATGAGGAGTGTTCTAAACTCCTCAGTAGTCTGGGGAATTCACCACTGAAGGAGAAAGACTATTCAACTACGTATGGAATAGTTCAGTGAAAAAGAGTTCTTCAGGGCATCACTGTATGTCTGGTAGTCTACAATATTGGGCACTGTGTGATGGCCTGGTAGTTTTCAAACTGTGAGCAGGGGTCAGGTATTTGTCTTTTTCTATAAACACAGCATCAGAATGTACTTTATGAAAGAGAAGCAGGGAGGACCGTTTCCGACGGGCCTCAATAGATGGCCACTCAAGCGCATCAAGCATCTCGCCGACACTATTTGTGTTTCGCCATCTTCTGCAGGTCCAGCGGGCTGCTGTCCCCCAAACTTTCTCTCTCTACTGGATTAATCTGAATTCTTGAGTAAGGGCTCCGAAATGGTGCTGCATGCTCTAGTTTAGTCCGAACCAAAGTTTTGTATGCAACTTCCTTAGTACTCTAAGGTGCAAGCGCCAAGTTCCTGCAAAGGAAACCGAGTTTGATTTTGTAATTGCAAAAACTTCTTCACTGCATAATTAAATGTATTGGGGGGGGGGGGGTGGTGTTGATTTTAAACTATTATGTAAGCTAGTTCAGTCTTTGATTGAGGTAAAGTAAAAAGTTAAACATTTGTGACCATGACAGTTAGGAATTGTAAAATTATATGCCCTAGACCTAACTTGGCATTGGTGGACTGCTGCAATTCTTACACATTTTTCTGACATATATGATGGACATTTTATGAACATGATTTAATTTTAATTGTTTCACCCTGGTATCAACATTAACTAAAATGAACCACCCCGATAGCTTTCTTTCTTTCTCTAGGCTATATACTGCCAGACCCTCTTTCGAGTATTATCGGCAGGTGTACTTTGTACACTTCGGGTTGCAGGATGAAAGCCTACAATTAACCATATCGAAATTACCGTAGGGTTCTTTAACCTGCACAAGGGGTGACTCTCCTTGTACATGGGACATCCAGTTAACGTCCCTATCCGAAGGACGATGCACTTATCTAGTTTAATCCCTGCAAATGACACTAGAGAAAGCGTGTTCGGACACCGACGTTTTCCTCGCCGCGAGTGGGGATCGAACCTAGGACCTCTAGCACCAGAGGCAAGTCCCTAACCACTAAGCTACCATGCTTTTTAGCTCAGTTGGTAAAGCGTCCGATTTCGGAGAGGGAGGTCATGGGTTCGAATCCCAGCGACACCATACCAAAGGTGTAAAAAATGGTACTAGCCGCACGCATAAAAGGGGTTGTGCTAGGAAGATAGAGTAAGGCAGGCGAGTATCTGTTAAAAAGATATTGTTATGTATCAATAAAAGCTCTACAGAGCTTATGTTGTTTGTTTCAAATAAGCGACGTTAAATAAAGCTTCTTAATCTTTATCTTTACTCTGGTAACGTTTTAATTGAGTCTATGGGATTTGGAGGTCAATTCCGTTTAGTGTGGTATATTCCGGTCCATTTCGGCAAGTAGACGCACCGAGAATAATAACGTGTCTTAGTCTTCGTTCCAAGATTTTTACCCAATCAATATCAATAATAAACCGGTCCAATCTTGGCGGGAGTCATTGCGCATGAGCTCCCTTTGTTGCGAAAAATTAGAATTTCACAGATCGGATAAATTGTCTCGCTCTGTTTTACTTTTAAATCAGATATGACAGATAAAGATGGAGGTGACCATATTAATATATGTCCTTTACTTATCCATATTTAATATTACAAAACGTAGAGCCAGCGATCGTTTTCATTTTCCCCGGATCGGACTTTTCCGTTTCGCAACCACAACGCTTCGCCGACCCAGAGTCTGTACAGAACTTGAGGGAACCGAACATCTACATCTACATCATACGTCGACGCAGTCACTTAAAAGAACGGAAAATAAAGATAGTAAAGTTAGAAGAACCGGGGATAGTTAAAAGATAGAAGAAAGTTGTAAAGTTTGGCCCAGTCACATGTTCATCCCTTCAACTCCGACCAATCCGGCTACGGTGACCGCTAAGGGGCATGGTAACCCCACCGGCATAGCTCTGAGAATCACTAGAGACTACTTGTGGCTGGCGCCGACTGCAGATTTAATACTGGATGTTGGACAGCCCCTGCTTGAAGGATACCAAGTCAGGGGCTTCAGCTACAGCTGATGGCAGTGAGTTCCATGTTATGATAGTATGTGGAAAAAAGCTGTTCTTGTAGTATGATGTAGAGGTGGAGATCTGTCTGTACTTATGGGAATGGGCTGCTCTTGTTCGACTTGATGCTGGGATTAAGTACTGCTGTGCAGGCACATCCACCAAGTTGTTGATAATTCTAAACATCATGGTGAGCTGGGCTTTTGTTCTTCTGGATTCTAGTGATTCCATATCAAGATGGTCCAACATGTCTGTAACGCTGCTGGTATTGTGATAGCGGTTTGTAATATACCGAGCAGCTCTCCGCTGCACCATCTCCAACTTATGAGTTTGATCTTTCTGATATGGATTCCAGACTGTGGAGCAATATTCTAAATTTGGTCGAACAAGTGAGATATATGCCGCACGTTTGACTTCTTCGCTGTTTATTCGGAGATTTCTGCGTAGGAATCCAAGGGTGCTGTTTCCTTTCTTTACAGTCTTGTCAATATGGAGTTTCCATGTCATGTCTTGTGAGATCTCAACCCCAAGGTATTTTGTTGACTCTTCACAGTTGAGTGTATGGCCTTTGAGTGAGTAGCTGAACATGATTGGCGATCTCTTCCTATGTACTCGAAGAATGCTGCATTTCTCAGGGTGGAATGACATTCCCCACAACTTCTCCCATTCCCATAGTTTCTGGAGGTCATCTTGGAGGATCTGGCAGTCTTTGTCTGATCGTATCTCTCTGTATACTACAGTCATCAGCAAAAAGTCTGGAACTGGATTGAACGCTGGCAGGGAGGTCGTTGATAAAGACGAGGAAGAGTGTTGGTCCCAGCACACTTCCCTGGGGAACACCGCTCTTGACGTGTATAGACTCTGATACAACTCCCTCCACTGTGACTTTTTGGGTTCTGTTGGTAAGGAATGCTCTAATCCATTCCAGAGTCTTTCCTCGGATGCCGTAGTGGTCCAGTTTCTTAAGGAGACGTTCATGAGGGACACGATCAAATGCCTTGCTGAAATCTAATATAGCTAAGTCAAGTTGTCTGCCCCTATCCAATCCCTTGATGAGCTCATCTGCTAAGGTAAGTAACTGCGTCTCACAGCTCCTCCTGCGTCTAAAACCATGTTGACAGTCAGTAAGAAGTTTGTGCTTGTCTAAATGGCGCATAATGTTGCTCACGATAATGTGTTCAAACATCTTACAGCTGATGCAGGTCAGGGAGACAGGCCTATAATTACTAGCTTTAAACTTCTCACCTTTCTTGAAGATTGCCGAGACATTTGCTGTTTTCCATACATCAGGGATTGATCCTGTCTCCAAGCATTTCTGGTATATTGTGCAGAGGAAAGGGGCTATCTCTTCTGATAGTTCTTTGAGAATCCTCGCAGGAATCATGTCTGGTCCAGTTGCCTTGTTCACATTCAGCTTCTGCAGGAGTTTCCGGATCCCTTCAGTAGTAACATTAATATCTGGCATGGTGGGCGAGGGTTCTCCTTCAGGCTGTGGTATATTGGTCTTATCCTCCTCTGTAAATTGCGACTGGTACTGATTATTTAGTATATTCGCCTTGTCTGCGGGGTCACTATGCAACTTTCCTTGGTCTCTTAGTGGTGCAATGCCTGAGCTGTCTCGTTTCAGGGATTTAATGAAACTGAAGAATCTTTTCTGTTTACTTGGCTGTTGTTCTTGGTCACTATCCCCCAGTTCAATGATGTTCTCAACATATTTCCAGTAGGCTTGACGTTCTTCCTTTTGGGCCTGGGACTTGGTCTTTAAGTATTGCCTCCTGTGTCTGGCTTTGCCGGTTTGTTTTTGCTTGGCAAAAAGCTTCTTCACCTTTCTTTGCTGGGCTTTTACTGTCCTGTCCATCCACGGCTTCTTTATTTTGTTTCCAGATAGCATTTTTGAAGGTATATGTTTGTTTGTTAGTTCCTTCAGCTTCTCCTCAAACTTTGTCCATGTGTCGTTAGCAGAACTATCTTTGGTTTGTTCAGTGAAATCTGTCTGGTAGTCACGAAGATCTTCTCGCATTTGATCGTAATCTGCCTTCTTATATTGAAAGACCTTGCGTGGTGGTGTCTTCACTTTCATTGGGCGCATACTTGATTCCACATAGACGGCCTCATGGTCACCGATGCCAGGTATCACTTCACACTTATTGACTAGTGTTCTGTTGTTTGTCAGGAAAAGATCAAAAAGATTACTGGAATACTCTGTTATGCGCGTGGGTGAGTTGACCATCTGTTCCAGGAAGGCATCTTTAACCACTGAGAGTAGTTGAGAGCACTGGGTGGCATTGACAGCTTTGGGTACTGGACATTCATCTTCCCAATCTATGTCTCCAAGATTGAAGTCTCCGCCTAACCATAGGTGTGCCCCTCTTGGTATTCTGGAGAGACAAGAGCTGAGGTGATCTAAGTATTCAGGCTCTGTTGCTGATGGTGGTCTATAAAAGGCACCTACATACAGGTCCTGGACTCCTTTGATCTTTATTCTGCTCCACACTACTTCGCAGTGATCTGATTGCAGTTCTTCTGGCTCGTTGCTTTGGAACTTGTCTGAGACAAGCAAGAACACTCCTCCTCCTTGTGCACCTGTACTACGGTCACGTCGATATGGTCTGAAGTTGCTAGGGAAAACCTCTGATGACCTGATACTACCATCTAACCATGATTCGGTGCCGATGACAATATCTGCCTGCGTTGATTCAATCATATTCTGTAGTAGGGCTTTCTTCCCAGGACTTTTGATTGATTGGCAATTCACAACCAGAATCCTCATTGGTAGATCATATCTTCTGTCAGGGCAGCTATCATTGGTGCTAGGTTGTCTCGTATGACGGGGGGACTAGGTTGCTGCTGGGCAACTGAAGCTGATTTCACTGTCTGTATGAGTAGTGTCACTTAGGATGGTGAAACTGTTGCTGGTTTCCAAAGTGTAATCAAAAATACATGTTGAGAAGTTTGGCAGTCCGCACTGAACACATTCCCAGCTTACACCTTTTAACCCTTTGAAGACGGCATCAGGCATCCCCATACATTCCTGATGGTACCATATATCGCATGATTCACAGCACACACATGGCGTTGACCACTTACAAGCTTTACTGCAGACTCCACATGGAAACTTGATAGTCCTCGGTCCAGGGTTAGGCTCAGGGGCATATGATTCAGCCAGAAGTAGGTAACCTAAGAAGGCATATTCATGACATTCGTTCTCTACATATCTGTGTCACAGATTAAAAGCGGAGGAAATAGGAAAGCTTGGCACACAATTCAAGCCTCTTTGAATATGGTTTCAGTGTGATCCCAAGCCTATTTTGGTTTTCGTAAACAAACTTCATTTTTATCCCAAGCCCCTTTCACACTTGGGCTGGCTAATCGAAGCCAAAATGCTAATCGATCCTTGCATTTCGATATAGATAACCGATTAGTAATCGCTCAAACTTGACAGAGGGTCTCGGAAAGTTTTGACAACTCTGCCATGGTCACATCCTCGTTTACCCAGGGGTGAAGCATTCCGTTTCACTCCTTTCATCACCCCTGGGACATCTCGCTAAAAAACCGTCGCTTCCTATGAATATTCATATCAGCGGGGAGTACCTCAGTAGCCAATCAAAATGTTGGTAATATGATTGCTACTCTTTTATGTGGAGGTGATATTGTATTTTTTCGTAACTTAAAAAAGCTCGAGAGGAAAAAACCAATATAATTTTGTCATCCTGCAAGATATTCAAGGCCATCACCTGATTACAGAATGATCGCAAATGTAGATAAGTAAAGCGCGCTATCAGTCTTTGGGAGTAGATGACCAGGAAAGACATGTTACAGACGTGTCCATAAACTTAACAAGATTGTGAACTTGAAAACGGCCACAAACATTTGAACGCGCCCATTGAAGTCGTATGACGCAATCCCATGTTATCTGTTATCTGTTTCATCCAATCAAATAAAAGAGTTAGATATTATAGTTCGTTTTCTCCAAATTTATCTATCGAGCCAATTAGCTGGGATTAAAATTTGTTTTGCTTGTTAGATTTGATTCTTTACGCCCCAGTCAACATTTTTTCAGTCATGCCGGGACGGGTCTTCTTGGATTGAATCAGGACAAAGCAGAGGATTAATTGTCTTGCTTAAGGACATGAAACGTTGTGTGCTTACTTGTAATTTATTAACTGAACCTGAGCTAACGCAATTAATCGCATAACAAAACAACACTGATCTATACTCAGTCCGGGCATGCGCCTAGTCCCCCCGTAGGCTCGGGACATTTTTTGGGGTTCAAAATTTTGTATCTCAATTTTTTTGAGGGGGGGGGGGGGTCAGAAAAATTAATATTTTTTGGGGTAAGAAGATTTTGTGGATATTTTTGGGGGGTCATGCCCCCCCACCCCCCCCCCCCCAAAGAACATATTTGATCTATATATTTTTTCAGGGTTTATCCAGTACTGAGCAGATGATAAGGTCATGCGCGGATCCAGAAAGTTTTTTCAGAGGGGGTCCAACTTTTTTTTACGCCCACGCTTTTTTTTTTAGTTGATTAGGGGAGAGAGGATCCAAATACCACTATAAGCGGGCCATTAAATGGGGTTTCGCTGGCGGGCCGATGATGGCCCAACATTGAATGCTGGCTTGTGAGCTTTGTGGTTTTACAGGGGATCCGGACCAATATTGCTAAGAAACCCTATATTTTTGTGATTTTTCAGGGGGGTCCGGACCCCCTGTCCCCCCTCTGGATCCGGACATGGAGGACATGGAGGTGTTTTGCCATGACACAATGCACCTCGAGTATCTGCATTTTTGAAACCAACGGAATTCCTTTGACAGAAGATATGAATCGGCTGCCACTGAGTTTTAAAATATAAATGAACCTGCGCAATCTACCACTGATGATATGATGTGCACCAAGGGTAGACTCAGATCAGCCTGTCGCGTTCTACGCTTTTTGGATGATCGATAGCCTCATAGTGAGGCTACCGATGACTGATCAGACTGCATGCATTGAGCATTCAAAAGCGTTTATTTTGCATAAAGGTTTATGCAAACAGACTATAAATGCGGTAGAAATGTCATTATCACAGCGCGTGAACTGATGGAAGTCTTACCAAGCTAGATTTGTAACGAGCGATATGATTGGATATCCCCAAAATAAAAATAGAACTATGACTTGGGCACACGATTTTTCTCATGGAAATACTGAGATCATCAATCGGAAAGCCTCATTTATATCACGTGATAACGAGGAAACTTCAGCGAGTTACCCCAGGGGTGATGAATGCAGTGTAACGGAATGGGTTACGCCTGGGTTACCGAGGATGCCATGGTCAATGACTTTGATTTCCCCATCATTTCCCAAAACAACACTAAGTTGCACGAGTTATAGCCTGGTTTGCCCTGCATTCGACCACCTTATCACAATTTTTGAGCATGCGCGTTATGGTTTCTCCCTATATTTTTTTTATCTAAGCAAAAAATATTAACTTAACATTTGTAACAAAGAAAAAAACGAACTTAACATAGCCAGCAACACAAAATTTGTAAACAGCCGTCTTTCATCAACATGGTGTCATCGCTCTGGATCACTTAAATGCTTCCTGTTAAATCGATTGCTCTGATTGGTCGGTTGCTAAAACCACCAAGGTCAAGCGTGATATATGAATCTACAGTCCAGTTCAAATAATATGTTTCTTCTGAGTGATTCCTAAACTCTAAGGCAGATTTTTACTTTTTTATTATTTTTTTAAAAGGCTTCAAATGATAGGGTCACTAAAAAATAATGAGATAAACTTACAACTGTAGGATGGACATTCCATGATAGCAAAAGCTCACCATCAGTTAAACGGGTCAGGAGACACCAAAAATGTATATTACTTCATAGAAATGTCTGTGGTCTTATTTATTGGATTGTAGTCCCGCTATTTCATGTCTTACCGCTTGGGATATGCTTGAAAAGAAGTCCAAATTCGATTTTTTCATTCAAAAAGTAGAGACAAAAGATCGATAAAGGTAACAGAATTTATCAAGTGAACTGCACTGTAATTTTCAGAAAAAACGTAATTAGGTCGAACAAGCGTCTCCGTGATCAATAAAGAACTAGCCAGCTAAAAAGGGTGATTCCAAAACGAATATACCAATTCTTATTGGGCTAAAAACTATTTTTTGAGAAAGTATTTTGGAAATATTAGACATAAATTATTATTTCTTGGATGAAATTGCAACTAGATCCAGCTTTTTCCGCATTTTATCTTTACTTTATGAAATCTCGCTTCGATGCGCCCGGATTTTCGGACGTTCCAATACTCGTCACGAGCTAAAATTCTGATTCACCATGGTGCTCGAACTGACAGGAAGGGTCGAATCGACAGGAAGCAGGCATATATTCAAAAGATATTAGGTTTCAACAGGGTTTAAGCTGGGGCCTGACAGTAAAATAAGGGAGAAGTGACAGTCAGGTAGGGAGAAGTTTTAGCGCAAAATTATGGCATTTTCTGTCAATTTAGAAGCCAAATAGCCATTACACATTCTACTGCCATTTAATGGAAGGAGAAACACAATGCAGTGGTAGTAGATTGTCTGATAATGTCACCACAGCTTGCGTTTGTGTGGCGACAGAAATTTCAGTGTTCTGCTGAGGCCGCGATCCCGCGAGAATATCGCGGAAATTTCAGCAAAGTCGCCGCCGAAACACCCTAGTTGCGTATCTTGTCGCGGCCGAATTTTTAGGAATAATCAATTTTCTCACAGTGTATGGTTTCTACTGGCCATTGTTAATTTAAAAAAAGGATAAAATTTGGATAAATTTTATCATTTGTGCCAAAATGAAAGCGTTGGCAAAAAGGTAAAACTTTTTACGATTCCACGGTCTTTCAATTTTTATACCCACTCGAGTAGCCATTTTATTTATCAGTAGGGCTTTCCCCGCTAGGTGGCGCAGAAAGGGAAAGTCGCAAATAAGGCCAAGGTCAGAGCTCTCACTAGGATTTTGAAAACAGGAATTCAGGACTCCCATCTGGCAAAAAGTAGGAGTCCCACTGGAAAAAGTGGGAGTCCCACTCCAAAAAAGTTGGAGTCCCACTCCAAAAAAGTTGGAGTCCCACCAATTTGTGTATTGCATATATCTTTTCCATTTTAGCCGGAAGTGATACATTTGAATGATTTTTAGATCGACTGATTTTAACCCTTTAAGCATTAATGATGGTCTTGATTGGGGGGGGGGGGTCTGGTATTCACTATTCATTAAAAATTTAGCCCATTATTCATCTCATTAAATTTTGGGTTATGCGTTGAAATAAGACCAATTATTCATTTACAGTAAGAAAGGTGGCAAAGAAGTCAGATTATTCACTAATCATTATTTTGTTCTTCAATTCATTTGAAAAATAGGATTATTCATTAATTTTTAGGCCCTCATTATTCACTATTCTTTGTTTTTTGCTAATTATTCACTATTCATTATGTAAAAGGGCCATTATTCACTAATCATTATACCCCATCAAGACCCTCATTAATGAATTGTTCCTACTTAACAAAGCAAAATATTTTGGTATATTTTTTATGTAACCTGAAAGCCATTTTTTTGTTTGGCCTTATCAAAATAAATGATCAAACTGTTGGTACTTGTTTTATTCATTAACAAGACAGACAGACAAGACAGACAGACAGCAGCAGGATTTTACATCTAGTTGAATGTTTGGGGGTCCTTGGGACTCAACTTTGAATATGATGTGGGTCCCATCATTGAAATTGGGGGTCCCATCTTTTTATATAAGCTTCGAATTTTGGAAGGTAGTACATCCTTCCGTGAAGGCTCAGTGTAACTGTGTTGTCCCCAGGTCAGTAATTTTGAGGGCCATGTTTGGCCCCCTTCCGATTTTTTTTGGGGGGGGGGGGGGGCCATTTGAAATTTTTGAGGGCCACATATTACCATCAGTGAAACACAATCCTATACGCTTTTTTTACAAAAGCTGAACTTGTCCCTAAAATATGCAGGACCAAGCTAGCCCTTAAATTTAGGGAGAAGAAGTGACTTCTCTCTCCAGTACAAATAGGGATAAGTTTCAGAAAATAGAGAGAAGTGATAGATTGCTGCATCCAGAAGACAGAAAAAAAACAGTCTCTGGCCAGACTGTTCTCTAATTGAGATAAAAAAAAAACAACAACACACACACAAAAAAACAGTCACTGATCAGACTGCTACTTGCTTTCCATTCTGAGAATTTGGTTGGTAAATTTGAAATACACATGATCTTGCTGTCATCGTATACTATCTATCTGTCTACAAGTCTCCACTTATCTGAAGTCTCTGGTATCTTTGATCGCTTTGCCGACTTGAGCCTTTCCAAGTGAAAATGTAACGTAATTTGGCATATACAAAAGAATGAAAACTGTCAAGATTGCCCTTCACGCTTGAGCGGTCGGCTGAGTTGTCAGTAATTATTCACACTATGAAAAAATCAATACACAAAGTCAGTGATGGACAACGTTTTCCATGCTTTTTAGCAGAGCGGACCTGAGAGAAAGCATGGTATTTTACGACTTTTTTTCACGGCCGATGTTTGCATGGATGTTTTAACTGCTCGTTTACCTACGAGGTCAGTGCAAAGCACCTGTCCTATTTATTTATAGATAGCCTGTAAATATGGGAAAACCCGAATCGTTACGAAATAACTTTGGAATTTGGGATTTTAATGAAAGGCACAACAAACACATCTGCGTCCCAGCGGACGCAGGTAAGGTGAATTGACGGGTCCTACCTAATGATTTATGCGTATAAGACGCAGGATATTGCGTCCTGTAAAACCCTGCAGCAGTCCTTTGTTTTGTATAATCTTATGCAGATGGAAGACTTTTTTCTTCTAAAAATACGCATCTCGCTAGTGTCTACGGCGATTGCAATGAAAAGACTGACATGACTTAGCCACTTAACATGGCTTCCATGATTTAGAATGAACGATTTTACTTGCTGAAAGTGATTTGTTTGTGTTTATTCATTTAGACACTCGGCTTGAACCGATGATATAGCTAGTAGTGTAGCTTCATTTGGAACTTTTGTCAGTCGGACGTTGCCGTAAACGGCTTACCGCTGTACCGTTTTTTTTTTTCAACAATTCTCAGACTCTTGTTTGCCATGAAGAAATGCAAATCCGTAAACTTATTGTTTTTCTCTCCATGTTTATGTTGCTCAAATCCCAAACGAGTGCAATAAAATATGTTTTCTCTTTCATCCCTAATCAGTCGAATTCAGAAGTCGGTAGTCCGATGTTGTTTACAATACCCTATTAGTTTTTCTCCATTTAATTAACGGTAAATTGATAGCGCATCTGTTTCAAACATTCATCCGATAATCCTTGCTTAATTACTTTAATAATCACCTCGTAATAATAACACTGTCCCGCTTCGGTAATCCTGTCAATCACCTGTCAGAATTGCTACACTGCAGTCCGAGTCATACAATTGGTCAACAGAGACAGGATAATAATCACGTCTACCGCAGCTCAAAAAGCGTGTCGCGATCGATAATATCAAAGGGATTTTGATCTCCCGATGTGTATTTATCTCGCAGCTACTGGACTTTTAGCACGTGCCGACTAAAAAAAACATGCGTACTCAGAACTCCCGCCTAGCGAAATTCATGCGTCCCAGTGAAATAACGTGCGTACAAATACGCGTAATTCTGTGTTTCCGAGAGCTCTGAAGGTATTCTGATTGCACACGCGGTAACTATGCAACAGCATCGAATTTTAGCATCTCGCCATCTGATTGATTAATTTCATATTTCCGGCGCCTCTTTGGCCAATGCAACTACTCCCATCATTTTTCTTTGTAAACAAACAAAATGGCGACAAGTTCACTGAAAAAGAAGAAGCCACGAACAATTCTTAGTTTCTTTAATAAATCAACGGCAGACAAGGAGCTGCCGATATCAGTTCAAGATCCTAACAATGCCCCTTCTACATCAGGAACTGAAAACTTAGATCAAATGCCTACCAAAACAAAAGAAACACCAAAATTGCCCCCCTCAAAAGCATCGATAAAAAAGAAAAGAAAGTTTCATGATCCATGGTTGAAGGACTATTCTTGGCTAGAATATGACAAAGATAAAAATTCCATGTCATGTAGGCTGTGTATCAAACACAATAAACAAAATGCTCTGACTGGTCTGAACAACAATTACAAAACAAAGACTTTGAATCGCCATGCGGACAGTGAAGGCCACAAAGAGAGTGTAGAAGCTGATCAACTTCGGGGTCAGTCGCAAAAATCTGTTGACAAGGTTATGAGCGATCAAGAGTCTGTTGTGGTCATTGCTCTAAAAACTGCTTATTTCCTAGCACAGGAAGGTATGCCAGTGCCTAACTACAGTTCAAATCAGTTTAATTGACCACAGTTTATTGGACAAAACAATGGACTAATGAATAGGTAAATTTTAGTATTACATGCCTAATAAACATTATTTTCAGGAAAAAAGCTAATGTCTCACTGATTTTAAAAATGTCTCCCTAATTTTCAGGGCTGTTGAGACATTTGTCCCCATGTCTTAGAAACCTTGGCAGAACACTGCAGAAAGAAAATGAGTCTCCCTAAAAAAAATGTTTATATATTTTTTTTTTTTTTTAGGGAGACCCACTTCTCCCTGGGTCCCATTTAGGGCGAAATTTCCGCCCCTAGGGCGACTATTTCGCCCTAGTCGCCCCTAGCTTGATCCCTGTTTCAAATAAAAAGTGGCACCTTTGCTCAAAACAAGTCTCATCCACTCTGATGGAAGAAAATTCACTTGCTAATTGGCAAAGTCGGCCATTGTTGTTGTCAACTTCATGTTGTGTGACATCATACAAAAGATAGTCAAGTATGCATGACAAGAACACCTTTGTGTAAAATAAGACCTGCTGTAACCGTCGGTAAAATTGAAAGCTTCTAAACTCGACTTTAACCACGGAGAAAATCAACTTTCATGCTAGATTATTCATCTAATGAAAATTTGTGATTTTGGGTCTACTTTAAAACAGAGAAGCCCAAGTATTACTAACAACCAGTTGTTGAGTGTTAGCCTGCAGAGTACAACATTTTACAACTTCGTTACAGCAATTTATACACATCTACTGTTTACGACGATGCACTTGAGGGCACTTCCGGTCCAAACAAAACATCACACAAGGCAATTACGCTTGGATTTTAATTGAATAAATAAACAGAACATCCTTTAAAAGTAACCGATTATTGAATTTTCATATCGATAATGTTTTTCGTTTGTATATCGAACGATTAAACGATATTTCGATTAATCGTGCCAGCCCTATTTCACACTCAGTCAAGCATCTCACTACAACTTTAAGTGAAACATGTAATTTTCATGTAACATTGTCCGATCCAGTCGGATATCTGACTGGAAAATTGGTGAGTTTATCAAAGGAAATAAGATTAAAGCCGATACGCACAGCTTTTGGTGTCCGTGATGACAAATCTGTGGTGTAAAATTCCACACACCCTCTCGCATTGGCAAGTAAACTTTGGGTTCCGGTGAGTAGAATACCTGCCAAGCTCACCCTTGCAGTCAAGTGCATTTTCTGACATGTAAAATGCATTTTAACCTTAAGCAAAGTTGAAACAAAGTAATACCGGGCCGCGTAGCGCAGTCGGTAACGTGTCTGGCTACAGATGCGTGTCTGACTGCAGATCCAGGGGTCGCGAGTTCGATCCCGGCCCGGTACCATACTTTCGTGGAGATTGATCATGAAATAATTTCTACGGTCATTCTCCTCCTTCCGCTGATTTATTCAAGAAGGGTTGTTGTCAGTTACAAGCGAAAGTATGTGCACAAATTACTGGTTAACCGCTTGCTCAAGCCTGCCCAGGAAAAAGTGCGGTTAAGTGAACTGACCGTCCCGCAATGACCATAGCTGTTGACATGGGACGTAAAGCAACAAAAACAAACAAAAACAAACAAAGAAACAAAGTAAAAATACAGATGATTGATCTTTTTTATGGTGTACAGTATGTTTATATACTGTTACAACTATGTATGCACATTTTCTGACTGGTTGCTGTTAACTTCACAGCGGACGCATTTCAGACAAATTTATTCACGGAGCCTTCTCTAGACCAAGGTTGGACGGCAATTTCCACCCCGGTATTTACCGTGGCAATTATCGGCAGATCTTATTTTACACAACAGGGATCAAATTTAGCACTTGCTAACTTGCTAAATGCTAGTGGTTTTTCCAAAAATGCAAGTTGAAATGACTATCACTTGCTATATTTAGCAAGTGAATACAAGTCACTCTTTCCAAATTATGCAACATAGCATAAACTGCTTGAAAAACAGTGTAGATCCAGATCAGCCAGCTTCTAAAGAAGCTGGCCGATCTGAATTTACACTGTTGTCAAGAAAACCAAAATATGCTTTCAGTGATTTTATTTGGCCATTTTTGAGGCCGTATATGGGAGTCATTCCCAATCCAAAAATGGCCTTTATTTTCCCAATTTCATGTATTTTAGCTCTTATTTTCCCAATTTTAATAAAATATTTTCCCAAATGTGTAGGAAAAGGTAGCTTCCCAAAATCCCAAATAAAATCACTGGCTTTCAGAAAAGAGATATTTGAAATCATGTTTTGGTAAACAATCTTGTCAGCACATACGCTAAATGAATTGGTTAAATTTTCTAATTAGCGATATGTGGAGTGACTGAGTATAGCAAGAGGATCATCACCTTTAGCAAGTAAGAAAAATAATCACTTGCTATATTTAGCAAGTGGTTGAAAATCTTAAATTTGATCACTGCACAATGAGGTTTGTGTCATACATGCTTGACTTCCAGGAGACAAAAATTCCACTCGTCCGCTCGTAATTACGAGTGAAATCTAGAAAGGATGAGTAGTTCTTCTCAAAGCACTCATCCTGTAGGAGGGGTGCTTTTGGAAGAATTACTACTTTATGGTGGTAAAAATGAGTGTTAAAAATGTCCTAAAAAAATTTCTATATGTCCGAACAATACTGGGGCTGCATGGACAAAATGCCTAAAATGAATTTCAGTCCAACTGAAACCCTGGTAATAGACGAAGTGTCTTTTCGACGAAATGGGTTTAAGCAAAATGTTGTGCACCAAATGTAAGCTGTACTGTTTTTATCTTCAGAAAACTTTGATGATGCTGTGGAGGAGCGAGTAATAAATGAAGAGTACAAAATATGGAAGAAAAACACACCATTCTTATATGACTTGGTGATGACACATGCTTTAGAATGGCCAAGTTTAACCGCCCAGTGGCTACCGGATGTTACCAGGTAATAAACCATAGGTCCAGGTCAGGGATATTCCTACCTTTCTGAAGTTGGGGGCAGGGGCTTGCTGAATTTTGGGGAAAAAACATTTGGATTATCAAAATTGGGAAAATTTGATGCAGTCTAAAATAACTGGACCGCCATTTTCGATGGATTAAAAAGTATATACAGTCGACTCTCGTTAACTCAACAATGCATAACTCAATACTATCACTTATCTCGACTCGATGGCCCGGTCCCGGTATTTTCCCCTATATATTATTGCAATTTCACAATGTTTATCTCGACAACGGCTAAGTCAATAAAACTGATAATTCATTACGAAAAACTGGTCCCGCTGATCAATTTTAGTGTGTTTTACAACGCCTAACTCGATCCAATTTCATAAGAAAAAGACAGTCATAAACTGACCTTTTTATCTGAATGGGTCTCCGATTAATCCACCGTTTTGAACGTTAATTATCCCCATTTAAATTGTTTGATCACTTGGTCCATGTGTGTGACACATGCACTTGTAAATTAGTGTGTTGTAAAATTACATAATTGACCGCGGTCGGCGAATTCTATTGATTCTTTTGTGTACAACTTCAAAGCGGGTACATGTCTATCTCATGTTAGTGACGGTTTGAGCTAATGTGTCTTATTTGAGCAAAGCCTGTCCAATGACTGCTCGTTTCAAATAAGGCCAAAGAATAATTTAATTGTTTCTCGGGCCATTTTTTGTTTTTTGAAAACATATGCAGCGTTTTATTTCAGGCACTGGACAGTTGCGCGTTTAAGGCTATTTTCGGACATTGGTCATGTCATGACAAAATAGATTGGGAAGAGCCGACGAAAATTAAAACATGCATGTACAGTGTCTGTTGGGGCTTAGACATATGACGACGTACGAAAGGGTAAAACCTGCGACCGCGTGACCAGTCGCCGATACTTACTTAGAACTGAAAATGATTTGTTTATTTTATTTTGCCTTAGAAAGTGAAAAATAAAATGGCCATAATGTCGGGACTGCAGTGGTACCTGAAAAACGATTCTATTTTTCCCCTTTTTATTCTTTGTTTTATATTTTTTTTTAATTCAATTCCCAATGTCCAATTCATCCCACAATTCAGTAATGTAATAGCTACTAATAAAGATCTATTTACGGACATGTTGAACGTTATTTATTTCGCCCCAAATTGTGGCTATACGTCATGATATGGTTACCTTGAACTACTGATAATTCGACATATTTTGCTCAGTCCCTTGAAATTCGAGGTATCGAGAGTAGACTGTATACACATTATCATAATTGTAACTTGATCTAGTACTGTATCACTTCGAGTGGATGAGGTCATACCATCGGATCACCCAAGACACGTAGCGTCGAGCATGATCCAATGGTAAGGCCTAATCCACGAGACGTGATACTGTACGCCAGATCAAGTTACTATTATGAAAATATGTTTATTATACCTTTTTCCTGACATTCTTTCTGATTTTAAAACCTGTTTTGGTCTTAAACCCCGAAAAATTGCACGAACGTTTGCTATAACGTTACGTTTCTTGACGTCACGTCAACATGTTTTCCGTCTCTGGTTCCATGCTTGCAATTTACTCTGTGTAATGTCGCCGCAAAAGCAGGTAACCGACGTTAGCCTCGTTTTAAAGGATAGTGATATGGATTCAGAAAACCTCAGTTCGTTGATCTGGCTTTCTGTATCAGATGGCCAGAAAACAGACAGTTCTAAAGTCGGATCAGTAATAGGTATATAATAAATGAAATTAGCAGTGTAAAGCATTTGTTGCTTTAATTGTTCTTCTTTAAAACTCATGAAAATTTGCATAAAATGTGAATGAAAATAGGGCTGCAACGATTATGAAATTTGGTAAACGTTTACACGAGTTCCAATAACCGAAACGATGCCGTTTACACATTACTTCCAGATCATGATTTCTTTCCATTATGCAGTTCCGTCAAATCGCTGATATTTCCCAGAAAAACCCTTTGAAAAATGTACCTTGTGCGAATATTCGAAATTGTTTCTGGTTGGGTGTTGTGATAGAACTCATATCAAGTAATTGGAAAGTGATTGCATCATGCGCAGACTCGTACATTAATCGCACATTACGGACATTTCCTTCAGATGCAAGCGTGTAATTAATGAGTGGACACACACAAGACATAACTGCGAATCGTCACGTACGCACCAATACACACGCCGACAGGAAATAAACAAAAAAAAAAAACTATCACATGCGTCTCCTCATTAACTGTTAAAAATGCAGGACTGTAATTGTTCCAAGCAGTGGCTGAGCGAGACAATATTCTGGACATTGTTATTGCCTGTTGAGCATGTCCGCTGTAATTTCTAATTGCAGCGGAAGATACATTATCAAATACAGCCGAATCTTGGAAAACAAACAATCTGATTAATGATACAGATCGAGATGTGACGTATTCTGTTAAAAAGACTATTTTTCATTAGGAAATGCTTTTAATAAACCACGACGCTTGTCATGTGCTAAAGTTCGTGTAAACGGTAAGTCAATTTTGTAAACGTTTATTGCAGAAACACGAAACTGTGCGGTGTACACGTGTAAACATGGCAGCCCTAAATGAAAACATGTTTTCATTCACATTTTTATGCAAATTTTCATGCATCTGTAACTGCCAATTTTCAAGAAATTTTCACCAAAATGTAGAACTATGAAATTGGAAATGATATAGACCATTTTGGGAAGTTTTTGCTCATTTTTTAATTGGGAAGGTGCCGAATATGAAATCAGGCCTAGGAAAATTTCTGCAGATAGACCATCTTTCCAGCATATAAATGTGAATTTTTCCATACCCATCAGTTTTAACATGTGTTTTGGTTGCTAAGAAGAACCGGATATTGAGATGTTTTTTAGCTCACCTGAGCCGAAGGCTCATTGGTGAGCTAATAGTATACCAGTGACTCCGGCGTCCGTCGTCCGTCGTCCGTCCGTCCGTCTGTCCGTCCGTCGTCCGTCAACATTTTCAAACATCTTCTTCTCTGAAACTACTGGGCCAATTGAACTTATATTTCATATGGAGACTCCTTAGGATGGGGGAACGAAAGTTTGTTCAAACTGTCTTGGTCACATGACCAAGATGGCCGCCACGCCCATATATGGTAAAAACCCTTAAAAATCTTCTTCTCCAGAACCAGAAGGCCGATGACCTTGGGACTTGGTATGTAGCATTGGGGTTGTGGGGCCTACCAAGTTTGTTCAAATGATGATCCTAGGTTGACCTTGACCTACTTAACGTCAAGGTCAAATTTGCTTCCTAATGCATTTAAATGGGAAAATTTCTGAAAAGTTGATTTTTTTGAAAACTTTGGAAGCTTTAGTCACTATTCTCACTTGATATGTTTAAGCTAATGAGACAATGGCTATAAATAAGTTCAAAAGGTCAAGGTTGACCTTTGACCTTTCAGCTTAGGTCGCTCATATTGGAGTCCCATCAATATATTAAAACATAGTTTTCTCACAAACCATTGGCCCAATTGAACTCAAATTTCATATGAAGACTCGTTATGATAAGTAAGCCAAAATTTATGCAAAATAGCTTGGTCACTTGACCAAGATGGCCGCCACACCCATATATGGTAAAAACCATTTAAAAACCTTCTTCTCCAGAACCAGATGGCCGATGACCTTGGGACTTGGTATGTAGTATTTGGGATGTGAGGCCTACCAAGTTTGTTCAAATAATGAACCTAAGTTGACCTTGACCTGCTTAACGTCAAGGTCAAACTTGCTTCCTAATGCATTTAAATGGGATTTTGTTTTGAAAATTTCATTTTTTGAAAACTGTTGAGGCCAAAGTCATTATTCTCACTTGGTATGTTGAACCAAATGAGACAATGGCTATAAAAAAGGTTCAAAGGTCAAGGTTGACCTTTAACTTTTCAGCCAAGGTCGCTCATATTGGAGTCCCATCAACACATCAAAACATAGTTTCCTCAGAAACCACTAGGCCATTTGAACCCAAATTTCATATGAAGACTCCTCATGATAGGTTAGCCAAAATTTATACCAAGTGTACTAGTCACATGACCAAGATGGCCACCACACCAAAATATGGTAAAACCCCTTTAAATGTCTTCTTCTCTGGAACCAAAAGGCCAATGGCCTTGGGACTTGGTATGTAGCATTGGGGGTGTGGGCCCTACCAGATTTGAACAAATGATTAATCTAGGTTGACCTTGACCTACTTTATGGCAAGGTCAAATTTGATTTCTAATGCATTTATTTGGGAAAAATCTTGTATTAAGTACCAAAGCCAAGCTGACCTGTGACCTTTTATCCAAGGCCACTCATTTGGACTGCAACACATCTATCTAAACATCTGTTTCTCAGAAATCACTGGGCTGTTTGATGGATTATTCATTAGATGATTGTTTAAGTCACTTGACCAAAATGTCTGCAACCCCCATATATGGTAAAACAAAATTTGTTCCATTATAAGCTGTAGTTGACCTTGACCTATTTTAACATTATTAAGGAGATCAGGTGAGCGCCTCAGGACCTTCAGGTCCTCTAGTTTTGAGTACCCACACCATAGGTTTTGGTTGAGAAAAAAGAAAAACAATTTTCAAATACACATCTTGAGTCTGAGACCTGGTAAACATCTCGATGATATCTGCCATATACTGTTTTGGAGAAATAAGTAGATATACTTGTATAGGCGTTTATACCTTTGTCCTTTGGTTTTATTTTGTAAACACTTTAAAATTACCAGCTGAAAATGATATCTGCTACACATTTTATTTTAACCCATAAGGTTCCAAAAACAACAAATAAGGCATAATATTTCAGCGCCCTAGATAAGCTTTTGGGTCAATTGGGTATTTACGAAACGTGGTTATCCTCAATTGCGTACTTGCAAAAACAATTCAGGGTTTCAGCTGGCCTAAAATTTACTTCGGACATTTTGTCCGAGCAGTCCTAATATTGTTCGAACATTTTGGAAAATTTTTAGGACATTTTTTCACACACTCATTTTTACCACCATAAACAGAAATTGCCATCTGCCCCTCTCATATTGAAACCAGGGGTAGTTTTGCTACCATTTCGGATGGTAAGTGTGGCCCGATTGATTGGTTGGCAATGAGGAGACTGGAGCTTGTTGATCGGTGGAAGTGGGTGGGGTACTGTTTTTTGCTGCTTTTTTCGACCGCTGCACGACTTTTTAGCCACGGAAAGAGACTGTTCAGGTAATGATGGAGCGGGCAAACTGTTTTGGGGCATAAAAAACTTTAGTTCCTGTTGTTTCTTGGTGGCAATTAAGTTTTTTAGTCATTTTATCGGTAAATGCCAATGCAAATATGCTGTCCGCTTCGAGATGAAATCAAGGGAAGAAAACTAAGGATGCAATCGACCGATCAGGTGCGGCGTAACAAAAAAAATGACTGGTTTGCTTTAGTGAATAAGTATTTACGGGGTAAAATAAGGTGAATCAGCCCTAAACTAACAGAAATTTGGCCAATCAGCGATCGGTTTTTAAAACAAAAATACTATTGCATCACTGTGCATTACCGTACAGCGTGCGTTTCCGAAAATCATCTCGGACAAACTGTCCAAACTGGACTGCAAACTCTCGGACAACTGGGACTATTTTCGGACTATGTCCGATGGCCGACGCCAAACTGAATCCCTGCAATTGCGTATTTTCATATTTTTTACGCCACGTTTTTTTCTTCTGTAATCACCTGTTTTCTTATTGCATGAAGCCATCGGAAATGTGCTTGCATATTTATTCACATCCATCGTCTGCCTTTCTAAAGTATCAAACTAGCAGATTTTATTGTACCTGAAGCAAATCTCATCCCCTTGTTGACATTCAAGCATGTACACTTTGCAAAAGTTTCACTTTCATCACAGTGTTTTTCCGCGAAATTCTGGACTGGGCACCAATATTTTCATAAAAATGGAGTTATATTGAGCACTCGCTTGTAAAAAAAATCAATACCCGACTGGCATTTGTTTATTACCCAAATGGAAAGGAAATGGACCAAATGGTACGCAATGACATCGCATGTAATTGCATACCGATCGTTAGAATTGCTTTTCGGTACGCACACATTTCATTTTAATTGCTTTTTTGAGGATTTTAATTGTGTATTTACGCAAATACGCTGCTTATCTAGGGTGCTGATATTTCATGAGAATCGTCTGCGGGCAAACAATTCTCATGAAATATCATACTTTATTTTTTTCATAAATTAGGTAAGATGTCGCAAAATTTGTCGTCTGCTGCAGTTGTGATTGGCGCTTTAAGGGCTAACAGCAGATTAATTAGTGTAGTTGATAAACCACTTGCCTTGTAAACCAGGAGTCGCAGGTTTGGTCCCTGGCTTCATCAGTCTGTTGGCTAAGGTCCTGTCTCCATATGACATAGTCACATTAGGGGTGATTAGGCCGTTGGTGGGACATTAAACACAACCACACAATAGATGAATTTTAACTTGCATGCAAACAGATTGGTCCAAGATCATATTTGAGCTGTCTGATCTGGGTCCACACTGCTTGCTAAGAGACTTCCAAAAATACAACCACAGATAATGGAAGTTTAACTATTTCCTTGCTATAGGCAACTCAAGTCGTCTGCTGATAAAATCAGGGGACAAAACTTCCAGCTGTCAGCTCGTAATTACGAGTGAAATCTAGAAAGGACGAGTAATTCTTCCCAAGTGCTCGTCCTGTAGGATGAGTGCTTTGAGAAGGATTACTCATGAAAGACATATTACTCCCTTGCGTTCTTTATTGCATACACTTTTAAAGGACAAGTGCATGTGTTTGCAGGACAAGTGAAAATTGTAAGTCACTCGTCCTGCAGGACAAGTGCAATATTGAAATATTTTTGTCCCCTGAAAATCCTTTGCAAACAGTTTGGACCCAGATCAGGACCAACAAAAATTGAATGCTGTTCCTCATCTCGATCCATTGAAACAGATTGACACTCTGATAGTGTTGCTGCAAGAATTTTTGAAAAAGTTATTTTTGAAAAAAAGTCAGCAGGTGACAACAAAAACATGAAAAATTACCCAGAATGCAGATTCTCAGGAATTTAGTTAAGAGTGCGTAACAGAAAAATGATTTTCTTATTTCTCAACCAAAACATACGTTGTGGGTACTCAAAAGAACCCTCTCAATGAGAAGGATCTTTTGAGCACCCAAAACATATGCTAAAAGTTATGAATAAGAAAATATTTACAACTTTACGCTGAAATTTTTTGTTTATCTAAACCTATGATTGTGTATATTTCAGGCCAGAAGGCAAAGACTACTCCCTACACAGACTTATTTTAGGAACACACACGTAAGTAGTGATGCAACAATACATAAAGCGTATTCATGGGTGGTTCGAGTGGGGGGCATAGGGGGTCCTGACCCCATGAAAAATCACAAAAATATAGGGTTTCTTAGCAATACTGGTCCAGATCCCCTGAAAAATCGCAAAGCTACCAAGCCAGTATTCAATGTTGGGCCATCATCGGCCCGCCAGCAAAATGCTGTTTAAATGGTGTTTCGCTGGTGGTCCGATGATGGCCCATTTATAATGTTATTTGGATCCTCTATTATCCCCTCGTCAACTAAAAAAACTTTATCAAATTTGGACCCCCTCTGGCAAAACTTTGTGGATCTGCGCATGGCGTATTGCAATATGCATCTATAAGACAAGACAAGCTAATTTTTAGAGGGTATAACTGAGATTGTCTTTGTATCTATCAGTCAAGACAGGTGTTTTGGATACTCAGAAGAACCGTCTCATAAGAACCGTCTCATTGAGATGGTTCTTTTGAGTACCCACAAGATATGTTTTCGTTGAGAAATGAAGGAATTAAATAAATTTTTAGTAATTTTTTACATTCTCTCTCATTTTATGTCTGACAGGGTCTTTCTATACAGAACGACCCTGTGTCTAATATGGCAAACACATATTGCAATATGATAGGCCTATTATCCAGCATATACAAACCTTATACAGTGCAGTTTCTTTATTAGCATACCTTGTTTAATATAACACAGATTTGGATATAACACAACTTTGTTCTGGCACCCAGTTTTTATGCCACCAACTTTGAAAAAGTTGAAGGGGCATATTGCTTTCGGCTTGTCCGTGTGTGTGCATCCATCTGTGCATCCGTTACAAAATTTATTAAGATACAGTTTTGAAATATCATATTTGGATTCCTTATCAAAAAATAATTGACACATATTTTTTTTAAGTCTGGATTAATCCCCTTTGTGAAGTTATGCCCCTTTTAAATGGTCATAATGAAATTTTGTAATCAAGATATCTCAAAAACTATAACAGCTTTGAGCTTCAAACTTGGTCAGCTAATAGAACATAATGAGTAGATAACCTGGTGAAAATTAAAAAAAAAAGTGTTTTTTTTTTAAGTTATTGCCCTTTCAAAATTTGGACATAGAAACTTTGATATCTCAAAAACTATAACAGCTATGAGCTTCAATCTTGGTTAGGTAATAGTGGATAATTAGTAGATAATCTGGTGAATATTTTAAAAAAAGTTATTTTATTTTTTTGAGTTATTGCCCTTTGCAAATTTTTGGCATTGAAAACTTGTAATCAAGAAATCTCAAAAACAATTACAGCAGGTAGCTTCAAACATGGTCAGCTGATAGATGATAATGAGTAGATAACCTGGTGAAAATTAAAAAAAAAGTTAATTTTTAAAAAGTTTGCAAATTTGGTCATTGAAAACTTGTCATCAATATATCTCGAAAATTATTGTAGCTAGGAGCTTCAAACATGGTCAGTTGGTAGATGATGAGTAGATTACCTGGTGAAAATTAAAAAAAAGTTATTTTATTTTAAGTAATTGCCCTTTGTAAATTTGGGCATTGAAAACTTATGAACCCTTCTTGACAAGCAAAGGATTGGGGGCATAATGTTTCATAAACATCATTTCTATTTTTAAATATTTTTTTTATTCTTAAATTCCCAGTCAGTGAGTCAACAATTTTTCAGTCGTGTCGGGACAAGTCTTTCTGGGTTGAACCAGTACTAAGCAGAGGATAGTGTCTTGCTCAAGGACACAGTTAGGTGCTTCTGGGGAGGCTCAAACTTTCAAACCCTGGATCTCGAGTCGAACACTCGGCCACTGAGCCACTGCATAGTCCTTCAGATTGTGTTTCGCATCTTATAAAATAATTTTCTCAACCAAAATATATGTTGTCACTTGTGGGTACTCAATAGAAAGGTCTCAATGAGATTATTCTTTTGAGCACCCAAAACAAATGTTTAAATTATGGTCAAGAAAATAATAAAAATATACACTAATTTTTTTGCTTATCTCCTCCTTTGTCCTATGATCTTGGTTTCCTTGCAGGAATAATTCTGGCTCACGAGAACAATTCATGAGAGAGAATATCTCATTCAGCCAAAACTGACAAGCAATAAATTATTCTCAGTGAAAAATTTTAGCAAATTTTTCGTTAAATTGGGAATTTGGAATTTAATATGATTTTTTTTTCCATTGAGCTAATTTAAATGACATATTGGCAGAAAAATGAGTAAGTCTCTCAATATCTTGCCCAAAAATTATCCCTGCTTTGTGCTTGTAGCACTGTCGCTTTATTATAATTAGCATGGCTTTAATTTGCTTTATCCCTATGTCATTTGACCAATATATGCCATATATGAGGGTCTGTATGGGGTGGGTCTGGTATTCACTATTCATTAAAAATTTAGCCCATTATTCATCTCATTAAAATTTTAGGTTATTCATTGAAATAAGACCAATTATTCATTAAAAGTAAGAAAGGTGGCAAAGAAATCTGATTATTCACTATTCATTAAAAAAATTTTCAATTAATTAAAAAAAATAGGATTATTCATTAATTTTTAGGCCCTCATTATTCACTATTCATTATTTTTTTGGCTCATTATTCACTATTCATTATAAAAAAGGGCCATTTTTCACTAATCATTATACCCCATCCAGACCCTCATATATGCTTGGCATCCTATTTTTGAGACATGAGTCATCAGATTAGTCTTCACTGTTTGTTAATCGAAAATTTGGATTCAAAATGAAATAGATAGCTGTGCATATACATTTAAAGAAAGACTACATATTTGTGATATGTACCAAAATCTCACATACTGGATTTTAATGTTTTTATGAAAGAAAAAGAAAATTATCGACATAAGTCTATCTTCACTTGTGTGGGAGATTGTGACCTGAGACCTATGCAAAAGTTTCATTACTAGTCACTATACGATTTCAAATCGTATTTAGGTTGCTGTAAAACTGTGAAACTAGGAATTTGCAGTTATACTGTTACATATGTAGACCTCCAGATCAGGCTTGGCATCCGCCCACAAATTGATCAATCTTCACTATGTGCTCAGTGGGTTACTAATGACCTAAGATCCAGCCCATCAAATGTCCTATGTGACCTAGACAGTGATTTTTTTACCTGCGCGTCCTGCGTCCCAGACGCATGATTCTCACAAAGGACGCATGATTTTAAACCATGTGAATCCCACAGGACGCATTAAAAATTGTGGCGAGAAGTCTGCATTTAAAAATTTGCAACTTTCGTTTTGACCGTTTTTTTTACTTGCGCACCGTGTCTTGAATAATATTGGTGAAAACCGGTACCGAAATACTCCCCAACAGTTTAGCGATCATTACTTCCCTTGAGAAACATGTGTTTTCAGATATTCACGGGGAGTTTACTGGTAAAAGCCAGTGCCGATAAACCAGTACCGACCAAAAATGAAGCATTGGAATAATGCGTTTTACCCGCAAGTTTAAACACCCTTTCCATAATGCCCCTCCATAATGAACACAGCATGCTTTCATGAGAAGATTATGTCTCCAAAAATAGACCCTAAACAGCCCACACTGGTGTTCTTAGCAAGAGGCCCAATTTTGAAATAAACGAATGGCATGGCATTAGAGTCTGACATTTCTGAGGAATATTAAATTGTCTTCTACCGACCAGGTATGTGCCATTTAGTACTCTATTTTCCAAAAATCTATCATTCTGGAGAAGAGGGTGCTCTGATTACATTGTTTATATTCAAATCAGACACCCCTCCCACTCTTCTCCCTCTGTCTTTGTCCAACACTTTTGAAGGCCAAGGTTATTGTGGTTGGGGGGTGAACAGAACAGGCCAGCGCCTAAAGACAACCCCTGCTCGATTTTTCTTTAGGTGTGGACTTAGTTTTTTTTTGGGGGGGGGAAGGGCTGGTGGGGCTTTTTTTTTTTAGAAAATTACCATTACCCATTTGATTTGCAGGTTGGTCCCCTTTTGGGAACACAGGGGGAGGGGGGGAGAGAGTTGGCCCCTTCTAGACAAATCCTAGAATCAACTCTGCAAATAGAATTGTTAAAGTATTACTGCAGGCTCATGAAGTACGGGGACTGTACTGTGAACAGATGGTATTAACAAAAATTAATATGGTATCATCACCATATGTCCAAGGGCTCAGTAACTTCCAGCAGTACACTTGCATGCAGAGTTAGATGAACACAAGCTAATGGCCTGGGCTCTAAAAATTATTTTACATGACACAGTAAGCTTGCTCTTTATTGTATAAGTAAGTATGACAGTGTCTTGTTTCTCAAATTGGCTTCTATGAATGGGTCGGATTTGTATGGATACATAAAATTTATGATTCAAAGTGGGCCCCATATGGGATGTAGAACTTCGAGTTTGGGATGCAAAGAATTTTGGCCTAGTGAGTCCCGGGACTCATAGAAACAAATTTGTAAAAAAATCACTGCCTAGATCCGAATTCCTCGACTCATGGTTTTTGAAAAAATGAAGTTGAAAAATAGGTATCTGCAGACCACAGAAAAGCATGGAAAAACAACAGCATGCAAAAATACTTAATAGTTAAATGTAGCTAGCCACATATAGCATATAATTTTAAATTAAATGTCGAGTGCAGGAGCCAAATAACTCCTGTGCAAACAAAATAGTCCAAGGAGCACATTGGCTCTGTGGTAGAGTGCTTGACACAAGATTGAGGGGTTGCGGGTTTGAGCCTCATCAGAGGCACTACAATGTTGTGTCCTTGAGCAAGACCCTTTACCCCAAGCAAGACCCTTTACCCCAAGCAAGACCCTTTATCCTCTGCTTAGTACTGGTTCAACCCAGGAAGACCCATCTTGACATGTCTGCAAAAGCATTGACTGGGGCGTAAAGAATCAAAACAAGCAAAACAAAATAGTCCTAGATCAGCCTGCTTCTAGAGAAACAGTCTGATAAGGGACTTCAACAAATTATTAGCTCACCTGAGCCAATGCCTTGTGGGTTAGCTAATAGCATGGGTGGTAAACCTAGGAACTACCACAAAATTGTGTTAACGTAATTTTGTTCCCAAGCCACATCCGGGACACGTCGTGATAGTTTCCAGGCTGAAAATTGGATAAAGAAAGTTGGTGTCACTTTCATTTTTGTTTTATTTTACAGCTAAGAACGAACGATGGTGCAATCAGACAATGTGGTTCCGTGTAAATATGTTTCATTGTCCCCTCAAGCCCAAAATTTTGTTTGAAAAGTTATTTTCTTTCTTTAGATTTGTGTTTCCCCACTGAGCATCTGACCAACTTTCCCCAAAGTTCGAAGGATTTTAGCCCATATCTGTCAAATTAAATGGAATTTGATATCATTTGACGATGAAAATGATAAAAAGACCCTGAATAAACATTCCTACACAGAAAAAAAATCTAAGCATTTACTCGTAAACGATTCATGCCCGTTCGTCCTGTGTGGTAGTTTCCAGCTCATCGTGGTAGTTAAAATGCTACCGTGGTAGTTTCCAAGACTTTGTAGGATACGTTTCTAAAGTGTTACTACAAAACATTATAGTGGCTGTTTGTTCGCATGGTAACCCTCAAACTCGTCAATTTATTACCAAGGTAAACAAATAAATCACATTTCAACACCATGAAGAAGCTAAGCTGATGACTCAATAGGATCAATGTGATGCTTGACAGGTGGAGTTCATGCCCTGGACTGCCAAACAACACCTCTGGAAATCTAATGCAAAAGAAGGTCATCAGTTGAGCCGTGGTGGACCAAGCAACAGACAAAAAAATGATATAAAAAATTGCGTCACTCGCTACGTTGTTCCATGTTCAGTCAACTTAAAGATAAAATGGCAGGCTAAGATTACTGGCCCTGAGTATTGTTAGTACTTGCGCTTCAGAAAAAAGGGAAATATCCTCGGGTTGGGACATTTTTTATATACATGTGAGTGCGACGATGAACGGGCATGTTATTTGATAATTAAATAGCATGTTTATTCAAAAACAAAATATGTGAATATCCCTTCTTTTCATTCTTCTCATCATTTCAATAGCCCACTAAAATTAAAATTTAGGCAGTCGACATTTGTTATATGACAAAAGGTTGTTTGAAAAGGTCTTCAAATGAATAAGAGGGGTATTCAAGGTTCGGCCCGCACACCCTGTCTTTATAAAAATGAAGTAGCCCCTGAATAGTGAACAACTGCTGATGCGAACTACTACTAAATTGCTACAAAGTCTTGGAAACTACCACGATAGCCTTTTAACTACCACGATGAGCTGGAAACTACGACACAGGACGAACGGGGCATGAATTGTTTACGAGTAAATGCTCAGATTTTTTTTCTGTGTAGGAATGTTTATCAGGGTCTTTTTATCATTTCCATCGTCAAATGATATCAAATTCCATTTAATTTGACAGATATGGGCTAAAATCCTTTGAACTTTGGGGAAAGTTGGTCCGATGCTCTGTGGGGAAACACAAATCTAAAGAAAGAAAATGACTTTTCAAACAAAATTTTGGGCTTGAGGGGACACTGAAACATATTTACACGGAACCACATTGTCGGATTGCACCATCGTTCGTTCTTAGCTGTATAATAAAACAAAAATGAAAGTGACACCAACTTTCTTTGTCCAATTTTCAGCCTGGAAACTACCACGACGTGTCCCGGATGTGGCATGGGAGCAAAATTACGTTAACACAATTTTGTGGTAGTTCCTAGGTTTACCACCCGTGTAATAGTATACCAATGACTCTGGCATTATTTTTATTTAAGAAGTCTAAGAAATGAACTCACTGCATAATTTTAAATGTCAGTTTATGGGCTGTTATTGTTTTTAGTTAAGAAGATTAAAGCAGAGCCCTATATATTCAAAGTTCAGTACATTGTATCTTGAAATGGTAATAATAAATAACGAAGAAAAAGTGTGAATACTGGATAGTGTAGCAGAGAAATACTCCCCCATGTTGTTGAATGTACTAATTAATATATTTATAATTCTCTCTTTGAAAGCACCTGTTTTGATACTAGTTTGCTAGAAATAAAGTCTTTGTATACTAAACCCTTAAATTTGTAATTTGTCAAACAGTGCAACTCTGATGCAATGCCGCAGAATGCGGCATTTCATCTGAGTATGCTCTCTTTGCGAAGATAAAAACAATTTTCAAGAACTGAAATGAACCTTAATTTGTAAATTCTGACCAATGTTTTGGGTACAATCAACCAACCAAAATTATTTCTTCAAACCAGATAGAAGTATTCAAGAATCCATCAGTATACAAAGGGTTAAATAGAAAAATCAGAGAAACTTCTTCATTTTTATTGTAAGGGGAAAAAGATCCAATATTAAGCTACAAAGAGGATACTTTGTATTTTTGTTGCAATTCAGAACTTTCTGTACTTAGTCAGTTTGTCATCTGTTTGGTGATAGTGGCCCTATAGCTATAAATAAGAATCACATTTTTTCAAACAGTAAAAAGTCTATATCACAGTTCCCAGGCCTCCAGATAAGAATGCGTAATTAAATTTAATTTTCTTATTTCTCAACCAATACATATGTTGTGAGTGCTCATAATAGTCTCAATGAGACGATTATTTTGAGCACCCAAAACAAATGATAAAAATGATGGATAAGGAAATATTCTCAATTTTATGCTAAAATAAAAATTTGTCTCCACGGAAACATTTGCTGTGTTAATAGAAGTGTCTGTTTGTGTGTCACTTTATGTGAATACCCCCACAATGTAAGTTTTAGTCAGTATCCATCTTATCTTGGTCTGTAATGGTTTCTAAGGTAAACTTGTGAAGGTCTAGCTGCGATGTGTAGGCAAAACATATTTTTTTGAAAACTAAATTTTCTGTATGTAGAAAGGAAAGGTATCCCACACTTTTCTGCTAAGAAACGTATTTTCCTGGTGAGAGAAGTTGGGATAATTTTCTCTCACTCTATGGGGGAGTATTCTTTGCTGTACTTTCAGAGTGACTGTCCCGTCATCACCGTCTCTACCGCGCTCTGAGGAGCAGAATCACATACTTATAGCCAGTGTTCAGCTCCCTAATGGTATTGCGCAGTATGAGGGGTCTCAGTTCGAGACTGAAAAAGGAGGTAAAATTAGGGGTGGGGTGAATGTAATAACCCATTCTTGACTGGGAACAGAAACTGACAGATTAGCAAAAAAATTTCTTGTCGTAAAATTGCAATTATTTCAATACCTGTCACTAGGCTCAGTAGGCTGTCAGCCTAAACATGTGTTTTGGGTTCCCAAAAGAACTGTCTCACTGAGATGAGTCTTTTGAGCACCCAAAGCATGTGAAAGCTGATTGGTAAGATAATATTGACAATTTTTATGCTCATATTTTTACCAGTCCAGAAAGGGTTCTTTTCTACAGCTCATCAACTGATTTCTTCCAGACAACAGTGTTCAAACTGCAGGTTTATGCATGATTTTAGATAACAAAAATATTTAGTGTCAAATTGTAAATATTTTCTTATCCATCAGTTTAAACATATGTTTTAGGTGCTCAAAAGAACCATCTCACCAGTTCTTTTGAGTACCCACAATATATGTTTTGGTTGAGAAATAAGAAATTTAATTTTTGGGTGTCTACTCTTAATTAAAAGCCTGTTTATGGTTGACAAAAGCTGTCAGTTTTGGTTTAAAAATATCAAAAAATTTAATCTGCAAATGTCATCCGTTACTGCAACATGTCTTGGAAGGAAGTAGTATGTAGCTGCAGGAGAATCTTGGAGAGCTTTTTCTCTGATGGACTGATCTACGCCCGTCTTTAACAGGTCGGAGGAGCAGAACCATCTTCTAATAGCCAGCGTACAGCTGCCCAATGATTACGCACAGTTTGATGCGTCACATTACGATGACTCCAAAGGTGGTAAGTTACGTTGCACAATCATGGATACAGGCTTTCAGGGAGACCCCACTTTTGCTTTCCCAACCTTTTAATTTCAACATCGCATTTCTATTATTTTTTTTATTATTTATCTTTATTTTTTTAGCTAGAAAACTGTGAGCTGAATCCTACTTCTTCAACCTTTATGTATTTAACCTCTCATTGCTATTAAATTAAATCTTTGTTTCAATTTAAGAAATTAAGTTAGCCCTATTTCATCATAATCATCGTCATCATCATATTCATCATCATCACTAATCAGAGTTAGTGCATAGACTTAATAGGGCCTTCCATGTGAAAGGACCTGTGGCTCTGCCCCAAAACTAGACCGTAAACCACGCTTTAAAATAGCTGGACATTCACAGGCTCACAGCTGATTGACTTTGGCCAAAAATTCTTTAAGGAATACTACCAGAGTGTCAAATAGTTTGGATCCAGATCAGGCCTAACGTTTTGTCAGGCCTGATCTGGCTCCAAACTGTTTGAAAAGGATATCAGCAGATAACACTAGTAAACGAAGAGGCTTGATGCGTCATATTATGATGAAGGGGCCTGATGCTTTGGCTGTTGTCAGGCCCACAGGGGTTTACTTGCTCCGGTATTTCGTTTTATCTACTGTTGAGTCCTTAGCTTTGCTTTATCTCCTTTTTATATCTTGATATATACTGGACAGCAAAAGAAACGCATATTTTGCATATTTGGTACAGTGTATAAATTGGGGTTTAAGTACTGCTCTAATTATATGTAAAGTATCATTGATGTAGTGAACATGTGAATTATCAAATGCATTACAAATGGATGGCTCATTGAAATAATGATAATAAAGGGGCGTAACTCTAAGCTTAATAAAATATCTCATAATAAAGGGCGACTTTCGAGATGGTGTATGCCTAAAACCACTGAACGGATTTGAATGAAAATCACTCTGCGAGATAATCATTACATACAGACTACTTATGAAGTTTAAATGTTCCGATATTCATTACGGTGGACTATTGTGACCCAGTTACATTATCGGATAATTAACCGGAAGTGTGTTTAATACAGACATGAAAGGGTCTAAACATTTGTTTGAAACGGTTCTGTTGGACACTACCTTACTTGACAGCAATAATACTGTTCCAGATATTCTTACATCCCAAAGATTCCAGTGGTTTTGTATACCAATGCAAAAAATGCAAAAAATGAAGATTTTTGGATTAGCAGTATAATTTATACAGCAGTGAATTTTAAAGTTTTATCCTGTTTTCTTATCTGTTACAGTGTGTTATCGTGACATGCAATGAAATCAGATTCAAATCATGTGTTTTCAAATGTACGGCGATGTTTTTGCGTTTTTTGCATTAATTAACAAAAAATAATAATTAACTGTGTAATGACGAATAAAATAGTCTGGAACGAACGCACGAGTCCGTTAACACATGTTCATATCATTTAGGGCAAAACTTGATAAGGGTGTCTGGTATTAAATGGATATTGAAAATATGCGTTTCTTTTGCTGTCAAGTATATGTGTTCTAGGAGATGATGCATTGATAAGTTAGGGGTCTTTCATGCAAACCAAACATCTATGTGTCTTGATCCACATCTGAACTACTGAACTAAGGGTGAGGTTGGTGCACCGTTAAACTGGTTTAAGCCCTCCAGTGAAATATTTTTACTGACCGTTCCAAGGCGGTGCTTCTTTTGTGGATCATTTATGTTATTTCTGTCTTGTTTTGTTATGCTTTCATGCACGTCTGTTTGTTGATGCCTTATGGTCACCTGCTGGGAAAGGGCTGACCTCTTGGCTCTCGTTTGTGATGTCTAATTGTGACGTTGTCACTTTCTCTTTGGTATCCTGGGCCAGTGTATCGATTTCTGATCTTTGTCCTCTTTCTTACTTTGCATCATACCATTTTCTACGAGGATTCAGATTTAAATTTTTTTTCCTGCCGACGCAGAAGTTCACTTGAAAGCCTGTGACAGCTATACTACTTTATGCTTGTACTCTTTTTTTATAAAAAAATATTTCATAAAAAATTGCTTAACCCTTGCTTGCAAGTGTCATCTGCTGATTACCTTTGCAAACAGTTTGGATCCAGATCAGGCCTGAAAACTTGTCAGGCCTGATCTGGGTCCAATTTCCAAACTGTTTGCTACACTTATGGTAATGGTATTCCTGAAAGATATTTTAGAAAAGCTTAATTTAAAACAAAAATGTCAGTAGAGGACAAAAAGCATGAAAAATTACCTAGCATGCAAAGAATTAGTCCATGATTTCCTATAAGAGTAAATTTGCCAACTTCCTATTATCTTAATGCATGATTTCATAGAAATATGTGTAGATACTAGATTCTATCAACTTCATTAAATTTGGAATCCACTGTTGTACACTGTTTTTATGGGTTCAGTAGGACGAGCATTACTATTTGTATTTCAAAAGTGATCATTAGTTCAGATGCAGCATGTTTATGTGGGACGTGTGCTCTTGAAATTTTGAATGATATTTCGGCAAAGAAGGTCAAAAGTAAAGGTATCTTAGTTTGATGTTGGTAGTATACAAAAGTCCCTAAACAGCTTTAGCTTATTTTCAGAAGAGCCCATTGCAGGTGTTTTTGTCCCCTCAACACCATTCTAATCTAATCAGGGACTGTTTCCAACAGTACCAGATTAAATCAACCAGAACCGATTCTGGATGTTGGTAAGAAACTCAGCTGCCATGTGCCAGGTTTGAAACCAGATCAACAAAACACAAGTACAACCTGCCACTGTGCCACAGCAGTCATTGAATTCAAGTTTGGTCAGTTTGGTTAAAAACAACAAACATCCCGTCACTAACTGTCGAACATCTATAGGGTGCAATGTTCAGTTAGTTACTGTTCTTTGAAATGGGGCATCATTTTGCAGTTAAACCTGTGTAAAATGGCCACTCTCAAAAAGACCGAAAATTGGTTTTCAAGACCAATTATCCCTTAATCAGGTCAAAAGTATTGCAGAATGCTCCAAGAGAGGAGCATTCTGCAATACTTTCAACCTTCATTGAGCTACCATTTGTCATTAAGATCTTTGTTTTGTCTATTTTTGAGTGGCAATTTTACACAGATTTACTGTAGTTAAATTATGGTCCAAGCTAGTCTGTGGTCCCAGTCTCTGTAAGACCCCTTTAATGAAGGGCCATTGAGGGGCTGATATTTAATCTGTGTTTTCAGAGTTTGGAGGTTTTGGTTCGGTGAGTGGTAAGATTGAGATTGAGATCAAGATAAACCATGAGGGTGAAGTAAATAGAGCGAGATACATGCCACAGAATCCTTGTATCATAGCGACAAAGACGCCATCCAGTGATGTATTAGTATTTGACTACACAAAACATCCATCTAAACCAGGTTTGTAACTAAGCATAGACTAGTTAACTTCTTTTTAATGTTCAGAGAAGTATCTAATATTAGATGAAAATAACAATTCAATAATAAATTTTATGTTCGATTTGAGTTTTGTGATTCAGCATTTTTAAATTTTCAACTCTCACCCATGCATATATACATTTAAAATTGACTTGGCATTTGTGAGAATTACCATGGGTTGTCTAATATACAGAGTTCACAAAGCTTGAAAAGTACTTGAATTTACAGGGCTTTCTTGAAAAGTCCTTGAAAATTAAATATGCCTTGAAATGTACTTGAAAATAATGCATATGCCTTGAAAAGGTCCTTGAATTCTTCCATTTTCTGTAGGAATTAACACTGTTGATAGAGATTTAAATCAGAATAAAACTCTTGTGCCTTTATTTGGTGCAGCAAATGCTGCACCAAATAAAGGCACAACAATTTTATACTAATTTTCTAGTACTAATTTCTCCATTATCTCAGTCTAGCATTTCTGAAGTAGAATTTTAACTCTTAAATCAGGATTTTTCATAAACTTTTAGTACTTGAAAACTGTATGATAGTCTTTAGAAGTCCTTGAAAAGTCCTTGAATTTTACTCCAACTTGCCTGTATGAACCCTGATATAGCTGTATACAAAGAAGCCTATAACAGTTGTATTGAAATGACCTTTTCAGCTCACAGTATTGCGGGTTTGAGCCTCATTGTAGGCGCTGTGTTGTGTTCTTGAGCAAGACACTTTATCCTCAGCTTAATACTGGTTCATCATTCATCCCAGGAAGACCTGTCCCGACACGACTGAAAAAGTGTTGACTGTATCGTAAAGAATCAAAACAAACAATTCACAGTATAAAGCAACAATAACAACACAAACATAAAGTATCTTTATTTGTTTTATGTAGCTTTTATTTCAATATCACAGGCCTCCAGATAAGAGTGTGTAACTGAAAATTATTTTTCTTATTTCTCAACCAAAACACATGTTGTGGGTACTCGAAAGAACCGCCTCGATGAGACGGTTCTTTTAAGCACCCAAAAAACATGTTTAAACTGATGGATAAGAAAATAATCACAATTTTACGCAAATTATTTTTGCTTATCACCAGAATGTGATCAGCTGAGCTAATTTTGTATGCAGGCCTTTAAATAAGAGTGCGTACAATAGTTAAAAATTAATTATCTTATTTTTGAACCAAAACATATGTAAATTATACTTGTGGGTACTCAAAAAAAACTTCTCCACGAGACCGTTCTTTTGAGCACCCAAAATAAATGAGTGAAATGTTTGAATTGATGGATAAGAAAATATTCTCAATTTAATGCGCATAATATTTGTTTACCTGGACATATATATGGTTATAATTTTAGATCCCAGTGGAGAATGTACACCTGAACTCAGACTTAAGGGCCATCAAAAAGAGGGGTGAGTACCTTTATTACTCGGAATTTCGGGATCTAGAGGAAATACAAAGAACCTACACAGAACAACAACAACAAAAATTGGTCCTTTCATAAGAGATATTAAAGGAAATTGCAACATTCTTCAAGCCCCAGTGAATTGACTTGCAGTTGTTCATAAAATAAGGACAGATGATTGGCACAACATTCAGTGTTTTTTTTAAACATTCATGGTTATTTTAAAGAAATTTGTTTTTTCTAAATGATCTTATTTTTACTTCAACACCTTTTATTACCCTCTACAGTACGAAATGAACAGTCAAAACTGTCTACATGTATTTGGTCAGATTTTTGGTTTAAAAATATTCTCTGACGGTTTGATGTGGGACGAGCAGAATCGTGTAAGGATGAGTAAAAAAATGTATGGCTCTCGTCCTGTACAGGACAAGTGGAATTTGGAAAAATTTCAAGCCCTGGTTTAGGATGGAAACAATAATGACCCCGATTATTAGACATGGGTGAAAGTTTTCAGGATCAATCCTGAATTCAGGATTTTGAGGCTGACTTTCCATAGAAAGTCAACCTCAAAATGCTGAACTAAGGAGATAATAATAGTAGCTTCTCTGACTAATTTTAAGATTCTCTAAACTCAATTCATCATTTGAACTTGAAATGATTCATTTTTGTAGGCGTCCTGGAAGTTTTAAACTTTGAAGGAGCTCTAGCGATAAGGCGTATATTTTCCCTAGTTGACATGATTACAAAACCTACATTTTCAAATTGCCCTAATTTTTTTAAAATTGGACTGTTTCGTTAGTAAAATATACATAGAAAGCATCAGAATAGGTTTCAAAGGGATTCATCATTTACAAAGCCGTGAAAACTTGCGCTTTCTACTCCCACCCCTCATTTTACGTCTTTAGACTGGGTGCCATTTAGACGAGAGTTAAAGTAAATCCTTTGCATATTTTCAAAAAGTAAAAGTGCTAAAATATTAAGAATATAAGTGCCCTTAATTTCCAAATCTTTACGGTATTCCTTCTGCGCATGCGTACGAAATAAACTTAAAATTGTGACGTTTGTCATTGAAAAGACGAAACTGGTGTATTTCAGTTTGTTTTTAGATGCTTTCCCCCCCTAGACCCAAGATGCCCTTTGGACAATTAAATGTCGCTATACAAATATATAACATATGTAAAGGGCGTCTTGGGTCTAGGGGGGGAAAGGGGTTGTATAAGCGAAAGTAGACATCAAATATCTGACAAAAATAGACCACTTTACAAGATGGTCGTTTTTATTGTACATCAACTGTATAAATAGTTTTACTGTACAGAGCGTGGTTCCTTGTTTAACGGTCTAGTTCCCATATATGTTACTGAATAACAAGCACAGTTGATGATCGAAATAAATTCTCATTCAATAAGAAGTAGAGTTATTACATGCATGAAGGAAACCCCGCTTTAAATATACAAATTCGGGGGAAATGGTGCATCGACGGCTCATCTATATATGTTTGTTGAATGTGCCTATGTCTCCAGTCGTTATTTCAACAAAATAAAATGAACGTCTCGTTTAGGGAGATTGCTCGCCTTATCGCTAGAAATTCTTTCTTAAGTTCAGGATTTTGGAAATTTTGAACTTTCACCCATGATTAGATAAGATATTCCACTGTTGCTGAAGCTATTTGTGTTAAAACATTAAAGTTTTTATCTTATTTTGTAGGTATGGTTTATCATGGAATCCTAATTTAAATGGACATTTACTCAGTGCTTCAGATGATCATGTAAGTAGGCAAATCTAGTCTATAGACTTAGTGCAGGAATCCCACAAGCTCTGGAAATCATGGAAAACCTGGAAAATCACCAAAAAAAAGTTCCATGCTTGGAAAAATCATGGAATTTGAAAAAACCTGATTAATCCTGGAAAAATCTTGGAATTTTGTGTAATAATTTGACGAAGCCACCAGTAGTCAGAAAACTAGCTGTCGGACACATGTGTTTTTTTGACAGCTAGTTTTCTGGCTACTGGTGGTTTCAAGTTTTAATTATTTCAAAATGCATGCATGGTCTACAAGCATGCTGTTGTTGCTGCATTCCCCATTTATGCTCAGCGTGGTGAAGATGCTGCTAAAAGGGAAGGTTGGAGGCCATGTATTAAATAGTCATGGAAATTACATTGTTGATGATGGAAAATCTAGGAAATAATCATGGAATTGTGTTTTTGAATTTCTAACGGAACTATGAAAGTTATTAACTGTGAAATTTGTATTTAAATGGACTAAGTTACTTAGATAAGAGACAAGGATTTTTCTACCTTTCTGAAGACAGGGCCAGGGGCCTGTTTAATTTGGGAAAAAAGCATTTGGGCCATCAAAGTGTGGAAAACTTGATGCAGTCAAAAAGAACTGGACTTAAATTTTTAAATTGATTAAAGACCATGGATATAAGATATTGCTTTTATTCACATTTTTATGCAAATTTTCATGCTTCTGTAAATTTGCTATATTTGTTTGGATTTTCATGAAATTTTCCGCCAAAATGAAATGCTAAGAAATTTGGAATGATATACACTATTTTGGGAAGTTTTGGCATATTTTCTAATTGGGAAAGGGCCAATATTCGGCCACAAAATCAGACCAAGGAAATCTGTGGGAGTGTTTTACTCCTCCTGTTGAGACTCAAAGAGAGGTCCTCCGATTGAATGGGAGGAGTGTGGCACATTGTTTTTGGTGCAGATCTCATTGACATTGGTGTGACACTTTCTTGTCTTGCAATTTCCGTTTATGTTGGTAAAAATGTGTGTCTGAAAAAATGTCCTAAAAATTTTCAAATGCCTGAACAATATTGGGGCTGCTTGGACAAATTGTCCGAAGTAAATTTCAGTCCAGCGTAAACCCTGCTGTATATGTCTATTCCTTTCATTGTATAAAAGTATGTTATTTCTTGTTTATTTCCAGACCATATGTTTATGGGATATCAATACAAACCCTAAAGAAGGTCGTGTCATAGATGCTTTCACAATTTTCACAGGCCATACTTCAGTCGTCGAGGTAATCTTACTACCATAATAGGGACCTCGCCGTGAGAAAACCTGTCTGGGGTTTGCGAAGAAAAAAGCGCAGACCAGCCTGTGCATCCGCAGAGTCTGTCTGATCAGCGCCTTTGTTATTCGCTTATTAGAAAAGAATCATATCTAACCTTGCAACAAACAAAATTGCAATTTTCTAGCTAGTCTCAGTAGCTGAGGAGACTGGTTTGAGTCTTACTAAGTCAGAAACGCTGGACAGGTTTTCTAGCATCAAGGTCCATATGAGCCATGTCGTGAGAAAATTGCTCTTTGTCGTCCATCAGGTTTGAAGCAATCAGTGATAATTCTAGGCAACCAAATAGACAAAGCAACAAAGTAGATTGTTTGTTTAATCTGGAGTACCCACAACATATGAGCTGTGACATGAGATTTCCAACAATGTGGCTTTTTGACATGAATAGACCCAGCCAAGCCTGTGTAGCCTCCTTTTAAGCTTAGAAACTCTAAATAATGTTCAGTCAGTAGCTTAACACTCATAGAATATGCAAGCGACTAGCAAAGGCTCTGATCAGATTGTGCATATGCACCGTTTGATCTGAGGCTTTGCTGGTCCCACATACCACATTGTTGGGAAATTTCATGTCGCGGCTCAATTATGTTTTGGTTGAGAAACAGGAGAAAAATTTTAGCTATGCATTCTTATCTGGAGGCCTGTTTATCTAAAGATGTGATGTTGGTACTGGAAGGAATTGTAAGCAACCAATGATGGCTAAATAGTACACAGAACATATTCTTCATTTAGAAACGAGCAAAATTAACTTCGAAATTAGCTTAATTTCTTGAGCTCTGATTGTAGTTGCTAATATTGTAATTTCTATTCCAGGATGTTGCATGGCATTTATTACATGAAAGTTTGTTTGGTTCCGTGGCAGATGATCAAAAACTTATGATGTAAGTAGAATCACACGACATAAACTTCCCAATTGCTATATCATATGGGCTGTGACGCGAGAAAACCTGACTTTGTTGCCTGTGATTAACAGACAAACACCAGCTTCAGTGCCTTTCTTACTCGCCTCCTGCTAAGGTTAATATCTAAAGTTGCTACATACCAAATTACAAGATTCTAGCTAGTCTCTAGCTAAGCAGGCTGGTTTGATCATGACCTGGTCTGAAAACCAGAAGACAAATTTTTCTCATGTCAGGTTTTCCATGTCAAGGTCCATATATTTTCAGACATTTGTTCAAGTAAATTATTGAACCTCGCGAGACGGCTTATCTCAAACCTTACAGGAAAACACTACTAATCACACTTCAGTAAAACCTGTGTAAAACTGCCGCTCTCTAAAATATCCAAAATTGGTTTTCAAGACAAATTATCGTTAATGCAGGTCAAAATATTGTAGAATGCTATTGTAGAATTGACCTTCATTAAACTACCATTTGTCATTAAGATCTTTGTTTTGTCTATTATTGAGTGGCTGCTTTAGACAGGTTTAACTATATAATTTGAGCCAAATGGACTTGCCTACCCTTTTCAGTAGGATGAGCTGATTTCCAATTTTAGGGTACTTTTCATTTTTTTATCCAAATGGTAGAATATTCTGTAAGCAAACTGAGGATCCTGATCAGACACTGCATTATGGGGTATCTGATATGTGTCTGTACTGTTTGCATATGCCCCATAAAAAGGATGCTAGACTAATATAGGTAAATGTTTGTGTCTGTGACTGTATAAATAATTTGTGAAGGCATTTTATCTCTGAACACATTAGATTAAAAAAATTGTGCCTGTTGCTAATTGTATGCCTACACAGTACTCATAGTTTTGAAATTATAATGGCATTAGTAAACACTAATAAATAGTGTGTACGTGTATACACAGTGCATAATATCTTAGCGCTGGTTAAATCTCGAAAATTGGAACGCCAATTTTTCAAAATAATCCCTTATTAGAAATAAATTTGGGACACACAGTGACACTGGGCTCAGATAAGAGGACCTGTTTATGAACTATTTGAATAACTGTCTATAAAAACAAATATTTGGTTGCAGACCCAACATATGTTTGATAGGGGGAAATTGATAATAATCATTTTTGAAAGTAATATATTTTTATGTCTACCTCCCTATAATTCGAATTTTCGATACTTCGTAATAGAACGTTTAGTCTGTAAGACTTCGAATTTACAAGATTCTACTGTATATTCCAAATTGAATTTGTTGGTTTCAGCTGGGACACAAGATCTAATAACACCAATAAACCAAGTCATACAGTAGACGCACACACAGCTGAAGTGAACTGTCTATCATTTAACCCCTACAGTGAGTTTATACTGGCAACAGGATCAGCTGACAAGGTATGTTTTAAATTATTCTGTATAGGAGACTCACCGGAGAAACTGTTGTCGCCTTGAGCAAAACACTATCCTCTGCTTAGCACTGGTTCAGGAAGATTGGAAATCGTCCTTACATGATTGAAAAAGCATCTGACAGCACAAACAAACAAAGGCAATACTGTATAGGCATTAGCACTACATGGCATTTGTCATTTCTACTGAGTAATATAATAGCATGCTTTCTATCAGATCTGCAGATTTTATTCTTAGAATCAACTTTTTCAATATAAAAGTAAAAAGAAATCTTGCAGGAATACCACCACAGAGTCCAACAGTGTGGACCAAGATCAGTGAGTTTTCTAGCTCTGTCAATGGTATGCATAGTGAACGCTTAGATCTCAGAGGCAGATCCAGGATTTCTGGAAAGTGGATTCACATGTATAAAGGTGTGGGGGGTTCGCCTTGCTGATTTTATCTTGTATTTCTTACATATCCTATGAAAATGATATAATTTGGTCTATATCATTTTCATAGGATATTTAAAAACAGGGGCGTAAGGGGTGCTCACGCAAACACTCTGAACCACTTCTGGAACCGCTACTGGATCTTCCAGCTCAGTAATGGCGGCTAAGGACTTGACTTTGATTCTGTATAAATTTTATTGTTGTTTGTTTCAGACAGTTGCATTGTGGGACCTTCGTAATCTTAAACTAAAGCTTCATTCCTTTGAATCTCATAAAGATGAAATTTTCCAGGTAAGGTTTTTGCCCCAAGTCAAATATACTGTTCGTCTCAGGCAATTTTTTTTAGCCATTATATAGCTTTAATGGCAGGGTGTTTCTATGTTTTATTAATCATACATACACTGTTTCATAACCTACTAACACAATAAATGTAGACCACCTTCACAGTTTTGTCTTTTGCTACAGTTCGTTTAGTTAACCCTTTTCTTCATGAATATTCATGCTAAGCTCCACCCACTATGAATAATTATATAAATATTTTTTTTTTAACATTTGAACACAGAAGTAATTATGTGTCATATCCACTGGTGCACGATCATATCTAATCATATTTCCAAAAGCAAACAGAGTAGACCCGGATCAGGAGCTCTAACCAAGAGCTGCCTGATCTGGGTCTGCTCTGTTTGCAAAAGGTGCCTCTATGAGGTAAAGGGTTAATAGAAGTCAGTGAAACACCACCATTGACTTTAAGCTACATAGTGGGACTGGCTACAATTATGATCTAAAACCAATGCACTTTAAATTATAATAAAGCGAGCAGTCTATAGTTAGTATTTTCAAAAAGTTAGCAAGTCACTGGTCTCACTAAAATATTTTGATCTTGGCTAACATGTGAAAATAGATTCAATATTATACCCATTTACAAGACTAATTTCTGCATTACGATTTCAGACATCAAAATTCCCGCAAATAACAATTTTAAAATGGTACCAGATAAAATAAAGGAAGTTACTTCTACCTGCATACCGATATGGAGAAAATTACTACTGGGGGCCTCATCTGGGTAGAAAATTATACCCCATCACTAGTAGTAAAATTAGATTTAGACTGGTTTGTGCATTGTTTTTGGAAAAACATTACCATTGTGGGTAAAAAGTTGCAAGTCAGATAACCCACCTCACCGGTCATAAAAATCAAAATGGCTTCCCATGCAAAAAAGCATTGTGATGGAGAAATAGGTCACAGATTAAACAAGTCTTTGTCCATTACTGAAGCCAATTGAAGGGCCGGAGAATATTATACTTGAAATTGAAGTAAAGCTATCAACTATGCCTTTTGGCGAGAGGAATAGGGTTCTGTACAAGGAGATACATATTGAAGCTAAGTGTGAGTGTATTTTGTAACATGTTTTACAACATTTATGGCGAAATATGAGGCATTACGGAAAATGTCCCAAGATTCATTCCTGAAAAATGTCTTTCATATTCCTGAAGGGCGACATTTAGGGTTGGCATCTCTGCTAGTAGTATTTATCCTGATGGGTTATCCCATACATATTGATACAA
Source organism: Loripinus fragilis (assembly GCA_964019695.1). Lineage (NCBI taxonomy): Eukaryota > Metazoa > Mollusca > Bivalvia > Lucinida > Lucinidae > Loripinus > Loripinus fragilis. The sequence goes on from OZ026517.1 coordinate 109,890,236, forward strand.
TCAGCATGTCCACTCATATTTCTGTTTGGGGGTACACGTACCCCCTGATGTTTCCATTTGGGGGTACATGTTCATATGTGAGGGTACACATATTTTAGAGCTGTTTTTCATAGTAAACGTATAGGGACCATGAAATCAGATCATTTAGAGGTGTGTAACAGTGATATCATTATGCTGTGAATAATGCTAATAAATGAGTCCTGCAAGTAACCACCCCACCCCCTGCAAAAAAAAAAACAACTCCACCCCCTGCAAAAAAAAAAACGAACCAAGTCCAAACCTGAGAAAAATTTGGGCATAGGTTCCCCTAGGGGCTTAAGCCCAGTTTCATTCACCCTCAACCACAATAACCCTGGCCTTTGAAAGTTTTGGGTAAAGACAGAATGAAGAAGAGTGGGAGGGGTGAAAAAACATATCCAGATCACCCTCTTCTTCAGAATGTTAGATGATTTTTGAAAAATAGAATACAGCAAAATGTCACATACCTCTTAGATTGTGTTACTCCTATATTTAATTTAAAGCTCTGAAACATGTCAAGCAATTTATCAAGTTTTCTTCTAACACACATCTGTACTTTCGATTTTGCCTGTCCACTTAACATTGCATATGTAAGCGTAACACTGATTGGTTCAGTAATTATAGACAACCAATCAATATTGACTTTAATAGAAGCATGGTTGACTGTGGCCCGAGATTCACTTTATCATACTGAATGATAGATACCAGTCAGTGGTAAATCTGAGCCGATAGTTCTAAAAAAACTGGACTTGTTTTCTTGAAAATTTCATGAGATTCACGCACAACGATCACTGGTTATGCGTGCACAAAATTACTCTACGTTTTTGCACGTAGGTACCAAATGATTAGTGCGTGCATGGCCATTTCTGTGCGTGAATTACGTACTGCAGTACGTGAATGGGCATGCTGACAATAAGTTTTGTAATTCAAGGGGTTGCCTGTCCATAATTCTATAAAATGATGCATTTCTGTCCCTGAAGTTTGTTTATATTTTAGCCCTGATGAAATGCCACCATTTGCAAAAAGCGGCATTTCATCTGGGTCTTCACCATTTCCCAAAGTACTGTTTACCTAAACCAGTATCTGGAATGAAAAGGTTTGAGTAATTACTGCCTGTTTCTAGGTGCAATGGTCTCCTCATAATGAAACAATCCTGGCCTCCAGCGGTACAGACAGACGTCTACATGTGTGGGATCTCAGTAAGATCGGAGAAGAACAGTCCGCGGAAGATGCTGAAGATGGACCCCCAGAACTACTCGTAAGTGAAGTACAGTACTACACATTATAAAATAAACAAGGTTGTTATAAGCTTTATAGCCATAGAAAAGAGGGATTTCTACTCAATTAGTTTACAATTTTTAGAGAAACAAGAGTAATTTTCTACTCATTTGTGATTAGTTGGCTACGAATTTGTTGGCTAAGGATTTGCAGCACCCCTACCATACCATCATCTATCATAGAAGGGATTTATAGACCAGGATCCGATGCATCCGGTTACTAAGGCTAGAAAATCTGACGTGAATATGCTCTTTATACGAGAGTCTGCTAGGGGGCCTGCAAATGTCTAAAAGTTGTATTTGTCAAGGAAGTAGCCTTGCAAACCTTGCCATCAATTACCATTGTGAAGAACTCGGTTCTACTTGATTTTATTTGCTATCCCTGTTCTTCCTCACTGGAAGTACTAAGTTGTCAGGCCCCCAGATAAGAGTGTGTAACTGTAGATTATTTTCTTATTCCTCAATCAAAACATATGTTGTGGGCACTCAAAAGAAACGTCTCATTGAGACAGTCCTTTTGAGCACCCAAAACACATGTTTAAACTGATGGATAAGAAAATAATCGCAATTTTTCACTCAAAATATTTGCTTAACTGGCCCCTCCTTGAGGAAGACACATTATTCTCACTGCTTAGTACTGCCTGGTTCAACCCATGAAAATGTCTTGACAATCGACATGACTGGAAAAATGTTGATAGAAAAAAATTTAAAGGCAAAAAGGAGGCATATTCAGACAAGTTGTACTCTCTGGGCCCGAGGTTATAAAACTTTTCATGCTCAACTTAACTGAGCATGAAATTTATCCTGCTCATAAATATTAAAATGCCAACAATTGTTGGAATTTTAACATTTATTAGCATGATAAATACAAACTCTAAGAGGCTTAAAGCAAGAAACTTCTTTATTTGTCGGTATTTTAATTTTTCATGAGAAGTTGAAATTTCGTGCTCAGTTGAGCATGAAAAAACTTTATAACCTCGGGCCAGGTCTCCTGCTGATGAGAAGGCTGGTACACCTATAAGGAACATTCCTATCGAGCTGCTAACATAGTTTGAGGGTAGTTTGGGGAAGGTCTTTAGTCTGTGTCGAGGTTTTTATTTGAGTTTTAATTATGTTTTCAATGTTTGTTTTCAGTTCATCCATGGAGGACACACTGCAAAGATATCTGACTTTACTTGGAACCCCAATGAACCCTGGGTGATCTGTTCAGTGTCAGAAGATAACATCATGCAAGTTTGGCAAATGGTAAATACAGTAGTCTGATTATATTTAACTGCTGCACACCCATATATAGGTCAAAATAAACAAAATTTATGAACATTTCTTATTCATCGGTTTTAACATATTCTGGGTGCTCAAAAGAATGTCTCATTGAGATGGTTCTTTTTGGTACCCACAAATTGTCTCAATGAGACGGTTTATTTGAGTACCGACAACATATGTTTTGGTTGAAAAATAAGAGAAATATATTTTAGTTACACCTTATCTATAGGCCTGCCCCTTAGTAGGATGATGTATAGGCATATATGTTATTACATACATGTGTGTTAAATCCTTGTTAAAACATACATGCCTAGCTATCCAGTGGGGCTACATGTCTAGATTCTCAGTGTCTACTGCCATTCATTGTGTGTTTGTGCAGTGACTGCTCTGCTAAGTCTGCTTATCTGTTCAGGCCTTCTAGACTATGCTTGCCAATGTGTAGCAAGAAAGCCTGCTATACCATATTCAGACAATCATCTTGTGGCTCCATGCAACGCATTCTCAGCCACGCTATTAATTTGGTTTCTAGAAATAATGATATTTATACTTGATAAATTCAAATTGTCAAGATTTTAGATAAGTCATCCATAGGTTTGAGCCTTACTTGAAGAATAGTGTATCTACCCATATGAGATGCAGAATCATCAGCATCTACACTGTGATTTAACTTTTTGTATGCTCATTGATTCTTTCTTCTGGTTAGATACAATAAACTTGGGATGGACCATTGTATGTATTTAGGGGTGTCTGGTTATAATTTATTTTTTGTATGAAGATCTTTTTACCTAAAGTTACAAACAGTGTAGTGCCTGATGAAATGCCACATATTATGCAACATTTCTTCAGGGTCTTCACTGTTTGTACAATTTTTTTTACCTTAACTGTGTAGTCCTTGATAAAGTGCCACATGTTATATCTGGGTCTTCACTGTTTGTACAAAGTACCTGTATGAGGGTTTCCCCGTGTACAAAGGGTTAAAACAATCTTCAGGGACAGAAATTCAATCAAATTGGGAATTCCAAAATGTCACAGCTTAAAATATATAATGGGCAATCCAGGGTCAAACAAGATTGACTGGGTAAAGTACTATTGTTATATTGTTTTCTGTATATTTCAGGCTGAGAATATTTATAATGATGAGGAGCCAGAGGCACAGGCTGGAGAACTTGAGGCTCAGACTTCATAGACACATAGACACAGAACAGTGTGTTCTCAGAACAGACTCACTTTTGGTGCAGACTGAAGCGACTAGAGAATTAGGATGCTCAGACGTTTTATATCTTTACATACTGATGGAGCACACTATGTTCTGTAAAACTGCTTTACATTTGGTGCAGATTGCCTCTGATGACAGAGACTTGGACACCTTAAATCTGTTAAATTATGGATAGTGCTAGGTGAAAGAAAACTATCAGCCAATCGAGACACAGCTTCAACCAATCAAACACACAAATCTAGATAAGATACCACTGAATGCTGCATTACATCCAGAGTAGCCCTGTATAAACACGAGACTAAATCAGTCTGTAAAATGTTGAGATCTGATATAGGACCACCACTTGAGATTGTGGTACTTACCATATATGCTCGCAACAGAGGCTTAGCAGAGTGACCAGAGCCATTGCTGCTTGCATGCACAAAGTTTGGACATAGTAGAAGGCTCGGTCTCTATCTTAGCACAATACATAATAGATAGCTGTGCATGTATAGATAACTCTTTCCAGCAAAAGTAAAAATCATTCACGAATACTGACAGTGACAAACGGTTTGGATCCAGATCAGATGTTCTGTCTATCCTGATCCGAGTCAAACTGTTGCATGTATAGTTAACTCTTTCCCTGCCAGTGGCAACTTTAACAGAGTACAGTAAAACCTGTCATAAGTGGCCACCCAAAAAGAAGACCAAAATTGATTTTCAAGACAGATTATCGCTTAATGCAGGTCCAAAGGATTGCAGAAAGCTCCAAGGGGAGCATTCTGCAATACTTTTGACCTTCATTAAGCTACCATTTGTCATTAATATCTTTGTTTTGTCTGTTTTTGAGTGACCGCTTAAGACAGGTTTTACTGTATAATTTGGAATTTACAGTCTAAAATGGACATTTGGACAGTGAGCTGTCAGAAGTGTGTATTTGCTTTGTAAGTGGAATACGAAATCTGTGTGTACTATAATTGACACTTTCAGATCACAGGCTCTGGTCTACAGGGAAATAAATCCTCTTCAAGACAGGGTGGCCACACAATTTTAGAAAACAAATTCCCTGATTTTTCCCTGATTTTGATATTTCCATATCATGCTCTTATTACAAGTCATCTGGTCAAGATGATCTGAAGGTTTGAATGTATGTTTATTTATCTACACATTCATGTACATGTATTCAAATGAGCCAGTATCAGGGCTTACCCTGGCTCAGAATTTGTTGTAGCCAACACTTTAGCCAAATGGAAAAAGTTGGAGCCAAATGAAATTATCTTTAGCCAAGGTTTTAGTTAGAAAGTAGTATCAATAAATTCTTTTGTATTTAATTCTTTGTGCACTAGCATCAACTTTTTTTGTCTGCTGATAACCTTTGCAATCAGTTGAAATCCCTTTGTCCAATATGGTTTCTTACTTATCTGAATTTCTAAGCTCTAAAAAACTTTTACAAAATTTTGAAATTCTTTTGGCTGTGAAACTGGGTACAAGTGTATGCACTCAGATATAGTGTTACTAATATGCCCATTGCAGTCAGGTCATATGATAGAAAGAGATGGTTCATCTGATGCATTCTGCAGTTTGTAGTTCTGATGTATGCATATATTCCTTGACTTTGAGTTCTTTGGCAAAGAAAATATCCAGCAGCCACAACTAAACTGGTTCGAAGTTCACACATTTTGATATTATTACGCAATGTCAATTATTTTTTCAAATTCCCTGATTTTTCCCTGATTTTCATTATTTTTTCAAATTCCCTGATTTCTTTTCCTGCAGGGAATTTTTTCTGACCATTTTCCCTGTTTTCTAGAGTCCGTGGCCACCCTGCAAGAGGTTACTCTGGTTTTGTGAAAGAACATATATGTTTGGTTAAGTTACTCTATTCAGGATTCTTAGCACAGCACCTAAACTCAAATACTTGTGAGTTAATTCTACTAAGAGAATCAATACCGAGAGATTAGTACAGCCAATTGGGGCTTAGCTACAACCAATCAACCAGCCAGATCTATGATCAGGTTACCCTTAAAGCGCCAAGAAAAAATGCATCTGAAAATGTCCGTCTGCTGAAGTCGTCTGCTGCAAATAATTGCCTAACATTACTGACGAATTAAGTATAGAAGCAAACAGCGTGGACCCAGTACAGACGGCTCCTATAGGAGCAGTCTGATCTGGGACCACACTGTTTGCCATATAGGCTTCTTAAACATTTCAGCAGACGAGAAAAGCAGACAACTTTTGTTGCGATTGGCGCATTAAGGGTTAAATGTACAATGGACCAGTCAAAGCTTATTGTTTCAGACCAGATATTCTATCTGTCAAATGGTGGCAACACTTTACAAACTCAAAAATCTCTTTCATAAAAAGATGTTTGTAAATAAATGATATCTCAATGTGTATCTGTCTTTTTCTTATTTTTAAGTAACCCTATTTCATTGTCCTTTTTAGCTTTCCTGTACGAGAACTAATTTAGTCAACACAGCTTTGATGTTAGCTTCTGCTCGTTAATATGTTTGGTGAAGTTTATAAACAAGAGGCTCAGAGAATTTTTTTACTAGTCCATGGGAGTAAATGACCCCCGGGGCATGGCAAATTTGGACCCACTTGGCATGGTTGGCAGGGTCTATGTAGGGGATCACTTAACATTGCTACATACTTAATATATATGCTATGGTTTAAGAAAATTTTTTGTTGTTTTCCTCAAGTATGGAAGTTATCTCTGCCCCCTGGGAAATTTTCCCCGCTATGTTCGATTTTTTTCAAAATCAACTTTTTTGAAACATTATTTTAGGAATGGGATCAGTGTCAAACAGTTTGTATCCAGATCAGGCCTGACATTTTGTCGGGCCTGATCTGGGTCCAAACTGTTTGAAAAAGTTATCAGCAGATGACACAAGGAGATAAAAGTTAATGAACCCCATTTTCATGGACAATTTTGAGCCCAGGGGTTTTGTTGGCAGGATTTATTTAAGGGTTGATATTGTTATATTCTAAATATAAGCTGTGGGTCCCATGGTTGCCAAGTCTGGGAGCAATGTCTGCAGAGGTATGGCCACCTCAGTAACCTTGAGATAAAGAATTCGGTTAAAATTTAAGAAAAAAAATCTGAGCCTCTGGATCAAACCAATACATACCTGGCCTCGTGATAGATACATGAGTGAATGTTTTCAGGATTATTCCTAGTCCTTGTTGCTTGCTATTAACTGGCACAAACCAATGTATTAACAAGACAATTCGCATGCTGTTAATGCACAGCTTTTTGACTATACACATTCAAGGAGAATGGGTCATCCACTACACCACAGTGGCTCTCAAGAAAATTGATGCATCTCATATACTGACAGACTTTAATTACGCAACATTAACTTCCCCTTATATCTTCCAAAAGACTGTTGAACGTAAAATTCCTTTGCATCAATGATGTCATCTGGAGTTGGCCTCTTCAGCAAACAGTTTAGTTTTAAATGTACAACTAAACTCGATGACGTTATTTGCTCCGTATGAATTTAGCCATTTAAAGATATCTTAAGTAGAGGAGATTTTTAGCTATTGAATGAAAGGGTACACCCAGATAAACATCATTTACGCAAACAAGCTGTATAGCAGACCTGCCAATCAATATGAGAGTGATTTCTCCATGACTAACAGAGTCCATTACACAAATTTGATGCTTCTAGTCTTTCTGGATTCAAAGAAGTAGGGAATGTTTCATTCATAACATTTGGTCACATGAAACAGTTGACCCCTAATTCAAAAGGTTTACATTTTAGTGCATTAAGTTCATCTTAGTTGGACAAGTTTTCCATGTTTTACTTACAAATAAATGCTCTTTAACATACAATCAAAATTGTTGTTCTGCCTTACCATGAAACATTCATGAAAAAAATAATGTATGTATAGTTATTCATGAGAAAATTAATGCATCTTTGGAACAAGACTCAGATAAGGAAACACTTTGAAACTGTAAATATTTGGTAATGAAAGTCACGATATGACTTGAGTGTTTGTTGAAATGACAGTTTACACTAAATTAATGATGGTTCAAGTTAAAAAAACAATTACACATGTTTGATTACTTTAATAGGTCTAAAAATATCACAGAAATACATGTATAAAGTTACAACAAATTTACTATATTTACTCTAAATATTCAGACCCATCCTGCCAATTTCCTTCAAGCATTTTTAAAAACATTAACCCTTGTCATGCTGAAAATTGTTTATTTAATCCTCCACCCCAATTTTTATCCTATAAACCTGCAGCATTCTAGTTGTAAACATGCATTCTTGTATAGCTGTTTTAACCTATTGTCAAATTAGCGAAAATTCATGTTCAAATCATGTGCTGTTTGAACTTCAAAATACTTTTAAAGAGTCATTTGCATAATGTTATATGCAGAAAGTGTTATGTACCAGACTGATCGTTTTGTCGAAAACGTCGCGTATGGCTATGCCATTGTGATGATGTTAAGACGTTCGAAAGCTTACAGCCGACTCCAGTTTGTTTAGAGAAATCCAGTGTAAGAAAACAGATATTTTAATGTTGCAGTAGCTTCCAGTGCGAATTTGGTTGGAATAAGGTAAAATATGCAAGAATAACGATTACACATGTTTGTTCATTGCATTAACACTTGCCGGGCCCCTCGGGAGATGTTTGAATACTCGGCCTATCGGCTTCGTGTTCAAACAGCTTCCTCGGGACCCGGCAAATGTTAATGCATAAATAAACATGTGATCCCTTATTTTCAAACAGTGTGGATCAGATGGCTTTGTAAATAGCCAACTGATCTGGGTCTGCAGTGTTTTCAACAAGACAAATTCGACGAATTTATATCCCCCGACTAAGGGTAATTTCAGAGAAACATGTAAATCACAAAACATAAATCCCATATTCAGATCATAACAAACGCCTGTCAAGTATGTTTTAGTGCTTATAGTTTAATAAAAAAATATACTTACATCTACACAATTTCAATATCTGACCTTTCAACCCAACCCCAGAGATCAAGGGTGTGTGTAAATTCAAAGTGTTACCTTGCATGTAGGTCTACACTTCTTCCACTTTAATTTGATATGCAACATGACCACTTTTAGAAAAGAAAAAATAATATGACCTTTTGACCCCACCCCAGGGGTCGTTGGTGTGTGTAATGACAGCATATTTGCTTTCATGGTGCTCTGTGCTCAATTCCCTTTAATTTGATATGCAACATGACTACTTTCACAAAAAGATATGGTTTGACCCCAACCCCTGGGTCGAGGGTGTGTCTGTGGGCAAAATATTTGCTACAATGTTGCTGCCAGCCTCGTCAACTTTAATTTGATATGCAACATGACCATATTCTGAAAAAGTTTAATTTTGGTCTCAGCCCCACCCCCGAAGTCCACCCCAGGGGCTCGGACCCATGCCTTCAAACTAAAATCCTGTTTGATATGTTTCATATCTATTGCTGCTCTGCCTACATGCAACATTTCAGCAAAAAATATTGACAATTGCCTTAGTTATAGCGAAATTAAAATATTTGACCTTTGACCCCTTAGGTGGGGTCAAAGGGGGCGGGGTAAAATTTTGACACTGCCATGCTTATCTACAGGCACTGGGTAATCATAGTGTATAGTGAGAAGTTGTTTAATATAATAGCTTTGATGAAATGTGAAGATCATCACACATAAAAGCTAATATGGGTTTTGCATTATAATTGTCTTTACTAAAACAAGGGCAATAACTCAAGTGTTAATGGGTCGATTTTGACCAATCTTATAGGATATCGAGAGTCCATGGTACTTATCATTTGTACCAAGAATGAATCAAATCTGATCAATAGAAACTGAGATATGGTTGAATAATGGTTCCGGACGGACAAAAAGTGCGGATGGAATGGACGGACGCCGCCAAAACTATATCCCTCCGACTTTGTCGGGGGATAAAAAGAGATAGATCATGGTTCAGCAGGAGAAGGATTATTTAACCTGATTATGTGTGTAACAGGTAATAATGTTAGCATCTTGTTTAAACCCTGGCCAGACGGTTCAAGTCAGATGTTATCACATGGGTGAAAGTTTTCAGGATTAATCCTGAATTCAGGATTTTGAGGCTGACTTTCCATAGAAAGTCAACCTCAAAATGCTCAATTGAGGAGATTACAATAGCTTCTTTGATTTGTTTTCAGTTTATCTAAACACAATTGATCATTTTAACTTTAAATTATCCATTTTTGTAGCCATCCTGCAAGTTTTAAAATTTGAATTTCAAAAGTTCAGGATTTTGGAAATTTTTAATTTTCACCCATGTTATCAGATGTGGGTTGACAGTTTGATCAGGTCTTAAATTTGCGTCAAATATTTAGGGTAAAAGCAGTAATACATTTTTATATAAAATTTTGCATGCAATAAATAAATTAGTCAGGCCATGAGATTTTGGTACTTTGATATTGCATGTGTACAAACACCTTAAACACTCATGCCAATAGATCCAGCAGGGCTAGTGTTCTAAGCTTTAGACTAAGACTGGGCCTTTCTCTGCTTGCATGCTTTATCAAGGTTCATATAGGCAAGTTTGAGTAAAATTCAAGGACTTCTAAAGACTATCCTACAGTTTTCAAGGACTAAAAGTTTAGGATAAATCCTGATTTAAGTGCTAAAATTCTTCAGAAATGCTAGACTGAGAGAATGGAGACATAAGTACTGGAAAATTAGTATAAAATTGTTGTGCCTTTATTTGGTGCAGCATTTGCTGCACCAAATAAAGGCACAACAATTTTAAACTGATTTAGGTCTCTATCAACAGTGCTTAGTCCTACAGAAAATAGTAGAAATCAAGGACTTTTCAAGGTTTTGAGTGATTTTTCAGTACTTTTCAAGGCAGATTTAATTTTCAAGGACTTTTCAAGAAAGGCCTAAAATTCAAGTACTTTTCAAGCCTGTGCGAACTCTGTTTATGTATGCAAGAAGAGAAGCCAAGACTGGTGAGACTGTACACATACACAGGCTCGTCTGAGCCTTCGCTACTTACTGTTGCAATGGGTACGAAAATCTCATGTGTGGCCCATATAGGAAAATATGTTATATAGTTGTATAAAACATACAGTAAATGTACTGTTTTGGTCTAAATAATGGTCCACAAAAGTAACAAATCTCATTTTAACAAGGAATAGATGTCTGCCCAGGCATGTATGTGTTGGGCCCTCTATGTCATTAGAAAGGTAGGTTCATACTATACTTAAAACCAGTAAATACACATTTCATAATTAGTCATACCTTAAGAAAAAGCCCAATAATTGTGCACACAGAATTACAGGGAACCGCATGCAAAAACAAGGTTACCAGAATCACTGTGCGCTGGAAGTGCGTCTTAAAAAATGAGGCCGAGCCAAAAATCCTGTCATATGGATATAAGATTCATAAATATATTGGATGCATATGGCAGGTTATGACACTGTAAACTTAATAAGATAACAGTAAAGCCATGTAAAACAGCCAATCAAAAATAGACAAAATACAGATCTTAATAACAAATGGTAGCTTAATGAAGGTCAAAAGTATTCTGCAATACTTTTGACCTACATTACGCGATAATTGGTCATGAAAACCAATTTTTGTTCTCTTTGAGAGTGGCGGTTTTACACAGGTTTTACTGTAATTGATTATTCAGCAGGCCTCCAGAGAAGTTATTTCTCAACGAAACCATATTGTGCTTACTCAAAAGAACTGTCTCAATGTGATGTTTTTGGAGCATAATTGCAATTTTACTTTTACAATTTTGACTTATCTCGACCGTTGATGATGTTCTTCAGTGTTTGCCAAAATACAGATGAGCCGAGACATGTGATTTCCAAGAATGTGGCATTTTGACAAGTGTAGACTCAGACCAACCTGTGCAGCCTTCTTTTAAGCTGAGAAACTCCAAATGGAGTTCAGTCAGTAGCTTAACAGTCTTAGAATATTCAAGCTACTAGCACAGGCTCTGATCAGACTGGGTGTATGCGCAGGCTGATCTGAGACTTTGCTGGTCGCACATACCACATTGTTGGAAATCTCATGTCGCGGCTCAGATTATGCAGGTAAATCTTGTGGCATTTATAATGCTGGTCAACTTATTGTTGGCTGTTGACCATATGATTTCTTGACATGGCCCCTTAGGTCCCTTAGGTAGACTGAACACTTGGACTCCTATGTGGTTACTCGTAACTAGAAGAGTTTGCAGTCGGTAATACTTCATAAATGGTCTAATATAAGGACTTCATCAATTCTTATTATCCTCAGAACTTTTAGTCTCTTTAGGAGCAGACTTTGTAGACTTTTTAGCTTTTGTCAACTTCTCCGCTCTCTCCCTCTCACTTTCTCCAAACTACAAATAAACAACAGAAATGCATGTTAAACCCTTATATTGACAAAAAAAAATCCTGAAAATGTTTGCTTTTTATATATACATCTGATGTATGTACTCAAGTTCACTTAAGGCTCAATTTTATCATGGAAGCAAATACTACAGACCCTGACTGGACTACTCTTATTGAACAGTCTGATCTGGGTCCATATTGTTTGCAATGTGGGCTACCTAACAACATAAGTAGAGGAGAGGAGCAGATGACAAAACGGTTCTGACTGACGGAAAATAAATGAGGATGGGGACCAAGATGAAGTGCTGGAAGCTTGAATACTGTAAATTTGAGAATTTTCTAAGGGTTTATTTTCATGAAATGAAGTTTCGTGAGAATACATCTTGCAAAATGGAAATCTCACTCTGTCGTTTACTGATGTAGGTAAATCAGGCCCTAGTCACAAATTCTTAAAGTGGTAAATATGTCTTTTAATGCTATTTTTCGTGAAAATAACATTCTCGCGAAAATTCCGAATTAACAGTATGCTGATAATCTGAAACAAATAGTCTCTGATAAGACTGATTCTCTAGGAGCAGGCTGGTCTGGGGCTATTTTGTTTGCACTTGATTTTCCTATCTGAGTAATTTGGCAATGATATTAAAAAGATTACAAACAGAAATACAATGAAGTATATCTCTAAAGTCAGTAGGCCAATTGCAATTAAACTTCAAGTCATTTATAATGTTTTAGGCACCTAGATGATCACAACAGCTTGCCATTTTTAACAAACTGACCGCTTGTCTTACAACACTACAATACATGTATTGGCTAGTTGAGGTAGCCTCTCAGTATCACATTCTTCAGCAAATTGGTGTGGCCAATGGCACAAGCATTAACCCTTGTATACTAATGAATTATTCCTTCTGGTTTCATACAAAAAACTTCGGATAGTCCATTGTACATATCTAGGGGTGTCAGGTTATAATTTTTTAAGAAATGTATTCTTTTGTCAGAGAGATCTTTTTTATCATTTCAAACAGTGGAGACTGTCTTCACTGTTTGTCAAAGTACTTGTTTAGGGGTTTTCCAGAATACAAAGGTTTAGTAGCTGTCAGATTGGAGGAGCCTCAATACATGCAATATTAACTTAAAATAATAAAATAGTGCTTTCCAAATTTTACAAGCAGTGGAGTGACTGTGATTAGACAGAAACATAATGTATATTAAATTAGTTGAACACAACATATACATGACTAATATACAGGCTATTCAGGCTCCATAAAGTTCAAATTAACATTCAACCCGAAAGTGTTAGTAATTTTCACATAAATACATGCATGCCAGGATTATTTATTCCCCAGGAAAATAGGGTTCAAATGGGGTAAAGTTAGTTGAACAAGTCAAGTTGATGATGCTAAGTAACTCAATGCGATATTTGGCAACATTGAATTTCATTTGCCAATTGGTTGACATCGAGCTCTAAGCTGCTGAAACAGTCCTGCAGACAAAACACCCATTCCATTAACTTATGAAGATCGGGAAGAGTATGAATTCTTTGACCAACTAATTACTAACTAACTGTGTCCACCATTCACAGGGCTATCCAAGTTAATCATGATATCTTCCACTAATTGAACGAACTGGGTATTGTATTTGTACAGCCTAATCCCTGGATGATGTTAGCTATTATAATCTGTCTAATTCAGGATTTTGGGAATCCTAAATTCTAGAATAATCATATGTTAATAAATCCCTATTTTCCTGGTGAAAAATGATTAGAGCCAGTGCATGAGATTTCCAACAATGCGGTATGTGCGGCCAGCAAAGCCTCAGATTGGCCTGCCCATATGTGCAGTCTGATCAGAGCCTTTGCTGGTCCCTTGAGTATTATATGACTGTTAAGCTACTGACTGAACACCATTTGGAGTTTCTAAGCTACAAAGGGGGCTGCAGAGGCTCGTCCGAGTCTACACATGTCAAAATGCCACATTGTTGGAAATCTCGTGCACTGGCTCGTTATTTTAGAAAGCATGCTAACGATTCTATATGATTATTTTACATGGGACCAAACCAGATATGCAAGGTGAACTCACATGAGCCAACTTATAACCATCTGTGAGTTGGTCTGCAAGCCCGGGGGGTTTGATTCTCTCTGTGTGAAGTCCAAGCTCAAATGTCTCGAATGCCTGTACCATCTAAAAGAGAAAGTAAGAGGTGAGACATAATTGATATACTTACTTCTGATTGGTTCACATGATCTCCCCAGGGACCACCCAGAGCTGTCGGTAAAATTCTCTCTGGATGTAGATCCATTTCAAATGTTTCAAATGCTTGCAACATCTACAAAAAGAAATTAAACAATATATAAAAAATATACCTATCTGCTCAATTTCAGTGCTTGCATGTTTTGCTTGCATGTTGTTCTATACTTCTTTCCCATTAATTTCATATGCAGCATGACCTTTTAGAAAAAAGTTTGACCTTTTGACCACACCCAAGGGGTCAAAAGTATGTTTAAGGGTAGAATATTAGCTTGCATGGTGTTCTACACTTCATTCCCTTTAATTTGATATGCAACATGACAGTGACTGCTTTCAGAAAAAAAAAGTTTTGACCACATCCAGAGGTCAAGGATGTGTGAGGGCAAAGTAATTATGTTGTTGTACACTCCATTCCCTTTACCTTGATATGCAAAAATTTGGTTAAAATATTGATAATTGACTTAATTATTGCAAAATTTAAATAACTGACCTTTGATATGGTTCCATACTGACAGAATGGATAGATGCATGGACAATGTCAAAACTATATCTCTCTGATTGTCAAAAGTAATATATTAGGTTAAATCCAAAGCCTGTCAAATACATAGTACATTCTTTGTTTTAATGTCAATGTATGCTAAATTTAAATAAAAACAACAACAGTAACAACAATACTTTACTGCAGTTTCAATAATTAACCTTTGAACCACTTCAATGCAATGTGACCACTTTCTGGGAAAAGTTGGTTTTGTGTCCCTGGATCCTACCCACTGAGTATAGAGATTAGTACATAAAATATAAAGATTGTTTGTTACCTTGTTAGCATGTTGTATGACTGGCATCCCATCCAAAGGCTGTTTATAGACCAGGAGACAAAACAATATGGATTGTCATTATTTCAGGGTCGGCACGATATTACCTGCCCACGTAAACCCACCCCATAAAACCCTGGTTTACCCGGGTTGGGCAATAAGGTCATATTACCCACTTTGGGCAATGTGTCGGTTTTATGAATTTTTGGTCTTGAAAATGCTCAGTTTTCAGTCTGTTGATAGATATAAAGTGTAGAAATGATTCTATATAGCCATATTTTAATCAGTTTAAATGGTAATAGTGAGATAGTCATTAAAATATGAGTATCAACATTGACAGTTAAATATATATTACATGTTTTTACAAGATACAGACAAGTCAGTTTTCAACTATCATGTCTGATTATTATTATTATCAAGTCTATTATCATGATCCCACCTTTCCCCTGAAAAATATCTTGGGCTTCAATAATATAAACAAATCCACTCTGAGTCTTATTGCTTGATCACATTGGCAGTAAATGAAAATTTTAAAGCTTACTTTAATTGGTGATGAGCTGTTTTATGCTTAAGCCTGAATAAACTTTATGTATGTATATATAATTCTATTCCAGAGTGTAAATAAGTTCCCATTTCCCAATACAACTGCAATAAAATATATTCACAATTTTCACACATGACTGCATTTGACCATAATTTCAAAAGCCAAGGATAATTGCTGAATTACTGCCTCAAAGGTGTGAATCACAGTCAAAACAATAGTACTGTTATTTTTCTAAATTTTGGGATATCCCCACAGTTTTTTTGTAATCATCCTAAAATTTTAGCACAAAGTAAAACCATCAAAAGATGCAGACAGAAATGCAAACAGCTTTAATCCTAATCAGATTGTTTCTCTTTGGACCAGCACTGTTAGCGTTAGCTAAGAAAAAAATGGTAAGGTAGCAGCTGGTTGTGGGAGTTATGATAAACTTTCAGTTTTATAAAACCCACATCAAACCCCAAAAACCCGCCGGGTTGGGCTTTATGATAAAACCCGGGTTTTATGTCAACCCTGCATTATTTTATTAGCATATTGCTTCCTAGCCCAGTACATAGATACCATGATATGATTCATCTGATAGGCATATCTGTATGCTGCCATCCCCTAAACCAGGACACAGAACACTAGGGGTTTCTCATTACCTGATGAGCACATCTTTCTGCTGGCATCCTACCCACTGCTGTACCTAGACCAGGGCATAAAACACTTCTGATTGGTTCATTTCCTTCTGTGTTGTTGTGCTTTTCAACTGTAAAAATAAATCAAACTGTTAATAGATCTCACATCCCTACATAACTTGCATTTTAACCATTTTTTTTATAGTTTTCATTTCATTTTCATTTCTGCATAAAAAGGTGTAATAAAGGTTTCTAATGAGTATCATCACATTTTTTTTGCTTAATGAATTCTGAATATATACACCATTCCAAGCCCCTAGATAAAAGTGTGTGATCAAAATTTAATTTCATTATTTCTTCACCAAACCATGTTGTGGGGACTCAAAATAACACTCTCAATGTGCCGGTTCTTTTGAGCACCCAAAACAAATGTTAAAACTGATGGATTAGAAAATAATACCCTCCAACATTTTGTTCATTTTCTGTATTGTTTATTATTAATAACCCTCACTGTTTAATATATCCATTTTGAGAGAATATAAAAATAATGTTAATTTAGGCATAATAGATTATGGCAGGGATGTGTATGTTGGGCATGATAAAAACACAGGAGTTCAAATGAGCTTTCAACTGGTAACACTGTATTAGCCCTAGTAAGCGCACTGTGTATATAACTTTTCTCCTAAAACATTTCACCATCTGCTTGCCGCTCAGTTTTGCATCCACAATATGAATCCATGCTAATAAAATAGAGGATCTTAATGAGTGCTCATGTTTTATTGAACTTATTAAACAAGTTGAGGAAAAAAGAGACAAACTACAAGGCTTGCGGAGCATTTTATCTCTTTTTCCCAGCGTGTTTGATAAATTCAATAATACAGGAGCATGAATTTTAGATTCTATTTATCATATGACATTAAGATTACTTCGAAATCTCATTTCTGGTGTAAAAATTTAAGATTTTGTCATTGTGTACGCAACTGATGGTGTTTACTTAAATGAGCATGTGCCTTTATTAGGTTATATTATTTGTCAGACAAAACTCAATATTAAACATTGATTGGTAGGGTTTGCAAAACCATTTCCTGTTGTTGTTTTTGTTGATCTAATTTCATCTTATAACCGTATATACCTGCTAAGATGATGGCTCTAAAAGCCAAGTATGCATTTGCTGTGTTGGCTACATCCATAGGAACTCTCATAGTAGGCGCTGATATAAGATATTTGATTGGTTGACCTTCATTGAATTTTGCCCAATCAACTAAGTTGTCATTTTCCTTTCCTTCTATAGTTGTTATAATAATGGCATCTCCCTGAAAAGGTCCAAATAAGATTTTTTGTAGCATAATATTGTGACACTGATTATTTTCTTATCATGTGTTTTTGGTGCTCAAAAGAACCGTCTCATTAAGCAACCATGGCATATGTTTTGATTTGGGAAAAAGAAAAATAATTTTTAATTGCACACTCGTATCTGGAGGTCTGAATAATATAAAGAAGCATAGGTCCATTTAAAGGAATATTTTTGAGTGTTAAATTGTAACCCATCCATTTAAACATGAGTCTGCACTGATTGCTAGGATAAACTAGAGGCCCAAGTAGGCCAGAATCACTCACCTGTTCAGATGAGACTGATCATGATTGACATGCTTTATAGCACCATGGTGGCCATCTTAACTGTCAGATCAGATCAGATTGTTTCTCTAAGAATACCTTTACTGCCTCCCATCAAGTTTCAGTGTAACCTGTATGACTAACACTTCGGGAGGAGACATTTGAAGAATTCCAAGATTACCTTTGTCATCACTGTGGCAGCCATCTAGGATATTGAAATGTAATGATTTCAGCAATTCAGAATCTTCATGTTTCTGGACAATATGAAGATTCACAATTTCTAAAATCATTCCATTCCTCTTGATTTTTGATTGAGTTAAGGCTTAAAGTTCCAGTGACAACGAAAAAGTCATCTTGAAAAAATTCAAGAAAATTTCCCAGCATGCAAAGAGTTAAACAGGTAAGCACAACAAAAGTAAGTAATGGTGCAAAGATCAGGAATCGATACAATCAAGTGCCACACCTGACCCAGGATACCAATGGGAAAGTGACAAACTCACAGAAGACACCACAAACCTTACCACAAGTAGTTCTCCTCTGTACTTAGTTCTGATCACTTCCTGTAGTCTGTCTTGCCTAAAAATAGAATATACACATTATATAGTATATGGCAAATTACCCTTTTTAACAAATTTTTATGTGCTTTCTCACAAATAAAAGATATAAAGCATGTCAGATGGGATTTTCATTCAGTTTCCTGGGTCATGCCCCAGGGGTACTGGGGTGAGGGGTCAAAAATTAAATTTTTCCGAAATTCAACCAAATATGGTGTGTGAGTTACTCACATGTGTTACTCACATGTATGGGACACGCAACAGTTTAATTTCTTTGGGGAGGGGTCAAAAGGTCAAATATCATTAAATTCCTTCAAGAGCGTGGGGATTTGCAATGGCTCGCAAGCGACTGTGTTCTAGTGTTTATACTTGTGTTTTACCCAAATGATGTCTCGGGTCAGGTGTGGTACTTGATTGTATTGATTCCTGATCTTTATCTTCCTCTCAACTTTCAAACTCATGAAACTATAGGTCCAAAGAAGTCATATTAACACCTAATGCTTTTGCAAATAGAGCAGACCAGATCAGGCAGCTCTTATAAGAGCTGCCTGTTCAGGTCTACTCTGATTGCTATAATGATATGATATATCTGATCCTACACAAGTGGACCTGACAAGTAATTTCTTTTTTCTATGTACGTGCACCAACATGAAAGTTTATTTATATAATTATTTATAGTGGGTAGAACCTAGCATGAATATTCATGAAGGAAAGTGTGTGTACCTACATTTGCCATCCAAAATGTCTGCTGTATGCCATGTCAATACCACCATCCATAAATCCAAAACTATTGGCAGGAGACACCTGTAATCATAACAATTTATCACACTTTCAATTTAAGTCAATATAATTTACATTTTCAATCCATTTGCATTTACTGTAAGACCCTTTAGTAACAGGCTGAGCATGCTTTGTCACATTCCAATAAAGTCTTTAAGACATTGAACCATTATGTTAATCCTTTACCAATCTGATTGGACCATGGTGGTAATGACATCAATTTTAGTCACATGTAGAAAATTGAAGTAATTTTTAATGTTTTATTCTATGACTAAAACAGTATGTCAATATAATCAATGAACTATATCATATTTTCTGGTATTCACTTCCTTTGAATGAGACCCAGTATTGTTATACTTCAAAAGAGTAATAAAAAATAAATAAATTCATTACTTTACAAAATAGCCCTGTATGTGTACTTTAGCTTAACATCCTACCAACAGCTTAGGTCATATGGAGACAGGACCACGGCTTAAAGTCTCATCTGGCAGACTGAGGAAGCCGGGGATCAAACTGTGACCCCTGGTTTACAAGGCGTATTTTTGTTTCCCCTTACCAAACCCTGTTTTACCGGTATGGGTCGGTCGGTTGGAAACTTTTTTTTTAACTGGATACCCATTAAACTTAATTGTATACAGTAAAGCCTGTCTTAAGAAGCCACTCAAAAAAAGACATTATTTATATCCCTCTGCAGGGTATGTTATTACAGGTAATCTAAATGTCATTCCTGACGCTAGAGTTCGCAATATCATTTCTAAAGGTCCTAAATATAGATTTCCCTCTAATATTGATTTCTCTAAATGTCGTAGGGAGATCGCTGCTTCTTTAAATGACTTAAGTAATCGTTGGTGCAAACAGGAAAATGTTGAACCTGATGCCTTGAAGGAATGGAAGATTAACATTTTTAAAATTATTGATACTCGTATTTCATTTTACTCTTGTAATACACATCTTTTGCCCCCTAAACCTAAATCTTCTTTTCGTCATCTTAAACAAGGTATCCAGGATTTTCATATGAACTATGTTTTGGTTCCAGCAGATAAAGCTGCTAACAATGTTGTAGTTGTTTGACGATTGTATTATATTAATACTCTTAAGCGTGAGCTTGTTGACACTAATGCCTATAAACTGCAGCCTTCTTTAAGTGAAAGGGTGATTGTTGATGGGCATGGTTGTCATACAGCCCTACATTTTGGTGTCAAAGCTAAAGAAAATCAAGACAAAGTTCCTACATTGTACTGGTTACCTAAACTCCATAAAAAACCCTATAAAGCAAGATTTATTGCTAATTCTAGTTCTTGTACGACAACAGAACTTTCTAAATTGTTAACCTCGTGTCTTACAGCTGTTAAAAAACATGTTATCAAATATTGTGAAAAGGTATATGAGAGATCGGGTAAAAACCTATTTTGGTCTATTAAAAATTCAGGTGAAATTTTAGATAAACTTAAAGCTAGAGATTTCAATGCGACCAGTTTGTCTACTTATGATTTTTCTACTCTTTACACTACTTTACCTCATAATTTAATTAAAGATAAACTTATTGATCTTATTGAAAGAACCTTCCAGAGAGAAGACTCTCCTTACCTTGCATGTAATGACAGAAATGCATTTTTTACTTCAGAAAAACCTAAAAAATATCATGCATGGTCGTGTCAAAATGTATGTGATGCGCTGACTTTTTTGTTGGACAACATTTTTATTCGATTTGGCACCAAGCTCTATAGACAAGTAGTTGGGATTCCTATGGGCACTAATTGTGCTCCCCTGGTTGCAGATTTATTCCTGTTTTGTTATGAGAGGGACTTTATGATGTCTCTTTCTGATGATAAGCAGGCTGATGTTATTGATACTTCCAGATATTTGGACGATATTTTAAATATTAATAATGTTTATTTTGACAATATGGTTAGTCAAATATACCCTTCAGAGCTCCAACTGAATAAAGCCAATGCCTCTGATACCGAAGCCGCATTTTTAGACTTGCATTTGTCAATTTCCAATGATGTTGTTTCTACCAAAATTTATGATAAACGTGACGACTTTGATTTTGAAATTGTCAATTTCCCATTTTTAGATGGTGATGTTCCTCGTTCTACATCCTATGGAGTCTATATCTCTCAACTCATTCGTTTTGCTAGAGCATCTAGCTATGTTGCTGACTTCAACACTCGCAATAAATGGTTAACTCAGAAACTTCTTAAACAAGGCTATCGGTATCATAAACTTCGCAAAACATTTTCAAAATTTTATAGACGATACTATGATTTGATTTCTAAATTCCAAGTTGGACTTAAATCTCTCTTGCGCCAAGGACTTTTGGAACCTGATTTCTATGGTGACTTGGTGTATAAATTGAGGAAGATTGTTGGCTCTAATAATTTTTCAGCGCAGTTCATTAAAATAATTTCCCATTATAAAAGATTGGCTATAACATTAATGTATTGCAGCAGACTGCATGCTTGGTAGTCAACCCAATCATGGTTGGCAACTTTGCTTTCCTCTTTAATTGCACGCCGGTGGGTCGGACTTCAGACTCTATGATGGTTCCGACTTAAAGACTTATCTATTGATGAGATGGTAGGGGCCTGATGCTTTGGCTGTTTGTCGGGCCCACCGGGGTTTACCTGTTGGATTTCTTTTGCTCCGGTATTCAGTTTAATTTACTGTTGAGTCCTTATCCTTGCTTTATCTCCTTGTTATATCTTGATTTATATGTGATTTTAGGAGATGATGCATTGATAAGTTAGGGGTCTTTCATGCAAACCAAACATTTATGTGTCTTGATCCACATCTGAATTAAGGGTGAGGTTGGCGCCGTTAAACCGGTTTAAGCCCTCCAGTAAAATATTTTACTGACCGTTCCAAGGCGGTACTTCTTTTGTGGATCTTTTATGTTTTTGTTCTGTCTTGTGTTTGCTATGTCTTTGTACGCGTCTGTTTATATGTGCTTTGTGGTCACCTGCTGGGAAAGGGCTGACCTCTTGGCTCTCGTTTGTGGTGTCTACTGTGAGTTTGTCACTTTCCCATTGGTATCCTGGGTCAGGTGTGGTACTTGATTGTATTGATTCCTGATCTTTGCACCTTTACTTACTTTTATAACATAATGCAGGTCATAAGTATTGCAGAATGCCTCCAGGGAGCATTCTGCAATACTTTCGATCTGCATTTAGCACCCATTTGTCTTAACGACCTTTGCGTATATCTTTGAGTGGCTGTTTTAGGCAGGTTTTACTGTATAGACCTACATGTACTATAGGCAATAAAATTAAAAACACGAACAATATGCTAAGATAACACTGTTTACATAGGACAATTCTCTTCGGTTGTAATGAAATTAAAAAAAAAATATTCTTGACTGAAAAATGAAATAATTTTTTTTGAGCAGGGCCTTTTTTCACTGTCGGTCAGGTAAGGGAAAACAAATATAATTTTAATTTAGGCCTAATATTGTCTTGCTTAACCTGGAGGTATCCTCTTTTGACAACAGTGTAGACCAAAATCAACTGGCTTCTAAATTCGCTTAAAAGTAGATACTAAGACCTTGATGTGGCATATAAATACAGTTGACAGGATGAGAGTTAATCTATCTAAAATTGTGATTTCATCCCATAAACAACAGATCTGTATGGAGAGTGCATGGCTCCTATAATAGGGAAACAGTAATTTGTCAAAGTGTATAACAATTTTGTAATGTGGGTTGCTCCATGTGCAGATCCAGAAAGTTTTGTCAGAGGGGGTCCAACTCTGACGTTTTCTTGTTTTTTATAGTTGATGAGGGGAGAGAGGATCCAAATACCACTAAAAGCGGGCTATCATCGATTCGCCAGTGAAACGCCAAATAAATGGCCTTTCACTGGCCGGCCGATCATAATGATGGCCACGCTTGGTAGCTTTGTGATTTTCCAGGAGATCAGGACCAGTATTGCTAAGGAACCCTATAGCATTGTGATTTTCTCTGGATCTGTGCATGTTGCTCTACAGTCTGTGATTGTGGCATTTACTGGTCATATTCACTTGCTTTTTATGTTAACCTCAAGGTATAGTTTTATTACTACTGTTTTATATATATTTTTTATTCTGGAAACTACACTGTATTTTTTTTTGCATTGTTTTTATAAGAATATAAAATGTATAAACATAATTTATTATACTCACAATAGCATCAGCTGCTGGCCCTTCTTTGAAAATGTCTCCAGAATATACCTGTAAATGATACAGGTTGGATATAGTCATCAGAAATACATGTGAATATAGCATAACAATGTCTCTAGAATATACTTGACAATGTCAATAGAACAATATACATATACCAGTAAATGGCTTGACACCAGCACAAGAATATACCTCTAAATGATACAATGATACCAATCAATAATGCAATTTTGACAATGTCATAATGTTAAACCTGTATATTGTAAATATGCTATACCCACTCAATCGAATTCCACCATGGATTCACAGACTGAAAGGAACACAGTGTGAATCTGATTAGCCAGCTGATCTGGATCTTGAGGCAAGAAAAATGAAAAGTAGTCCCTAGCAGAGAGAAAGAGCTACAGTAACTTATGTTCTAAAATTTATAACATGTTTCTCTTTCTGTTCTTAAATAAAATACTGATTATCAGGACTGGAATTCACAAAATGCATGTCTGAATAGCAAACAGGGAAGACCCTGATCTGACTGCTTCTTCAGAAGCAGTCTGATCTGGTTCTTCACTGTTTGTCCAGACCTTTTAATAGTATTTGCAGCCAACTAGTGCTCAAAATTTTAGAACTTTTACCGTATCCTCTGTCATTGACATTGTATTCAGTTATAGTTAGCGGGGCAATAAAGTTATCTAGTGCCTTGATGTAGTTGACATAAATTTGAGCTTGATTTGAGTAACTCACCTGGACTCTGTCAGGAATGTATTCTGCAAAATGTTTCTTCCAGGCATTAATCATAGAAGTCATTTTATCACAGAATTTATAAACGACCTCGACCTTTGACTCCTTACTCTCTGTGGCTACAGCTGAGTTGGTTTTGTTCGCTGTTTCATCTTTCTTCCCAACATCACCAGTCTCTGTTTCTTTTTTATCAGCAGGTGCCAACATGATGGATCAGCTAGTATTGGTTAGTATTCCTGAAGAGTTAAAACCAGGCTCTGAGGTTATAAAACTTCTCTTCATGTTCAACTCAACTGAGCATGAAATTTATCATGCTCATAATTGTTAGTTGGCATTTTAATATTTATTAGCAGGATAAATATAACATCTGAGAGCTAAAAAGCAAGAATATCATTCAGTATATTTTAGCATTTTAGTTTTTATAAGCAGCTGAAATTTCATTGCTATGAGATATTGTTTCTACCGGGAATAAGAAGAAAGTAAAACTCACTCTCTTTCAATAATTTTTATATTCTAACACCAGAAATACTAAGCACAATCACTCTTTTAGAAAAGCCCAAATTTATATCTGCAACTGCAGTATGACAGTATATCATGTTCTAGCGCTTGGGCTATGCAGTTTCCATTGGCTTACCTCTTAGATCATAACACCAGACCTCCAGACAAGAATGCATATTTAAAAAATAAATTTTCCTATTCCTCAACCAAAGGTTCTTTTGAGCACCCAAAATAAATGTTACTGATCGATAAGAAACATGTTTTCTAGAAAAAATATAATTTTATGCATTTTGAAAGGCGAAATGCCTTTAAAAATGCATAAAATTATATTTTTTCCAGAAAAAAAAATATGTGTGCCTCACCCAACCTAAAATTTTCAGACCTGTTACCCGAAACACACTTATTTTTAGCTCAAACTGTGTACTTTCTAAAAATTAATTGATTTTCAGGCAATCCAGTCCTTTGTAGGTTAATTTTTTCCATTAGGGTCTGGTGCATTTCTTGGTTGATATGTGACACATATTGGTATAAAAAAGTATATATTAAGTAAAAAAAACTATGTTTTACCTATATATACTTTTTTTTACCAATATGTGTCACAAATCAACCAAAAAACGCGCTGGGCCCCTATGCTTTTTTCTACAAAATGAACTATTTTCCAGTTAATCTAGTGGTTTCATCATTTAAGGCTGTCCTTAAAAATTTTGTTTGCTGTCACCCGACATAAAATTTTCCAGGTGGGTAGGTCTAGGTTACGGGATAAATGTTTGAAATTATTTCTCCGAAAACGGCCTTAAATTTTTTTTAGGTAGGTGGCATTTTGAGTGAGTCAGCAGCATGGCATCATTTACAGACATTTTTTAAGGATGGCCCATTATCTTGATGAAAAAGTGTGGATCCTGATCAGCTGGCTTCTGATGGATCAACACTGCTTTATAAAGAAATTGTGTAGAATTTTGAAAAAGTTATTTTCACTGTGTGCTTATTAGGAAGAATATGGCATAATGAGTTCCAAATACCAGAGCTATTCTTTTAAATGCCCCTTTTAACCATTGACCTGCAGAACCTAGATATATCCTCGAGGTCCTGGAAAGGGGGGTTATCAGGTATCCCTTATCCCTTATAATTTTTTGAAAAGTATTCCAAATCCCTGAAAAGAATTTGGTAAATATTACCAAAATTCAGAATTTTAGCTTTGTATCGCCATAACCCTAAAAATAATTCGGATTTTCACAAAAGTATCCCATAACCTTTTAAATATATGGCAAATATCCCTATATCCCTAAAACCCTCCAGGGCCTCAGTGAGTCCTCTTTAGAAAATAGTGTAGATCCGGGTCAACACAGTTTCCCACTCTGCTTGTAACAGGAATGGCATTTGGCTGGTGGGCCAATGGTTGCCCATATATAGTGCTACATTGTATTTGGATCCTACCTCCCCTCACCAACTAACAAAAAAAAAAAGGCGAGGTCTGGTGACAACCGGTTGTCAGCAGATTTTTTGGTCTGGTGACAACCGGTTGTCACTAGCAAAATGTCTGGTGACAACCGGTTGTCACCAGCAAAAAGTCTGCTGACAACCAGCTGTATTTTTCCCAATACCACAATGTACCCTATTTCAACAACACCAGGCATTTAATGATATACTCTGTTATACATTGTTTTTCCTTTTCTCATACATAAATATGTATGTATATAGAGGTTTTCATATAAAAATATACATTTGTATATATCAAATGATATTAAGTTTCAATTACACGATGGTTGTAAATGATGGTTAATTGGACAAATCATAATTAAAGGTACTATTCATTTAACTCTTCTAAAATGGAATCTTCCAGTTGATTATCTGGACTATAACAACCTAGTAATTTACAAGTAAACAAATAGCCACTGATCGGACTCACTCAGCTTCTCTTAGGAGACATGCTGATCCATGACTAATTCATTTTTGCAAACTTTTCCTCTTCGAGTAATTTTTTGTTTGTTTTGTTGCTTTATGTCCCAAGTCAACAGTTATAGTCATGGCGGGATGGTCAGTTCACCTTACCAGGGCTTCCGTTAGGCGGACGTACGCCGTATATTACGTCCAAAAATCGGCTGCGTACGCCGAAATTACACATCAAAGACGTACCGCGGACTTCTGAAAATTCCTTAGTACGGCCGAAAATGGATATCGAGACGTCCTGTCTGCAGAAAAACCCTGCCCACATTTACCAGATTACGTGATTTATGTCCCGCCTTCGTATTGGAAACTCATCTATTTTGTTTATTGACCACGCTAGGACATCCCACTTGACTGATTTCGAGAGTTTAATTGACAGCCAGTGTCACGTGTAGGCTTCAGTCGGAAGCGTAATTATTTAAGCGTGTCATCCAACAGGTGTGAAATTTTACATCGACACATCTTGACAACGGCCCTAGAAACCATTCCCGCGAGACGGACGTCCAGTCCCTGAGCAATAAAGCGAAACAGCCAACAGCCCAATCTCTATCCGTTTTGTTTGAAGTGCCGACGTGACACTTTGCACGCTTGTGAAATAACTTTTATAAACTCTACACGTCTGCGTCGTAATTAATTGTGTAGATCCTGCGCATGCGATAATTTAGCACTTGAACGCTCCTTCTACACAGGCACTACACCAACGAACATTCAACATATTAAAACCGAATGTTGTTTTGTTGCAATTTTTACGCTGTACAAGTACTAGCTTATAAAAAATAATCGTTACACAAAATAAGTACAAGCTTTTAAAATAAAAATGCTACACAAACACTCTCCCAAACAAATCTATCTATCTATCTATCTATCTATCTATCTATCTATCTATCTATCTATCTATCTATCTATCTATCTATCTATCTATCTATCTATCTATCTATCTATCTATCTATCTACATTACCCTACCCTACCCTTCCCTTCCCTACCCTACCTAACCCGACCCTACCTTACCCTACTCTACCCTACCTAACCCTTACTTACCCTACCATACCATACCCTACCTATCTATGCATTGTAAGGAACAAAGAATGACCTCATTCTGTATAAGTACAAGCTTATAAAGATTAATTGTTACACAAGTAAGAACAAGCTTTTAAAATAAAAATTGCTACACAAACACCCTCCCAAACAAATCTATCTATCTATCTACCCTACCCTACCATTCCCTACCCTACCCTACCCTACCTAACCCTACCCTACCCTACCTATCTTGTAAGGAACAAAGAATGATCTCTGAAATATATATCTTATTTTTCAAAGCAAGACAGGTGTCTCAAATGTGGCCTAAAAAATCACATTACATCGGACTGTCGCCATAAAAACCAAATTCAGTGCCGTTCCTGCTTATTCTACGGACATAAGGATTATAATTGCCCTAACGCATAGGGACTCGGCCATGGGGCCATCACAAGTGAAATAATTTCAATTAATAATAAGTTTGAAATTTTAACTGCTTTATGCGATAACTGTAACGCTGTTCGATGCAAGTGCTCTGGGAATGATTTACCAGTATTACATGTACGCTGTGATTCGGCGAAACCGAGAGTAAATTACAAATTGATTACTGCGAACGATTTAGATAATTGCAGCATTAGTACCAATAGTGACTCAGTAATTAGCAATATTTATGATCAGTCAACTTTGTGTGGCTCTAGCCAATCAAACGGTAGCGCATATGAAAAAGACACGCTCGAATTATCTGTCAATAACACATCTTATTTTGACATCTCAACAGACGTTAGTGCAAGCCAAAGTAACAATAACACGGAAAATAGTGGTAGTTTTTTGCACCTGCCTTTACTTAATTGTGCATCCCTTAATGTATGTGGGTTGAAACGAAGACTCCATTACCCTGACTTTTGTGAATTAGTACACAAATATGATATATTTTGTGTGTGCGAAACAAAATTAGACAAATATGATAGTATTGAGTTGCATGGCTTCACATTTATCTCTCAGTGTAGGAAACAAAAGTTTATTCGCAAAAGTGGGGGTCTTGGAGTATTTGTACGAAATGAACTGTCTGAATTCATTACGCAGGAGGATTCTGAGTCTGATTATATTATGTGGTTAAAGATAAATAAGACGGCCTTCAAAACAAATGAAGACCTATACATAGGTGTGGTTTATGTCCCACCGAGTGACTCCAGGTTTAACACCATTGATGAAACTAATATTTTTAACGTCGAAGTTGCTAATATGTGTATAAACAATAAGTTTGTATTTTTGATGGGTGATTTCAATGCAAGGGTGTGCAATAAGGATGATTTTGTAGATGCAGATGACTTCTTAACGCACCACCTTAGCCTTGATGACACCATGGATGGAAGTCTGAATATTTCATCAAAACTTGAAAAGACAAATTTATCGAAGCACCGTGTGTCCCAAGACAAAATAATCAATAATGAGGGCAATATGCTGCTCGATATGTGTAAGTCTAATAGCATGCTAATTCTGAATGGTAGATGTGGGGATGACAAATTCACTGGCTCAATGACCTTCAGAAACCAATCTGTTATTGATTATTCAATTGTGTCATTTCAATCACTACAATTTATAAAGTCATTTAGGGTATTAGAACTTGATGCATTGTTTTCTGACGGCCACTCACTAATTTCAACTAGTTTATGCTTCAAAAATGATTTGAAAGTAAAGAAAAGTGTACCAATAAATACCAAAGCACGAAAACCTAGGCTTCCTGAAGAGAAGCGTACAAATTTCATAGAAAACCTTAATCGTATAAAAATACAAAGTCTTTTAGAAAATATTACACAAACGAGCCAAGCCACTGATTCACTTAGTAAAGAAAAAGCAAACGCATTATGCAACACATTTTCTGAAATTTTTAACGAATCAGCTAATTCTTGTAATAATTATAACAATAGCAGAAATACAGCAAACAACAACAAAAAACCATGGTTCGGACACCAGTGTGCTAAGTCACGTAAAACATATCATCGCGCAAAGAAAATGCATGCTAAACACCCAAGCCCTGCGTCTAAGGCTTCAGTGGTGTCCGCAAGTAAAATGTACAAAAAGAAACTTAATTATTTCATTCGTAAACACAAAAAAGACACACAGAATAAATTAAGGAAGTTGAAATCCAAATCTCCCAAACAGTTTTGGAAAATATTAAATAACCTCCAAAGCAAAAAGGAAAATAAGGATATCAGTATAAACGATTTATATAATTTTTTCAAGGACATCAATAGTCCCAATGATAGTAATGATGCTGAAAGTGAAAACTTGAATTTTTCAATTGACAATGACGATGAAATTTTAAACGGTCATATTTCAGAAAATGAAATTTTGAAATGCATTAATAACTTAAAAAACAATAAAGCATGTTCAAATGATGGTATTATAAATGAGTATATCAAAGCAACTGCACATGAAATGATGCCACTATATGTTGCATTTTTCAACTTGATTTTCAACTCAGGAGTGTTGCCCGACTCTTGGCTTGAAGGGGCAATACGGCCTATATACAAAAACAAGGGTGATTCAAAAAGTCCAGAAAATTACAGGCCAATAACGATTCTGAGCTGCTTTGGTAAATTGTTTACCTCCATACTTAACGCTCGTCTTAATAAATTTCTTGATGCACACAATATACTTGAGGAAAATCAGGCTGGTTTCCGCGCAGGCTACTCAACAATGGATCATATTTTTGTTTTGCATGCATTAACAGAAATTGCAAAAACCCAGAAAAAGAAATTGTTCTGCTCGTTTATTGATTTTAGCAAAGCATTTGATTCTGTATGGCGAGTTGGGCTATGGAAGAAACTATTAGCCAGTAATATTAACGGAAAATGTTTCCAGATTATTTTTAACATGTACAAGGAGATTAAATCATGTGTCTCATATAATGGAGAGCAATCTTCTTTCTTCTCAAGTTTTCGAGGCGTAAGACAAGGTGAAAATTTATCCCCTGTATTATTTGCCTTATTTTTAAACGACTTAGAATCTTTCCTATGCGACAAAAGTTGCAGTGGTGTTAACTTCGAGTTCCAATATGATGATATAACATTGTATTTGAAACTGCTTGTGCTGCTTTATGCCGACGATACAGTTGTTTTTGGTACAGATGAGAAGGAATTTCAAAATAATTTAGACATGTTCTATGAATACTCAGAATTATGGCATTTATCTGTTAACTTTGATAAAACTAAAATTATGATCTTTGGTACTCGACAAGACCAGCGTTTTAATTTTAAACTAGGTGGTCACAAAATTGACATCTGTACCGACTTTAAATATCTTGGTGTTATTTTTAGCAGAAATAGGCACTTCCACCAAACAAAGAAACATAATGTTGAGCAAGCTAGGAAGGCAATGCATGTACTTTTCAAACGAATTCGTAATCTTGATATTCCAATTGATTTGCAGCTGTATTTATTTGACCATGTTATTTTACCTATAGCATTATATGGTTGTGAAATATGGGGCTTTGAAAATAGCCAAATTATTGAAAATTTACATAATGATTTCCTTAGACAGATTATTAACCTGAGAAAAAGTACCCCTATATATATGTTACATGCAGAATTGGGACGACATCCAATACAAATTAATATAAAGTCAAGAATGATAGGTTTCTGGTTATTAATTGTCAATGGAAAAGAATCCAAATTATCAAAATTACTGTGCTCAATAATGCTTAAAGAACACGAAAAGGGTTCTTATAATTTCAAATGGATCCGCTGTATTAATGACATACTTGTTGCTGTTGGCCGACCTGATCTTTTTAGAACTGAGCCAGTCAATAGCCCAAATTCTGTGAAAATGGATATTTCTCGAACATTGTCAGATTTGTATATTCAAGAATGGAATGAGAAAGCTAACGTTTCATCAAAGGGAAAACAATATCTTTTATTTAAAGACAATCTCAATTTTGAAAAATATTTGATTAATGTTTCAAAATTTTATTATTCCAAAATTATCAAATATAGGACTGGTAACCATCGGCTTCCAGTTGAGACAGGACGATGGGATGATAAACCATTAAATGAGCGAAAATGTAAAATTTGCACTTAAGATGACATTGGTGATGAGTATCATTATTTGTTTACTTGTGACTATTTTACGAGTGACAGAAAATTGTATTTGAAACCGTATTTTTATGTTAAGCCAAATATACGCAAGTATAGGGAGCTTTTTACCTCTTCCAATGAACCAACGCTCATTAAATTATCAAAATTTGTTGCAATTATTATGGAAAAGTTTTCTGTGTAGATTGTTTTTCCAAATGATTGAAATAAATTATTTTTCCAATCTATATGAAGATTAATCATATATTCTTTGTTATTAAAGGTAAATTTCCTGTCACAGACTATATTCCCAATACAATAATATTGTATTTCATAGTACACTGTATTTATGTATTACGTGTATTTTACTGCATAACATGTTTGTGTTTATCTCTTACGCCACCTGTGAGTGGCCTGAGATGCATAGTTTTCAATAAAGTTCTGTTCTGTTCAGTTCTGTTCTGACAACAATCCTTCTTGAATGATTGGAATGACCGTAGAAATTATTTCATAATCAATCTCCACGAAAGTATGGTACCGGCCGGGATCAAACTCGCGTTCCCTGGATCTGCAGTCAGACTCGCATCTGTTGCCAGACACGTTACTGACTGGCTACGCGGCGCAGTAGTTTCGAGTAATTTGATTCTGGTGCTCAAAGAGTTACGGTAGTAAATTAATAATGATGAAATATTAGTTTTATTTCAAATTTATTTCCTTTTCAAATATTGTTACGTGTAGAGGGTTTCTACATATAGTACATGCATAGTTGTAAATTCTTAACTGGCCTTCTTATATAGCTGAACTAGCTATTAGTGCTAACTGGACAAGTGTAATAAAAATACCAAAATTGTAAACATTATTTTTTATTCAATATTTATTACAGTTTTGTACAATTTATTTGAAAATATCTCCAGACTTATGTAGATTTCTAAGAAAACATGCTTAGTACACAGTAGTATAGGAAAAAATACAGCTGGTTGTCAGCAGACTTTTTGCTGGTGACAACCGGTTGTCAGCAGACTCATGGCTAGTGACAACCGGTTGTCACCAGACCAAAAAGTCTAGTGACAACCGGTTGTCAGCAGACACTTCCAAAAAAAAAACGCTGTCAAAGTTGGACTCCCTCAGACAAAACTTTCTGGATTCGCCCATAAGGAGGAGTGTTGTGCATGAAAATATCCAGCATGGCAATGGTTAATAGAATGCACTTTATTTTGAGATGTACACGTTAATGTACATTAGGCCTGCATAATTCACTCTAGGCAGAGGTATATTGTCCAACATATTTTCTACCATCATTATTTACCACATACCTGTACTGAACTCAGGATGGTCAATATTCTTAGCTACCTGCCAAAAAGGCCGAGACAAACAGGGTAGACCCAGATCAGACTGCTTCTGAAGCAGTCTGATCAGGGTATTCCTTGTTTGCTATAATATGACAAGCATCTTGTGAATTCTAACCCTGATAACCAACATTTTATTGAGAAAAGAAACAGAAAAGCTTCAGTATTCAAACTTTTAGGACATTTATTGATGGTCAACTGCAGGTCACATAAATTTGAGAATGTTTAACAAGCGTTAAGACACCAGATAAAAGGTTATGAAAAAATACTTTAACATATCTTTTTCCTATATTTCATTGAGTTTAACTAAATTGTTCTTTTGACTAATCAAATCCATAGAAGATGTTTTTGTTGAGTAAAATATCATCACTTAATACTTTTATTCTACTTTGATCTTCTAATTACTTTTCTAATTTAACTTTTCCAGAAAAAATGTAACTAAGATTTTATGTGACATGTTCTCCTCAGACATGATACTCTAGTTAGCTTTCCTGGCTAGTTGCAACTTTTATTGTCTGCTGATAACTTTTGCGAACAATTTGGACCAAATGAGGACTGACAGAATATTTGTCTTGATCTTGATCCAAACCGTTTGACACTCTGAAAGTGTTCCTGGAAGAATTTTTTGAAAAAGTTATTTTTGAAAAATGTCAGCAGACAAAATTACGAAGCATGCAAAGAGTTAAAATACAAATCCTGTCAGATAATAAGATACTTGATAAGTATTGAAAGGTTTAATTATTACATCCTTGATAAGCTACTGTACTTGGTACATTCACAATTTTTAGTAATTAGCAATTTAGTATATTTTGCACACTTTTGGGGATATCTTTTGCACACTTATAACCATCTGCTAAATTACTGTAATAATGAGCAATAATGTGAACATTTCAAAGTCTAAGCAACCAGTTGAGAGGAATTCAAATGCTTTGAATCCAAGGCTTTGACTATCAGACTCCAAGAGGATGGGTGAGAAATAAAAAGAAATCTATTACAAGCCAATATAGTATTGTTTGTTTGATTTGTTTCTTTACATGATTACATCTCAGTCAACAATTTTTCCGCTATGTTGGGATGAGTCTTCCTGGGTTGAACCGGTACTAAGCAAGGATTAATGTGTCTTGCTCAAGGACACAACGCAGTGATGCTGATGAAGCTCGAACCTACGACCCCTCAGTCTTGAGTCATGCACAAGCCAATACTTGAATAGTAAATTTCAAAACAAGATAAATGTTTATGTGTCTACAGGTTAATTGGACTTGGCCAAATCAGGTTTGCTACAAATTCAATATTAAAACTGCATGGTCTGATGATTTGTAACATTTTAAGGGCAATTGTGGGTAATACTTCCCACATTGAAATCTTTTTAATACTTTGCATACAGTTTGTTTTATGTATGGACTGTCAATTTATGAAATAAAAAGGATATGTCATCTTGCTCAATTTGTCATAATCTCACATGGAAGTTTTCAGCATTTTACAAATTTTCTGAAAAAACCCTGGAGTCCTTAATATTAAGCTAAAATATTTGTCATCGCCATACAGCTTCTTTATTTTAATTATAATTACTCATTACATCAAGCTTTTTAGGAAATATGAAAATTTAAATGTTTTCCCAAGCCGTGACAAGATACTGAATGACATATTTTGGTAATTCCACCAAAATAGGAATAAGATTTTTAGATTAAATTGTACCAAAATAGGAATATGATTTTTAGAGTAAATTGCATATTAAAAAATCTGACATTGAAAATCTTAAAGTTCTGTTTTTATTTCAGAGACTATTATAATACCTTTTAGAGAAAGAATAAAAAATGGGGGTCACCAAACTTTTTTTTTCCAGATTGATTGATTGATTTATTTCAGAAGAGCAAAATTTACCCCAACCCCCACAGATTTTGAGGATAATTCAACAAAATGTTATGGAGTGTACTTTTTTGTCATTTTCATATTACTTGTAGGAAGTAATTCAGCATTATAAAGCTGAAAAAAGAAGAAGAAGAATAAAATAATGTATAATAGGTGCCCACCCAGGAATCGACCCTGGTCCGTTGGTTCCAAAGTCTGACGCGCTAACCACTAGGCCACGACACACAATCCGAGTACTGGCCATATTTGTATTTGCATACACGGCATAAACTTGGAAATTTTGTATATTGTTTGATTTCGCCAGATCTATTTATCAGTATTTGGTACTGAGACGATCATTCATAATAACGGGTCGATAGATATTTCAGACACATTTTAGTTACTTTATTTTGTCCAGAAATGCGGAAATAGCCATCTGGCATAAGCGTATCTGAAAACTGTATTGATACGAATTTGTAAATGGTCGGAAAGACAGGACCCAGACAACTTTTCCCGCTTCCTGCTGCAGGAATAGTGCGGATGGGAAATTAATTGTGAAAGAGATGTCTTATCATGTGCCACCTTGTTATGAAGCAATTATCCTGGGCACTTTCCAGTCAAGTACGAATAACTTAGGCAAGCGTATTGATTGTTTCAATAAAGACAAAAATCATTCTTGACTTACCTTTACTGTTAATTTAAGGACAATGTCATACACAATATGGCGTGGTGGCTATATTCTGCGGGTGCTTTGAATTTTGCGCTGTCACAAGAACAATGTCCAATTTCGCTCTGAATTTCAGAAATAATCATAAGATATATGTAATATAGTTTACAATTTTGTTTCTGAATGAAATATACACAAACAGTAAATAAGTCAAATATTACCTTGAACTTGGTCAATTTTTGCACACAGAATTCTACTATTTTCCTCCATCAGAAATTTTAGTTTTTTGCACAAGCATGTAGTGTGATATGTGATCTAGTACAGCCGGAATTTAAAATTTACAAAATTTTATTCACAAGATCACTTTTCTTGCTAATCCGATAACACCTAACACTCATATATAATAGCCACTGACAATATACATGTCAGTTATACAGGTAAGTAAGTTTACATGCACGTCCACTAATCTATCTCCTTCTTCGGCAAATACAATGAATACAAAAACATGAGCGGAGATTCGTGAATAATGGAGTTTTTTGGTTTCTGTAAAGGCGGTAATTTTAATATTCATATCTGGGCGTGGTTCGGCTATTTCATCTGCTCAAAAAGGGAAATCAGGTTCTATCTATCGGTAAAAAGTTTTTAAGCGTGATTTTCATAAAAATCCTGACCATATATACACTGAACTTACGTTTATTAACCCTTTAAGCGTATATTACAAACATCGTATGCCTTTGTCGTCTGCTGAAATATTTGAAGACCCTTCCATATACAGTGTAGATCCTGATCAGACTGCTTCTATAGGATCAGTCTGGTCTGGGTCCACACTGTATGCTTCTATAATTATGTTAACCAATAAACAGACATTTTTCGGATGCAGTTATTTTGCTGGTGTTTTAAGGGTTAATTCATATGATTTGTGTCTTCGCTGAGGTGTTCTGGCGCAAGAGGATACTTACTTTCGAATAAAACCACGCATCATTTCAGCTATTACCTATGTCTTTAGAAGGTTGACCAGTCCTAATTTCCCATTCATAATGTGCCGCTGTTACAGTACCCCAAAATTCTTTTAATAGGTAATATCGTGTTCTCTGGTTACTATCTATATCTTGCACTCTGAGAGTTATTTTATAAAAACCGGGAGAATGCTATTCGATGGGCCAATCACTTGACTTAAATTACCTGTGGGCGCTTCAGAAGGCTATCATTTCCAATTAATATAGAATACATTTCTCTTAAGATCACTTTTGTCTCAGCAACATAGGTTAACAAATAGTTAAGATTAAGGCCATATTTTAAATAAAATTTCATATGTTTCGGCAGTCTTAATTGTTTGAAAATTACTGATTTGGATGATGTGTCGTTTTCAGTGTGTTGCACATTGAGGATTATGGTCATCAGTCTGGCGGTTTGTACACCCGTTTTACTTCATTGTCATTCACTGACTTTAAAAAAAACGCTTTGTCATTTTTGCGTTAAATGTCAATTCCTGTATTGAAATGTACATCACACACTAATATAAAATGTTTATTTTATTTATTGCCTAAGCTTTTCTTCAATTTCTTAATTTGATTAAAACGTCAAATTGAATCCAAGGCTGTGAAAGCTCACACGCTCTTATGTAAGCATTCCTTTCCATTGAATCCAGTGAGCAGGCATCATGCCACAGACGATCTATTGGTGCAAAAGAGAAGCCAAATGAGCAATCGAACAACAATCTCCGAATTTTGAAACATCTAAGAAAATGAGAGTACTTGTAATCGCATAAACGATGGGGTGACATCGCTAACACCCCACGTGCTCGAAGAAATTTAATGATAATTGACCTATTGACTATACCTCAAGATCACAAGTTTGACCATACGGTGTAAATTTAACTTGTATCCCTTTCTGCTCATCATCCCCTTCAATTTGATATGCCACGCGACCATGTTTGGAAAAAAAATGACCCCAAGCAACCCAAAGTCTCACCCCTGGAGTACAACCCAGGCGACATAATGAAAATCTCATTCTTTTATTTTTTAGAACAAACATAAAGTTTGGTATAAAAATCTTTGAAATTGACTTTTTTAAATATGATAGTTGACCTTTGAACCCTCCCCTGGGCCCCAGGGGGATGGCCCCAAAAAGTGCTGTCGCACAACCCACTCATATGAAAATTTCGCACACCAAACTTGGTTGGATTTCGTCCAATGGTTAAGGAGGATAGAGCATAACATACAGACGGACGAACGAACGGACAGACGGGCAGAGGCGGTAAAAATACCCTTAAAGGGGTGGTGATAATAAAGAAGAACACCATGTCACGTGCACTAATTGGATTCCGCTTTATATTCATACTAGCAAGTCCGGCTCATAAATATGTATTACAGCTATACATGTATGTATTATTTGTATTTTCCTATGCAGGATATGGATTGGTAGCCCTGTTTACAGGTGTAGATAAACATGTACATTACGCCTGGTCGGCTATTATATGAGTGTTATGTACTATCGGATTAGCAATAAAAGTGACCTTTTGAATTAAGTTTTGTTAAATTTAAATTCCGGCTGTACTAGATCACATATCACACTACATGCTTGTGCAAAAAACTAAAATTTCTGATGGAGGAAAATAGGAGAATTCTGTGTGCAAAAATTGACCAAGTTCAAGGTAATATTTGACTTAATTACTGTTTGTGTATATTTCATTCAGAAACAAAATTGTAAACTATATTACATATATCTTATGATTATTTCTGAAATTCAGAGCGAAATTGGACATTGTTCTTGTGGCAGCGCAAAATTCAAAGCACCCGCAGATTTTAGCCACCACGCCATATTGTGTATGACATTGTCCTTAATGCAAGATTGAGGTGTTTCAGTGGTGTTTCTCTCCAGGCAATACTGAACAGCTAAATTGAAATTGAAAAAGCATGAGTTGCCAGTAGGAAATGCCAGATATATTGCAGTGTTTTAAGTTGTCACCTTATTTAGCTCGAATAGTTGGTCAGAATGAGTAACTGCACAATATATTCGAGAATATTTTTGTAAAAATAACTCTTATTTCACTCGGTAAATCTAATTTTGTCGATGATAGTGGAGTTTGTTTACAAATGGGACTGGTTCCAATTTTGAGTCTAACATCTTAGTAGATAAAACGAGAACCAGTTTTCTTTGCGGTCTGTTTATACGCTGAAATGCCAAAACTTTACTAGCCGAATCTCCACATAATATTCCGAATCGCAAATTAAACACAGGAGCCCAGGAGGTGTGTGTGTGTGCATGCGTGCGTGTGTGTGTGTGTGTGTGTGTGTGTGTGTTTGTTGGGGGAGTGGGGGGTACTGCTCTGATATTTCATATCTATACTAGTAGGTAGGCTCGGACCATTTTTTGTTCAAAGTTTTGAATTTCAATCTACATCTGCATCTATGCTTTATGACACTCTGTCAGCCTTGACCATTATGTGTCGGCTGACCAAGAAAAATACCACGGCATCCAATTTAGGTTACCTTGCACCCCCCCCCCCCCCCCCGGACAATTTTTCATGGGTGCCAAATTGTTCATTCGGACCCCCTGGATGGAAAACGAAGGTGTCCTCAAAAAACAATTGGTTTGGGCTATGTGAAATTTGAGAAGGGGGGGGTCTGCCTACAAAATTACTCATATCTCAGCTGTTACTTATCCTAGCCTACTAAACTCAATACCAAATTAAAGCTTAGACATAAGCCTATTATCCACTTGTTGCATATGCAAATTATCTAATTTGTATATTCATAAATATTTATGAAAACATTAAAAATGTGGTTCACCAATGGGGGTATACGTACAAGATCAATAATATCTCAGCTGCTTTTAGTCGTAGATTACTAAAATTTGTACTAAAATAGGCATAGGCCTTTTCATGAATATTCAAATGAGATAATATTCATATAGGACCACTGGATGATTGGACCTGTCCCATTGTAACATTGATTATATTAAAACATGCAACAATGACAGTATTGGGATGAAATCAGGCTGTTTATATTTGTATTGATATTCCCTTATTTTTTAGCGTTTTCATTAATATTCATGAATATGCAAGTTATGCAAATATGGTATGTTGCAAATTTGACCATGGAATGAAAGGCCTATGTCTTAGCTTTATTTTAGTACAAATTTTAGTAATCTACGACTATAAGCAGCTAAGATATTTTTGATCTTGTACGTATTCCCCCATTCGTGAACCACATTTTTAATGTTTTCATAAATATTTATGAATGTACAAATTAGATAATTTGTATATGCAACAAGGGGATATTAGGCCAATGTCTAAGCTTTAATTTGGTATTAGGTTTAGTAGTCTAGGATAAGTAACAGCTGAGGTATGAGTAATTTTGTAGGCAGACCCCCTTCTCAAACTCGCTATGGGTTGCCATAGAAACCATGCAATTTCACATAGCCCAAACCAAATTTTTTTAGGACACCTTCGTTTCCCATCCAGGGGGTCCCAATGAACAATTTGGCTAGGCAAATAAGTTTAAATTAGGACAAATGAAATAAATAATAAAAATATTATAGAAAATGGACAAGAAATAAAGTTTTTCCAGTTGCATTTCCACCACTCTGAATAGACCAATCTGGCTACCCTGGGGGCTAAGGGCACCAGGCCCGCCGACACAGCTCCATCCTTCCTCGTAGCTACTTAGAAACTGGGCCCTACTAATGTTTAGAATGTGAGGTTTGTCTGGGGTTTGTGATTGTGGTATCTCCTGATCATACTCACTTACTATTTTAGAGAGCCCCTGCTTGAAGAGTATTAAAGTCAAAAGCCTTAGCAGTAGATGCTGGGAGTTGGTCCCAGATGGGGGTAGATCTTGGAAAAAGGCTGTATTTGAAGGGTAGTGGAGATCTGCCTGTACTTCCTTGAGTGGCTGGCTCGTGTCTATGCTGTTTGCCCGTGTAAGGTTCAAGTCCTCGTTGATGTCTACGATGCTGTTTACTATCTTGTAGAACATATACTGAACTACTAAAAAACCTGACACTTTTTACTTGCTTCAAACTGGTAAATAACAAATTATAGAGCTAAGCCGATATGCTTATCATTAGAAAGTATTCTTCGAAAAAATATATTTATCAAATATAGAACATGACGCCACGACGTCAAAAAACACCGTTTTTATCACTTTTGCCTCGGGAATGTATGTCTAGATATTTTTGGAAAACTTTTTTCATGTATGCAATGCCAATACCAGTACAGACATCAGTGCTTTTTAAAAATGTGCAATTTCTTGCTGTGATGTATGATATGGGGTTTTTAAGCTTTGATTTTGACGTTGTCTAAACGGCAGTGTTTTTTTCCTTTGTTAAGCAATTTCTAAAAACTGAAATAACTTGGAGTCAACCAATCATTATAAGAGAATGCATTTTTAAAAATCAGAACTTAAGCTTCACGTCACGTTAAATGGTAAAAGCGGAACAACCCAAGTTTAATGTCAGTTAAGGAACAACGTAAACTATGGATAATAACCGTTTTTTTCTTTGTCAACGTGTGTCGCCGTTTAGTATGTGCTGTCTACTTTGTTATAGTGCCAATCGGCTACACTTTACTTTAATCGCTTATGAATTTCAAGCGTTGCAGTATACACATACCAGCATGTCATTGTAACGCTTGACGTCGCTTAATGGACGTAGGCGGCAGCTACGGAGTTCAAAAGGACTGAATCATTGACAAAATGCAATGCAAACAACATACTAAGTGAAAAAAGTTGATAAAGTGGCAGTGCTTTTTAAAAGCTCATAAAACGCTGAAAACGAAAAAAATGACGTTAAGAAAATGATAATAGGCTTTTGGGTTGAACAATGCTTGCATGCTTTATTTGAATGCCAAGAAGATGTCAATAGAATAACAAAAGAATCACACTAACGCGGTTTCTGGTGAATTTTTCGTGATTTATTTGTTCTTGTGAAAATTGATTTTAAGGGTTACGTGACGTTTTGATAGCTTACGTCTGAAATGAGTTTATCTTTTCAAATAAACTCAGTGCATCTTAGTCTACCTTTGCTCAGCTTTACGCAATGGAAAGACAAGTGTGCATCGTATTCATTTACTACCAAAAAATTTACACTGGCCCCAAGAGTTTCAATATTTTGTTGTTTTTTTTTCAGAAAAATCAATATCTTTTGGGTATGTGATGAAATTGTGGATAACTGTTTGGGTTCATCTCAAAGCTGGACTATTTTTGTGGGTCATTTTTATACATTTTTAGCCTTTTTTTTTGTAGAATTGGAATATTTTTTTAATTTATTATTCTTTTTTTTTTTTTTTGGGGGGGGGGACTAAATTTGAAATATTGTTGGGGTATGCCTGATATTGTTGATTGTGATAAATAGTAGATGATGGGTCCAAATAGTAAGTGAGTATGATCAGGGAATACCACAATCACAAACTGCAGACAAACCCATGGCACCACGAGGAAAAGCCACACAACCATCACGAGACACCAGGAAGACAAACTAAGCAAAGCAACCAGCTCTCTCTTTCCCATCAAGATGATTGCAAAACTAGAATGAAAATAAAATAGTAAGTGAGTATGGTCAGGAAATACCACAGTCACAAACTGCAGACTACCCCGTGGCACCGCGAGGAAGAGCCGCTCAACCATAATGAGACACCAGGAAGACAAATTAAGCAAAGCAATCAGCTCTCTCTTCCCCATCAAGATGATTGCAATACTAGAATGGACATAAAGTAACGTACAACAATACATAGAACAATTACAAACTCCCACAATGGGGGTAACAATAAACAAAAAGTCAACAACAACAGAACCACCGCCTTAGAATGGACAGCAGCCTAAGCTACTGGGGGGCTTAAATGCATTTTACTGGTAACAAATCTTCGCCCTTGATTCTGCTGTTGTTGAAGCACAAGAAATGTTCAGCTCGCATGGAGGCCATCTAACTAATGCAATGTATCATCATGGAAAACACTCTAATCAAATTAACACTCCATGATGAAACAAAGAAAAGGACTCATGACTCACAGATAGTCAGAGCTAAAGAAAACCTCAAGTTGAGCCACGGTGGGTCCAGCTACAGATAAGCATCAGGCACCAACCCACCGATTTAAGCTTTACGTCAGAGCCGTCATAGAGTCTGAGGCCTGACCCACCGTCGTGCAATTAAAGAGGAAACCATAACTATAAACCGTGATTGGGTTTAAAACTAGGCATGCAGACTGTGGCATGATATCCAAATTATATCCAACCCTTATATAACGTTTTACTTTCTTTTTGAATTGATCACTTAAATTAGGTTTTCCAACAAAACGTTTGAATTAATAAACTAAATCACCATAAAATATAGGTTCTGATATGCCTTGTTGCAGAAGAGTTTTTAACCCAATGTTGTATTTAACAATCAACTCTGAGTGTCTGTAGTAGAATTTAGAAAATGCTTTTCGAATTTTATGATATCTATAACCTTGTTTTAATAATTTAGCAGTTAAAAATAAGTTTCTGTTGTTGAAGTCATCAACATTAGAGCACACTCTAGCAAAACGAATAAGCTGAGAAATATATACACCATAGGAAGGAGAGCGAGTAACATCTCAATCAAGAAATGGGAAATTTACTATTTCAAAATTAAAATCATCCCGTTTATCATAAATTTTAGAAGAAACTATGCCATTTGTTATTGACAAGTTCAAGTCCAAAAAAGGAGCTTCAGTATCAGAAGAATTCGCCTTATTTAACTGAAGTTCAGTTTGATATATCTGACCTACCATTTGTTCAAAATAAGGATTATCAATATTAAGTAAGTCATC
Source organism: Loripinus fragilis (assembly GCA_964019695.1). Lineage (NCBI taxonomy): Eukaryota > Metazoa > Mollusca > Bivalvia > Lucinida > Lucinidae > Loripinus > Loripinus fragilis. The sequence goes on from OZ026517.1 coordinate 109,933,558, forward strand.
TAAATATCTGGAGGTAGAGTTAAAAGCTTCAATAATATCAGCTTGATTATTGTCTGACAGAGACAACATAAAGTCCTTCTCATAACAAAACAAAAACAAATCTGCAGCAAGAGGAGCACAATTAGTACCCATTGGAATACCGACAATTTGTCTATATAATTTTGAGCCAAATCTTATAAATATATTGTCCAAAAGATAATGGAGCGCATCACACATTTTCTGACATGACCACAATTTATATCGGTTAGGTTGTTCAGAAGTAAAAAAAGCATATTTATCATTACAAGCCAAATAAAGTGAGCCCTCTCTGTTAAATGTTTGTTCAATTAACTCTGTTAGTTTTTCTTTTATTAGATTATGAGGCAATGTAGTATAGAGAGTAGAGGTATCATATGTAGACAAACCAGATGCTAGAAAACCTCTAGACTTCAATTTATTAAGAATTTCACCTGAATTTTTAATAGACCAAAATAATTTTTTACCATATCTTTCATATAATGTTGTGCAATATTTAATGACATGGTTTTTAATTGCAGTGAGGCAAGAAGTCAATAGAATAGACAACTCAGTAGTTGTACGTGCACTAGAATTAGCAATAAAACGCGACTTATAGGGCCGTTTATGAAGTTTAGGTAACCAGTATAACGTAGGAAGCTTGCTATGGTCCTCATCAACAAACAACCCAAACTTAGCTGCCATATGGCATCGATGCCCATCAACGATTTACGCCTTATCAAGCCTGTTATGCTCATATGTTTTGGCAGGGCTAAGTTCTTGCTTTAGGGTGTTAATATAGTATCTTTTTCAAACGACCACAACATTGTTAGCAGCCTTATCTGCAGGGGCCAAAACAAACTTCCTATGGAATTCCTGGATCCCTTTCTTCAAGTGTCTAAAAGTGAATTTAGGTTTAGGTGGAAGAAGATCTAAATTGTTGCAATAAAATGATATTCTACCATCAATAATTTTAAAAATATTTAGTTTCCAACTATTTAAGGCATTAGACTCAACGTGATAAAGTAACGTACAACAAAACATAGAATAGAACAATTACAGACACCTACAAGGGGAGTAACAATAAAGAAAAAGTCAACAACAACAGAACCACCTCATTAGAACCAGCAGCAACTTAAGCCATTGGGGGAGGGGGCTTAAATGCATTTTACTGGTACTAAATCTTCGCCCTAGATTCTGCTGTTGATGAGGTACAATAAATGTTCAGCTCGCATGGAAGCCTTCTAACTAATACAATGTATCATCATAGAGAAACACTCTTATCAAATTAACACACTATGACGATACAAAGAAAAGAGTTCACGACTCACAGATAGTCAGAGCTAAAGAAAACCTCAAGTTGAGCCACGGTGGGTCCAGCTACAGATAAGCATCAGGCACTAACCCACCGATTAAAGCCTACGTATCAAGGAAAACTGAAAGTTCCCCCTCCATGGGCAAAAAAGACGCCATGGCACCAAAGGAAAATCAACTAGCATTTTTGCTTTAATCTGTACTTTCTTAACTATATGGATCTAAGTTTTTACAAGATGCCCTCTGCGATATCAAATATCAAAAATCCAAATCAATGATCATATGCACCGATATCAAAAGATGATTTTGACGGATACAATCATTAAATGAATATGACCAGGAAATGCCACAACCACAGACAGCAGACCAATCCAAGGCACTGTGAGGAAGAGGCACAGAAAACAGACAGCCAAAACACAATTAAAATATATAATTAGCATCCACCTCTCTTTTCCACAGCGAGGTGATTGCCAATCTAGAAAGGACGCAAATAACCACACAACAAAACAAAACACAAAGTAAGTGAGTGTGACCAATAAACGCTACAGTAACATGCTGCAGACTAACCCACGACAACGCGCGAGGAAGAGTCAATGATAGCTTTAATCGCACCAAGAACACAATCATTGGAATAGAAATAAAGTAACCAGCCCTCTCTTCCTCAGCGAGATGATTTAAAAACCAGAAGTAGAAAAAAAGGACCAAACACCCCCCCCCCCACACACACACACACATACACACAAACAATAGTAGCAACAATAAACAATGAATGGAGAGAGAGAGAGAGAGAGAGAGAGAGAGAGAGAGAGAGAGAGAGAGAGCTGGTTGCTATACTTTAATTGTGTTTTGCTGTTGTTTTAGTGTCCGTGTTCTGTGTATCTCTTCCTTATAGTACCGTGGGTTAATATGTGGTGTAGTGATTGTTGTGGTATTGCTCCATACTCACTTGTTTTTCATATGTAAGAGCGGAGCAAATACAAAAGACGAAAGAAATACATAACACTCTCACCGCCAACAGCAAGCAGAAAATACATTCTTGCATAGATGTCTATTCGTATAGCTGTTTGCTCCCATTGTCAAATGAAAGAAAATCCATGTTCAAATCAGGAGATTCACGTGCTGTTTGAACACGGGTCTAAACTTGAAAATACTTGTTTGTTTCATTGCATTAGCACTTGCCGGGTCCCCCGGATGATGTTGAACACTTGGCCTATTGGCCTCGTGTTCAAATAGCATCCTAGGGACCCAGCAAATGTTTATGCATGAAAAAGCATGTGTGATCCCTTTATTTGTGACGCTAAACTTTGAAATTGACCCTATTTTCTTATTTCTATACTTGCCTTGTAAACGGTCAGACTTACTCTAAACAGAAGCATGGAACTTGGCCTGCAATATTGGTACACATGGGAATTGCCCTTTTGGGACCATTACAGACCGTCATAAGACACAATGCTCAACCTTATCATAATTGATAATTATACATAAGTGTACTTATCTTTAATTGTGTTCTTACTGCCTTGTGGCTGTTTGTGTTTGTGTCTCTTCCTTGCGGTGCAATGGGTTGGCCCATGATCTGTTGCTGTGGTATTTCCTGGTCACATCACATTCATCATTATAGCTATGGTCAGTATTTGCGCTTGGCACTCATGCAATGAGCTAAATAGTTTGTGTATTAACAACAACAGAATCTAGGGAGAAGATTTTGCACGCATTGATAACTTTAAGCTCGTCGGTGGCTGTGGCTGCTGTCAAATTTAAGATGACAATTCCGTAGTTATTGATTCACAAATTGATGTTGCTTCCCTTAGGTTATGGTTTTGTTAGGTATATCGCTTTCCCAATGTGTGTCATTATAGTCTTGTAATCAGTTCGATGCGCAGAGAGAGAGAGAGAGAGAGAGAGAGAGAGAGAGAGAGAGAGAGAGAGAGAGAGAGAGAGAGAGAGAGAGAGAGAGAGAGAGAGAGAGAGAGAGAGAGAGAGAGAGAGAGAGAGAGAGAGAGAGAGAGAGAGAGTGAGTGAGAGAGAGAGAGAGAGAGAGAGAGAGGGGAGGGAGGGAGCCAGGAGCTATTTCATGTGATCACATGTTTTAGTTATTCTTTAATCATGCGTGCACAGCTATCTAGTGGGGTTAGATACCTAAATTTTAGCCTGATCCTTAGTATGCATCCCTACTGAGGTGCCAGCAGTAAAGGTTCTGACGTCTTTACTGCTCTTATATGTTATGAGAGTATTCTTGATTTTATATGTGTGACTTTGTTAGTCGGTTAAATGTGTGTCTTTGTTAGTCGTTTTGCTAGAGCATCTAGCCATGTTGCTAAACTTCTTAAACAAGGCTATAGGTATCATTAACTTCGCAAAACATTTTCTAAATTTTATAGACGATACTCTGATTTGATATCTAAATTCTAAATTGGACTTAAATCTCTCTCTAGCGCCATGGACTTTCGGAACCTGAATTCTATGGTGACTTGGTGTATAAATTGAAGGAGATTGTTGGCTCTAATAATTTTTCAGCGCAGTTCATTAAAAATAATTTCCCATTATAATAAAAAGATTGGCTATAGCATTAATGTATTGCAGCAGACTGCATCATTGGTGGTCAACCCAATCACGGTTGGCAACTTTGCTTTCCTCTTAAATTGCACGCCGGTGGGTCAGACTTTGTTCTATGTTTTGTTGTACGTTACTTTATGTCCATTTTAGTATTGCAATCATCTTGATGGGGAAGAGAGAGCTGATTGCTTTGCTTAATTTGTCTTCCTGGTGTCTCGTGATGGTTGAGCGGCTCTTCCTCACGGTGCCACTGGGTTGTCTGCAGTTTGTGATTGTGGTATTTCCTGATCATACTCATTTACTATTTTTCAGACTCTATGACGGTTCCGCCATAAAGACTAACAGAATTAATTGAACAAACATTTAACAGAGAGGGCTCACTTTATTTGGCCTGTAATGATAAAAATGCCTTTTTTACTTCTGAACAACCAAAACGATATAAATTGTGGTCATGTCAGAAAATGTGTGATGCGCTCCATTATCTTTTGGACAATATATTTATAAGATTTGGCTCAAAATTATATAGACAAATTGTCGGTATTCCAATGGGTACTAATTGTGCTCCTCTTGTTGCAGATTTGTTTTTGTTTTGTTATGAGAGAGACTTTATGTTGTCTCTGTCAGACAATAATCAAGCTGATATTATTGAACCTTTTAACTTTACCTCCAGATATTTAGATGACTTACTTAATATTGATAATCCTTATTTTGAACAAATGGTAGGTCAGATATATCCCACTGAACTTCAGTTAAATAAGGCGAATTCTTCTGATACTGAAGCTCCGTTTTTGGACTTGAACTTGTCAGTAACAAATGGCATAGTTTCTTCTAAAACTTATGATAAACAGGATGATTTTAATTTTGAAATAGTAAATTTCCCATTTCTTGATGGAGATGTTCCTCATTCTCCTTCCAATGGCGTATATATTTCTCAGCTTATTCGTTTTGCTAGAGTGTGTTCTAATGTTGATGACTTCAACAACAGAAACTTATTTTTAACTGCTAAATTATTAAAACAAGGTTATAGATATCATAAAATTCGAAAAGCATTTTCTAAATTCTACCACAGACACTCAGAGCTAATTGTTAAATACAACATTGGGTTAAAAACTCTTCTGCAACAAGGCATATCAGAACCTATATTTTATGGTGATTTAGTCTATAAATTCAAACGTATTGTTGGAAAACCTAATTTTAGTGATCAATTCAAAAAGATAGTAAAACGTTATATAAGGGTTGGATTTAACTTGGATATCATGCGACAGTCTGCATGCCTAGTTTTAAACCCAATCACGGTTTATAGCTATGGTTTCCTCTTTAATTGCACGACGGTGGGTCAGGCCTCAGACTCTATGACAGCTCTGACGTAAAGCTTTAATTGGTGGGTTGGTGCCTGATGCTTATCTGTAGCTGGACCCACCGTGGCTCAACTTGAGGTTTTCTTTAGCTCTGACTATCTGTGAGTCAAGAGCCCTTTTCTTTGTTTCATCATGGAGTGTTAATTTGATTAAAGTGTTTTCCATGATGATACATTGCATTAGTTAGATGGCCTCCATGCGAGCTGAACATTTCTTGTACTTCTACAACAGCAGAATCTAGGGCGAAGATTTGTTACCAGTAAAATGCATTAAAGCCCCCGGGTGGCTTAGGCTGCTGTCTGTTCTAAGGCAGTGGATCTGATGTTGTTGACTTTTTGTTTATTGTTACTCCCATTGTGGGAGTCTGTAATTGTTCTATGTTTTGTTGTACGTTACTTTATGTCCATTCTAGTATTGCAATCATATTGATGGGGAAGAGAGAGCTGATTGCTTTGCTTAATTTGTCTTCCTGGTGTCTCGTGATGGTTGAGCGGCTCTTCCTCGCGGTGCCACGGGGTTGTCTGCAGTTTGTGATTGTGGTATTTCCTGATCATACTCACTTACTATTTTTTATCTATTGATGAGATGGTAGGGGCCTGATGCTTTGGCTGTTGTCAGGCCCACAGGGGTTTACCTGTTGGTTTTCTTTTGCTCCAGTATTCAGTTTTATTTACTGTTGAGTCCTTATCTTTGCTTTATCTCCTTTTTATATCTTGATTTATATGTTCTAGGAGATGATGCATTGATAGGTTAGGGGTCTTTCTTGCAAACCAAACATCTATGTGTCTTGATCCACATCTGAATTAAGGGTGAAGTTGGTGCTCCATTAAGCCGGTTTAAACCCTCCAGTAAGATATTTTTTACTGACCGTTCCAAGGTTGTGCTTCTTTTGTGGATTATTTATGTTATTTCTGTCTTGCTTTGTTATGTTTTCATGCACGTCTGTTTGTTGATGCCTTGTGGTCACCTGCTGGGAAAGGGCTGACCTCTTGGCTCTCGTTTGTGATGTGTATTTGTGACGTTGTTACTTTCCCAATGGTATCCTGGGTCAGGTGTGGTGCTTGATTGTACTGATACCTGATCTTTGCCCTCTTTCTTACTTTCAGATGACTCTTCCTCATGCCGCCACAGGCTGGCCTGTGATCTATGTTTGAGGGATTTTCTAGCCATTGCTCACTTATTTTTTTCTTCTTCTGGCCAATCTCACTTGTTGTTTAAGTATCATCACCATCATCATCATCATCATCATCATCATCATCATCATCATCATCATCATCATCATCATCATCATCATCATCATCATCATCATCATCAATTAGCAGCAGCAGCAGAAGCAAAAGTATCCATCACAGTAAACACCGAATAAAACTTTGTGGGTAGGCCTTATCATCATCACCAGCAGCAGCAGCAGCAGCAGCAACAACAACAAAAATGCGACAGCATCACTTTGCAGAGTACGTTGCCGGTAGTTTGAGATATTTCGGAATTTTGTGGTACCCGATCTGCAAAGATGGCGGCGATGAGAAAATTCATTTGCAAAAGTGGGACTATTTTACTGAACAGCTGCAAAACGAAACGATGTCACCCCTTTTGTCTAGTGAGACATTCATCATTTACCTATGTTCCTGATGTCCCAATGCCAGAGCACGGTAGGTTGTGATCGGATATAATTAAAACACCGTTCTGTATCAAGGTCACTGGCATAATGTAACAAGTAAAGACTTTTAAAAACAAAATAAAACAGGAGTGGACTATTTACTTACACAAGTACTTCCTACCAAACACATTATCATTGGAAACCATCAGCCTTTATTTGAAAGGTCTCTTGTGATGGAATCTAACAGGGCCTTTTGGTTACATCATAGATCCAGATAAGGAAATTCATGAGCGTAAACTTGTAATTATTTCCTCACCCATCAATTTAAACACATGTTTTGGGTGCTCAAAAGAACTGTCTCATTGAGACGGTTCTTTTGAGTACCCACAACATATGTTTTGGTTGAGAAATGAAGAAAATATTTTTCAATTAGGCTTAAATGAAATATATGTGTGGTTCCTGTTGCCTACCTACCCTATTTTTTTAACCCTACCCTAAACATTAAAATGGTCGTCTGAGAAAAAATACCTAAAATGGGCACTTTTTCAGATTTTGTCACTATTTTCTTTGTTAAATGTTACAACAAAATTTAATAATTTCCCTACCTACCTACCCTAAATTTTGTTGGTATGCAACAGGAACCACACATATATTTCATTTAGGCCTTACACAGTCTTATCTGGAGTCCTAGGGCAAGTACCTATTTGAAGATATTTCAAGGTCTGTGTAGGCCTCTAGACGGATAAGAGTGCTTATTTTTGAAAATTATTTTTTAGTACCTAAAGCACATGTTTAAGCTGCCTGGTGGATAAGAAACAGAAAATAATCACAATTTTATGTTAAGAATTGTTCTCTGGACCTATGATAGGGCCAGTTCAGCCAAAATAATTTGTGTATAAATGCGATTATTTTCTTATCCATCAGTTTAAACAAAAAGACACTTGCCCCAGGACTCCAGATAAGACTGCATAATTGAAAAAATATTTTCTTCATTTCTCAACAAAAAAATATATTGTGGGTACTCAAAAGAACCGTCTCAATGAGACGGTTCTTTTGAGTAGTACCCACAACATATGTTTTGATTGAGAAAGAAGAAAATTTTTCAGTTACACACTTATCTAGGGGCCTGCCTATGATGAAACCCTGAGGATTTGAGGTAAAAATGAATTTGAGGAACCCTTTTTCTTCTTGGTGATGCATATTCCATCTTTGTATAGGTGCACACACATATAAATATTATAATTTATTTACATTTGCCAATACTTTTGAGAAGATAAGTTTCACATGATGTGTGTTACGCTGAGAATGGAATATAAATTGAAACATACCAGCACTAGAGATAATCTATAGCTTAAAGGGGACAGCAACCCTGATGATCACTGTATTTTATATGAAAGATCTTAATAAATCATGAATTTTGATACCAGTTTCATATAAATCTGTTGAAAAATGTGGAAGTTGTGGACGTTTAAATATTTGCAAATGGACTGTAATGGAAGCGGCCATATTGTAGGCTTAGTGACGTCACTCAGCCTAATTAAATATGCGTAATCAAAATGAAAGACAGACCAATGGATTATTTGCATTCATCTTTAATGAAATATTTTCCTTATGTATAAAGCTGCATATTTACTGAAACACAGATGATGTGATAGTAGTGAAAACTAAAATTAAAGCTGTTGAAAAAACTCTGAAAACTAATTAAATATTCAAAATGGCGGCTAAATGTTGGACATATTGAATTCTTTAATTGCCCATAACTTGCCCATTTTTCAACCGATTTTGATTATACTTGTATCAAAATTCATGGTTTATAGAGCTCTTTCTGATAAAACATACTTATTATTAGGGTTGCTGGCCCCTTTAAGACCCATTGAATGTTGAATATTCAACATTGGTCCAGATTATTTAATTTTTTAGTTCATCTGAGCCAAAGGCTCAAAGTGACCTATTGTGATAGGTCTTTGTATGCTGTGCGTCGTCCGTAAGCTTTTACTTTAAATGACATCAATTCCTGAAACACTGGTCCAAATTAAAAATTATTTCACATTAATGTTCCCCATAATGCCCGCTACCATAATTTCATAAATTGCATAACAAAGGGGCCGCCAGAGCTCCAGATAAGAAATATCTTCAAACGACATCTTCTCCTGAACCACAGGTCCAAATTAAAAAAAAATAAGTTCACAGAAATGTTCCTCTACCAAAATTGCACAAATGATTCCTCTCCGCTGAACAACAGGGCTGGCAGAGCTCTAGATAAGAAAAATCTTAAATGACATCTCCTGAACCACTGGTCTAAATTCAATATAATTTCACAGAAATGTTCCTCATAATGTCTTCTACCAAAATTGCACAAATGGTTTTGCTGCGCCAAACAAAAGAGCCACCCGAGCTCTTGATAATAAATATCTTTAGATGGCAACTCCTCCAGAACCACTGGTCCAAGTTCAATATAATTTCACAGAATGTTCCTCATAATGCACTCTACCAAAATTACACAAATGGTTAAACTGCGCAGAACACAAGGGCCACCAGAGTTTGATCCCAGCCAGGCCCCAGACTTTTGTGGAGCTTGATCATGAAATGTTTTCTGTGGCCATTCTCATCCTTCGTGTGATTCAAGGCCTGGTGTCAGGTTAAAACAGGTGAAAGTATGTGCAAGGAGTACTGGTTAAATGCTTTGTCTATGCATGCCAAGAAAAAGTGTGATTAGGTTAACTGGCCATCTGGACATGACCATAGCTGTTGACTGGGTTGTCAAACCATAAACCAAACCAATTTGCAGTATCAACTGAATGTGTGTATTTTATACTATTTATAGCAAATCTTGTCAAAATTGTGTATATTTCAGGGGAGACAACTAGGATGAACTTGTTCCAGTCAGTAAACAGTGCTATGGATATAGCTCTACAAGCAGATCCTACAGCAGGTACCTGAGTTCAGATCAACAAAATTTTGTACACTAAAACCTGTCTTAAGCGGCCACTCAAAAATAGACAAAACAAAGGTCTTAAAGACAAATGGTAGCTTAATGAAGGTCAAAAGTATTGCAGAATCAGGGTTTTACAGGACGCAATATCCTGCGTCTTATACGCATAAATCATTAGGTAGGACCCGTCAATTTACCTTACCTGCGTCCCCTGGGACGCAGATGTGTTTGTTGTCAGGAACCACGCTAGGGGCGACTTGAGCGAAATTTTTTATTTTTTCTGCACCACTTCGCCTTGGAAACTTGGAAAAGAGAAGCGATTTCGCTTTTAAATTTCAAGAAATATTTACCTTAGCATGCTAAGAGTTTATTTCGTGACCGTCAATAAAGATATAATCATTAAATGAAGTACCCGGTCAGCGGTTGTAAAACAGCTGTTTTGTCCACCTGATTATTGATTTTCACTGTGTAAATGGGAGCCAATTGCAAGCGGTCAGGTGTGAAGGGCACTTATTCAAATTGTCATTATTGGAGTCAAATTATGTAATGAACATTTTCTCTTGGAAAGGCTCAAATGAAAGATCAAAGACTTAGACCATGACATAAATAGCTCCAGATAAGTTGGTCTTGCAGATAGCTAGATAAATTCAATGGCTGCAGGTTAAAAAAAGTAAAGTCTTGATATTACAATCCTGTTTTGCTATCCATCCATCCATCCATCCATCCATCCATCCATCCATCCATCCATAGATTATCTATCTATCTATCTATCTATCTATCTATCTATCTATCTATCTATCTATCTATCTATCTATCTATCTATCTATCTATCTATCTATCTATCTATCTATCTATCCATCCATCCATCCATCCATCCATCCATCCATCCATCCATCCATCCATCCATCCATCCATCCATCCATCCATCCATCCATCCATCCATCCATCCATCCATCCATCCATCCATCCATCCATCCATCCATCCATCCATCCATCCATCCATCCATCCATCCATCCATCCATCCATCCATCCATCCATCCATCCATCCATCCATCCATCCATCCATCCATCCATCCATCCATCCATCCATCCATCCATCCATCCATCCATCCATCCATCCATCCATCCATCCATCCATCCATCCATCCATCCATCCATCCATCCATCCATCCATCCATCCATCCATCCATCCATCCATCCATCCATCCATCCATCCATCCATCCATCCATCCATCCATCCATCCATCCATCCATCCATCCATCCATCCATCCATCCATCCATCCATCCATCCATCCATCCATCCATCCATCCATCCATCCATCCATCCATCCATCCATCCATCCATCCATCCATCCATCCATCCATCCATCCATCCATCCATCCATTCGCACAGACAGTCCAGCCACCAAGGGGAAAGGAGAATGAAAAAAGAAGATACTGTTTCTTCTATATTATTTCAGATACAGAACAGTGGATTCCATTAACTAAAATTCTTGGAGGGAGAAGTCCCTTCTCCCTGAAATTCTGGGCCAGCTTGGTCCCTGGTTGTGCCTTTCATTAAAATCCCAAATTCCTATGTTATTTCGTAATGATTTGGGTTTTCCAATTATTATATATATATAAAAAGATGGGACCCCCATTTTCAATGATGGGACCCCCCTCATAATCAAAGTTGAGTCCCAAGGACCCCCAAACATTCAACTTGGTGTAAAACCCTGAGAATGCTCTCTTGGAGCATTCTGCAATACTTTTGACCTGCATTAAGCGATAATCGGTTTTGAAAACCAATTTTTTGTCTTCATTTTGAGTGGCCGCTTAGACAGATTTTACTGTATGTAAAATTGCAGGGTTATTTCTGTTCCAGAATATGGATGGGCCATGAAAATGGGCCAATGGCCCATGTCCCATTCATTTACATGCCAAAAATCAAGATTTTGATGGGCCATTTGAAATTTTGATGGACCATTTGAAATTTTTATGATCTAGTTGAAAAAAAAATGGGCCCATGAAACCTTAATATCTTCCTTACAGCAAAATGAACACCAGATTTGAATAGCATATGTATGGGGCCCAGCCAAAAGTGAAATCAGAATTACTCTTTCACTCATAGTTTTCTCATAAAAAAGTTTGGACCCATCCCAGAAATATCCTTAAAATTGTGATTATTTTCTTATCCTTCCATTTAAACATAAGTTTTTGGTGCTCAAAAGAACCGTCTCATTGAGACGGTCCTTTGAGTACCCACAAAATATGTTTTGGTCAAGAACTAAGATAATTATTTTTTGATTAGGTCCACACTCTTATCTGCTGACCCGAGTTACTGTCAGGGCTCTAAATATGGAGAGTGTAAGCCCATCTCAAATAATTCTTATCATTTGTATGTAAAATTGTAAATTATTTTCTTATCTTTCCATTTAAACACGAGTTTTGGGCACTCAAAAGAAACGTCTCATTGGGATGGTTCTTTTGAGTACCCACACCGTATGTTTCGGTTGAAAACTAAGAACATCATTTTTTGATTAGGTTCACACTCGTACCTGCAGACTGAGTTACTGACAGGGCTCTAAATAAAGAGAGTGTGTGCCCATCTCAAATAATTCACATCATGAGCCTCACTGGCGTCACTGTGTTGTGTCCTCGAGCAAGGCACATTTATCCTTGCTTAGTACTGGTTCAACCCAGGAAGACCCATCCTGATATACCTGAAAAATTGTTGACTGGGATGTAAAGAAATCAAACAAACAAACAAATCACACCAGGATTTTCTTGCTGTGTGTACATTTGATGATTTATGGTTATTTTGGTCTATGTACCCATATTAAAGTGGCAAGCTGGGTCTAGGACTCAGGGTAGGAAAATTATTGAACAATCCAAGGAAGAGGTACGGTCAGAGTCCAGTACTAAAAATACGGACCCAAATGACCTTGAAGATGGGTCATGGTAATACAGTCAGTGTGTAATTTCTGATATCAGCCTGCTCATAAGAATTTGATAAATTCGCCCAGGCTATACACCTAAATCATTAAACTGGTTCCAAGTTGTTCAAAGTAGGAACTGGTAAGTGATTGGTCCGCCAATCATATATGTTGTATTACAATTCATTAAGTTGACAAGACAACCACAGCACAATAACACAATCAGACCTGGACGTACATTGAGAACCTACATTGATAACGTGACGTTGACGTCAAGAAAACCATGCCAACACAGTAACAAGTTTTTATGCAGCAAAACAAACACAATAAACGTCATAGAAAGGAAAATGATTTTATTTTATTGAAAACCCCTGTTGCAGTTTAGTGCTCAATGTGCTTTATTAAGTCTTACTGTTGAGTTCTTATCTTTGCTTTATCTCCTTTTAATATCTTGATTTATATGTTCTAGGAGATGATGCATTGATAAGTTAGGGGTCTTTCATGCAAACCAAACATCTATGTGTCTTGATCCACTTCTGAACTAAGGGTGAGGTTGGTGCACCGTGAAGCCGGTTTAAGCCCTCCAGTAAAATATTTTTACTGACCATTCCAAGGCGGTGCTTCTTTTGTGGATCATTTATATTATTTCTGTCTTGTTTTGTTATGATCTTCATGCACGTCTGTTTGTTGATGCCTTGTGATCACCTGCTGGGAAAGGGCTGACCTCTTGGCTCTCGTTTGTGATGTCTAATTGTGGCATTGTCACTTTCCCATTGGTATCCTGGGTCAGGTGTGGTACTTGATTGTATCGATTCCTGATCTTTGCACCCTTACTTACTTTGGAGCAATGTGGTGTTTGTCTTTTACAGTGGTATTTGGTGAAGATGTAGCCTTTGGTGGAGTGTTTAGATGTACTATAGGCTTAAAAGACAAATATGGTAGGTTATTGTCTTATTGTACTATAGGCTTAAAAGACAAATATGGTAGGTTATTGTCTTATTGTACTATAGGCTTAAAAGACAAATATGGTAGGTTATTGTCTTATTGTACTATAGGCTTAAAAGACAAATATGGTAGGTTATTGTCTTATTGTACTATAGGCTTAAAAGACAAATATGGTAGGTTATTGTCTTAGATAAGAATGGAATTAACCCATGTTCTCCTGAATATATTAAAATGGCATATTATACAGGGTTTCCACAAGCTCTGGAAATCATGGAAAACCTGGAAAATCACCCAAAAATGTTCATGCATGGAAAAATCATGGAATTTGAAAACACTGAATAATCATGGAAACCTTAACCACATTTCTGTTGCTGCATTCCGCATTTATTCTGAGCTTGGTTAAGATTGCTGCTAAAAGGGAAGGGTTGGAGGCCATGCATTAAATAGTCATGGAAATTACATTGTTGATCATGGAAAATCATGGAAAAATCATGGAATTGTGTTTTTGAATTTCTGTGGGAACCCCGAAATTTATAATCCTCTTTCCAGTTGGTTCAGTTGTGTGATTTCAATTAAAACAAGGGGTTTTGAGGCTGCATGGATAGCAGTGCAGATTCTGATCATATGCATTTGTTGGAAGCCAGATGATCTGGATCTACACTGTTATTAAGAGGAGTATATCCAGGTTCAGCAGGACAAGGTGAATTTCTCCAAGAAAACAAATTGTTGTATGTTCACATAGGTCTAGATAAAGCAAATTTTTAAGCGTAACATTGTAAATATTTTCTTACCCATCCTTTTTATCATATGTTTTTGGTGCTCAAGGGAACAGTCTCATTGAGACGGTTCTTTTGAGTACCCACAACATATGTTTTGGTTGAGAAATAAGAAAATTAAATTTTCGTAACACACTCGTAACTAAAGTCCTGTGTATGTTCATATTTAAAGCTTTATGATGTTACACTTTCATTAGCACCACCACATATGCTCTTATGGAAACATCCAAATGACACATTATCTAAAAAAAGAAGCGACCTGTCCATCCATCCGTTCTTCTGTCAACAATTAGCATTTAAGTGTGTTTCTCTGCAGCAGTGATAGCGATGAATGTCAAACTTTACCTCAAGGTCAGGGGACAAAAATATTTCAATGTTGCACTTGTCCTGCAGGATGAGTGACTTACAACTTTCACTCATCCTGCAACACATGCAATTGTCCTTTAAAAGTGTATGCAATAAAGAACATAAGGGAGTAGTATGTAATAACTTCCTCGAGCAATTCTTCCCAAAGCACTCGTCCTACAGGACGAGTGCTTTGGGAAGAATTACTCGTCCTTTCTAGATTTCACTCATATTTATGAACGGACGAGTGGAATTTTTGTCCCCTGAAGGTATCTAGATAACTTAATATTGATAATCCTTATTTTGAACAAATGGTACTTCAGGTACATCCTACAGAACTTCAGTTAAATAAAGCAAATTCCTTTGATACTGAAGCACTCGTTTTGGACTTGGACTTGTCCATAACAAATGGCAAAATTTCATCTAAAATTTGCAATAAATAGGATGATTTTAATTTCGAAATATTTAATTTCCCATTTCTTGATGGAGATGTTCCTCCCTCCTCTTCCTATGGTGTATATATTTCGCAGCTTATTTGTTTTGCGAGAGTATGTTCTAGTGTAAGGGACTATAACAATAGAAACCAATTTTTGACTGCTAAGTTACTAAAACAAGGCTATCAATATCATAAACTTTGTAAAGCATTTTCCAAATTCTACCACAGACACTCAGAGTTGATTGTTAAATACAAAGCCCTCCAGTAAAATATTTTACTGACCGTTCCAAGGCGGTACTTCTTTTGTGGATCTTTTATGTTTTTGTTCTGTCTTGTGTTTGCTATGTTTTGTGCGCGTCTGTTTATATGTGCTTTGTGGTCACCTGCTGGGAAAGGGCTGACCTCTTGGCTCTCGTTTGTGGTCATCATCTGTGAGTTTGTCACTTTCCCATTGGTATCCTGGGTCAGGTGTGGTACTTGATTGTATCGATTCCTGATCTTTGCAACCTTGTTACTTTTAAAACTCTTCTGCAACAGGGCACGTCAGAATCAGTGTTTTGTGGTGATTTAGTATATAAATTCTTCAGAAGCAGAATGATCAAGGATTTTATGAATTACAGCCCTTGAAAATCCACATTTTATTTGAGAACAGAAAGAGAAAAGTGAAATTTTAGAAATTAACCGTTACTCTTATTTTACAGGGTAAGACAGAGTGTTTAATACACCATTAAGTGAACAGGGTATCGTTGCCTTTGATATCGGAATGGCTGTAACATTTACCATAACTCTTATTTTACAGGGAAAGACAGAGTGTTTGATACACCATTAAGTGAACAGGGTATTGTTGCCTTTGGTATCGGAATGGCTGTAACATTTACCGTAACTCTTATTTTACAAGGAAAGACAGAGTGTTTAATACACCATTAAGTGAACAGGGTATTGTTGTCTTTGGTATCGGAATGGCTGTAACATTTACCGTAACTCTTATTTTACAAGGAAAGACAGAGTGTTTAATACACCATTAAGTGAACAGGGTATTGTTGTCTTTGGTATCGGAATGGCTGTAACATTTACCGTAATTCTTATTTTACAGGGAAAGACAGAGTGTTTAATACACCATAAAGTGAACAGGGTATTGTGCCTTTAGTATCAGAATGGCTGTAACATTTACCATACCTCTTATTTTACAGGGAAAGACAGAGTGTTTAATACACCATTAAGTGAACAGGGTATTGTTGCCTTTGGTATCGGAATGGCTGTAACAGGAGCTACCACTATTGCAGAAATCCAGTTTGCTGATTATATATTCCCAGCCTTCGATCAGATTACAAATGAGATGGCTAAGTTTAGATATCGGACTGGAAACTTATTTAATTGTGGTAAAATGACAATTAGGACCCCTTGTGGGGCAGTAGGGCATGGAGCCCTTTATCATTCTCAGAGCCCGGAGGCTTTCTTTGCTCATATACCTGGTATTAAGGTGAGTCATTGATCTATTTATAGTTGATACAAGCCTTTAGTTAAGAGTGTGTACAAAAAAAAAATATTTTTCTTATTTCTCAACCAAAACATATGTTGTGGGTACTCAAAAGAACCATCTCAATGAGACGGTTCTTTTGAGCTCCCAAAACATTTGTTTAAATTGATGGGTTAGAAAATATTTACAATTTTATGCTCAAAATCTTTGTTTATCTAAACCTATGGTTGATATTTTAAATTGATTTGTGTTTAATTCTTTTATGCCAAAGGGGTATGTGCATTAAGGGGCAAATTTCCCCCCCCTCTAGAGCCAAAAACAAAAAGTTTGCTTTTCACCAATTTCATCTTTTTGGTTTACTAGAAGAATAGCCCAAGTGTAAAATTCTGGCATTTATTTTACTTTTACGGGTTGCTATGGTAACCAAAATGGCCGACAAAATAGGCTTAAATTAGTGAAATTGTCGTTTTAGGCCAAATTTGAGGCTTTTGAAGACCGATTTTTCAAGAATTAGATATCAGCACAAGCAAATACCCCCAAAAAAACTTTTAATATATTGTGTGCTGTGATAATTCTCATCATCTGTTAAAATATTATTTTGGTATTTGCTTGTGCTCTATATTAATTCCTCTGTGACATGTCTCAAATTTGCTCCAAAATGGTCATTTTCCTATTTTCAGCCTATTTTGGTGGCCATTTTTGTTACCATAGCAACAGTAAAAGTCGAATCAATGCCAGACTTTTACACTTTGGCTATTGTTCTAATAAACTAATAAGTAGAAACTTGTGAAGAGAAACTTTTATTTTTTGATCTCATAGGGGGGCCAACGTACCACTTTGACAGTCCTTGTTGATATTATGATGTTGAAAGTGCTTAACTTGATTATTTTAAGTGGCTTGTGATGTTTTCCAAATAAGTTGCTAAATAGTGCTTAATGGAAGCAAATGATGCAGTTACTGGGTCTTCACTGGTGATTACTTCTATGATAAAATCTAGTGTGAAGTGCACTTGAATAAATCACAGGTTTAGATAAACAAAATTTTTCTGCGTAAAATTGTTAATATTTTCTTACCCATCAATTTTAACATATGTTTTGGGTGCTCAAAAGAACCGTCTCATTGAGACGGTTCTTTTGATTACCCACAACATATGTTTTGGTTGAGAAATAAGAAAGTTAAATTTTCATTACACACTCTTAACTAAAGTCCTGTATATGCACCTGATGTGATAAGCAGAAAATATTCTCATGACAAAATTGAGCCGCATTTTGAGATTTTCAACAATGTGGCATTTTGACAAGTGTAGACTCAGACCAGCCTGTGCAGCCCCCTTTTAAGCTTTGACACTCCAAATGATGTGCAGTCAGTAGCTTAACACTCATATTCAAGTGACTAGCAAAGGCTCTGATCAGACTGCACGTATGCGCAGGCTGGTCTGAGCCTTTGCTGGTAGCACACACCACATTGTTGGAAATCTCATGCCACGGCTAAACTATATTGGCCGGATATGGTTTAAAGATTCCTTATGCGAAAGTCTTAGTTCTAAGAACTCAGTAAATAGGGTGTATTGAAGATAAATCTGGAGACAGAGACATGAACAGAGAAATGAGAAAAGATAGAAATGATACCAGTGTAACCCCTGGTCAGTTTTTTCCTCGGGGAAAGAATGGGCCGGCCAATTCTTTCCCTGGGGAAAAAACTGACCGTTACACCGTTACTGTTGATCTAGCTAGATCAGATATTAAGTGTTACATAAGAGCTGTAGGTTAGATATTGCGTGCATTTAGGGGAAATAGAAATATGACTATTTCTATTTGCTTGATATAAGAAGTAAGTGAGTGTGATCAGGAAATACCATAATCACAAACTGAAGACAAACCCATGGCACCCTGAGGAAGAGCCACACAACAATCATGAGACGCCAGGAAGACAAAGCTAGGCAACCAGCTCTCTCTTCCCCATCAAGATGATTGCAAAACTAGAATGGACATAAAGTAACATACAACAAAACAGAACAATTACAGACTAGTAACAATAAACAACAAGTCAAGAACAACAGTGCCACCGCCTTAGAACGGACAGCAGCCTAAGCCACCGCAGGGTTTAAATGCAATTTACTGTTACCAAATCTTCGCCCTAGATTCTGCTGTTGTTGAAGTACAAGAAATGTTCACCTTGCATGGAAGCCTTCTAACTATTGCAATATATCATCATGTAGAAACACTCTAATCAAATTAATACACTACGATGAAACAAAGAAAAGGCTTGAAAAAGTGAAATTTGTAAATGAGTGAGTTGAGTTTGTTGATTTTTCCAGGTTGTAATGCCTCGGGGACCTATACAGTGCAAAGGAATGCTGTTGAGTTGTATACGAGATGAAAATCCTTGTATTTTCTTTGAGCCAAAGATTCTCTACAGATCTGCCATAGAAGAAGTGCCAGTAGGTGATTATACCATACCTCTCGGTGTAGCAGAGATAGTCATGGAAGGTAAATTCCTTGTGTTTTTCTTTGAGTCTTAACCCTTAAAGCGCCAAGAAAAAAAATGCGTCTGAAAATGTCGTCTGCTGAAATCGTCTGCTGCAAATAATTACCTAACATTACTGACAAATTAAGTATAGAAGCAAACAGCGTGGACCCAGAACAGACTGCTCCTATATAGGAGCAGTCTGATCTGGGTCCACACTGTTTGCCATAGAGGCTTCTTAAACATTTCAACAGACAAGAAAAGCAGACGACTTGGGCATTAAGGGTTAAATCCTCTACATATCTGTCATAAGGTCATCCTTAAAAAAATCATTGTATGCTGTCACCTGACCGACTCACTCAAAATGCCAC
Organism: Loripinus fragilis; assembly: GCA_964019695.1. NCBI lineage: Eukaryota > Metazoa > Mollusca > Bivalvia > Lucinida > Lucinidae > Loripinus > Loripinus fragilis. The sequence goes on from OZ026517.1 coordinate 109,953,039, forward strand.
CTATCCAAAATATGTCATGGCAGTTTCAGAGAAATTTATTTTTTTTATTCAAATTGTAGACATTTTAATGTATTTTTAACAAATCGTTGAAAAAAACCCAACATACCTATCCACATGGAAAGTTATGGGTAGGATGACAGCAAACAAAAATTCTTTTAACACTTAAAGCGCCAAGTGCAACAAAAGTCGTCTGCTTTTCTCATCTGCTGAAATGTTTGTGAAACCTCTATGGCAAACAGTGTGGACCCAGATCAGACTGCTCCTATAGGAGCAGTCTGTTCTTGGTCCAGGCTGTTTGCTTCTAGACTTGATTCGCAAGTAATATTAGGCAATTATTAGCAGCAGACGACTTCAACGGGTGACATTTTCAGAATGCATTTTTTTCTTGGCGCTTTAAGGGCTAAAGGAGGTGTCACTGGGAGATTATACTATAATACTTTTTGTTGTAGCAGACATAGTCATGGAAGATAATCAGTGTACAAGACAGAATCCATATTTCAGGATTTGAGCCAGTGCATGAGATTTTGGTACTTACCACATATTAGCCGTGTACAAATAAAACCCTGTCTCCAGGGTTTAGGACCAGGCCATATCCAAACTAGCCTGCTCTGCTACAGAGACTAGCTAGAATAGTAAAATTTAGCTTTTAGCAAGTTTTGATTTGATACTTTCCAATAAGCAAACAACAAAGGTGCTGATAAGACTGCACGGATTCAATATATCCTGTGAAGTTATTGACCTCAGAACAATTTTACCATATGATATTTTCAGGTAGTGATGTGACAATGGTGGGGTATGGTTAGGGCTGCTGCGAGTATCCGAGTACTCGGATATTCGTGAATCTGAATATAAAATCGAGTATGGATATTTGTCACTGCCGAAATCGTTGGATCGCGATCTTTTTTTTTTTTTTTTTTTCTTTTTTTTTTAACAACTGAAACAAGATTTAACAACTGAAACAGGAAGTTTTTCACAAAATGGTCGATTGAAATATTCCCTACGACTACCGTTCTAATTAATAATGTCTCATTTAAATACCTTTGTTTCTCGCAGGTTAGTGACATGCATTTGCACTCTCCATTATCGGTAATTAAGATCCTTATTTACGAGAGTAAAGTATTCCGATTATAGTCCAATCTATTTTATTAACACTTCATCAATACACAGGGCCAAAAGTTTCATCAGCTGTCGTTTATCAAATAGATTTCAAAGGGCTTCTTTTGATGCTTTGAAGTTGCCGACAACTGAGACAACTGATTATGTGACCCACGACATGTTGCCTGTGTGTGAAATTCAAGACTAAGGAAAAGGGCCTTATACGGAAATCAGCACACTTTTGTCAGAGTAGCTGGTTATCCAAGTTCAGTAAAGTATAAAATCTTATGAATTCTGTTGCATGCCATGACAGACATGATGGAAATGCAGTTTATCTTCTTTGATAACTAACTGTATACATGTGGTACTTCTGGTTTAACAGAAAGGGCCGATTTACTTAGTAAATAGACCTAAAAATCTGTCTGTTTCATAGCAGAAGTCTTATTTTTTTATTAACCAGTGACTCGTAGTTTGATCCGTGAATCGTAACTCATGAATCGTGGATCAGATCGGATCGCCACTTGCCTGGCGATCCACAGCCCTAGGTATGGTACACAGGTCCATGTGCTCAAGGAAGTAGCAACATTAGCCCAGGAGAAATTAAATATCTCCTCTGAAGTTATAGACCTCAGACCAATTTTACCATATGATATTTTCAGGTAATGATGTGACTATGGTGGGGTATGGTACACAGGTCCATGTGCTCAAGGAAGTGGCGACCTTAGCCCAGGAGAAATTAAATATCTCTCTCAGAACAGTTTTACCATATGATATTTTCAGGTAATGATGTGACTATGGTGGGGTATGGTACACAGGTCCATGTGCTCAAGGAAGTGGCAACGTTAGCCCAGGAGAAATTAAATATCTCTTGTGAAGTTATTGACCTCAGAACAATTTTACCATATGATATTGATACCATTACCAAGGTAAGTTCAGTGGCAGAGAAATAATTGAACCCACTTTGGCCGCTCTAAATGAGCATATGGTTAAATTTTGAGCACTTTTCTCTATCTGGTTTTAAGAAGGTTGTTGCTCTTACTCACAAAATGCTTGGCAGAAAAGCAAACAGGGAAGACCCTGATCAGACTTCTTCTTCTGAAGCGGTCTGATCTGTGTGTGGTCTGCTTATCTACGCCTTTAGCTGTGAACCAGTGTTTAAAATTTTAAAACATCTTCTGTAATTATTATTATTTTTATTATTATATATTGGATATGGGTTGTCTGTCATTCCGTCCGTCATTCTGTCCATCATAATTTTGTTTCCGCTCAATATCTTGAGAACAACTTTATAGAATTTAACCAAATTTTGTTTGTGCATTGATATTGACATGATCTAGATTGGGATTGTTATACATCATTTTTCGGACATTTGTACCAGAGTTATGGCCCTTAAATTACACCAGAATTTTGTTTCCACTCAATATCTTTAGAATAAATTGATAGATTTTCACCAAACTTTATGCATTCATATTGACAAAATCTAGTTTGGGAGTGTTACCCGTCATTTTTCGCACATTTGTACCAGAGTTATGGCCCTTGGTTTATGCCAAAATTTTGTTTCCGCTCAATATCTTGAGAATAAATTGACAGATTTTCACCAAATTTCATATATGTATTCATATTGACAAGATCTAGCTTGGGATGGTTGCACGCCATTTTTCACACTTTTATACCTCGCTGAACATCACTATTCTCATGCTGACAAATCGTGATGTTTACCTCAAAAGCATGCATCAATTGTATAGAGACAGTCATTGGCTGATGTAAACATCCTCCTATAGGCGCCTGCCAAATCACATGATTGTTCAAAGTTTTGCATTGAGAAATGCAAACATCTGGAATGTGAGGTTTCTTCTAAGACAACTACAATGGCAATGTAAATATATCTTTTTATTTTATCACAAGCAGTGAATTCAATGCATATCAAATGTGAGTAAAATTGGTATTATTCTACAGTGAAAAAATATCGTATTTTTTCACTAGTGACTGATACGATTTATATTTTCACTGAAGAATAGAATAGAACTGTAGCAAAACAAGGCTTTCTTGGCAATTTTGTGACTGGGATTTTTTAACATAAGGTTTTACATGAAGTCTATTTGTCAAAAATAATGCTACGCATGTTGTGATGTCAACATCAGACATAATGACGTCACTGTTTGACCTGGCGTAGCCCCAGTTTGCACGTGACGCCTTCCCTAAGGCACACTCAATAGACTTTCTTAAATGCTGATTTCTTGCGTTTCATTCATTAAAATATGATTCTAAGCCATTTTCTAGGTGCAAACTATGTTTACACCCAATGTTATACCCAATAAACACACTGCAAAAGTCAAATTGAACGAGAGACGACCAAGTAAAAAGTAAGGTTGTGATTTCTGTATTTCCGTTGAGTAAAAAATAAAAAGAAAATTTACTTTTTTTTTCGGCAAATACCAAATATTTTTCATCTCGTGCGGTGAAAATATCAGCATTTTCACTCGTGCTACGCACTCGTGAAAAATACTGATTTTTTTCACCGCACTCGATGAAATATATTTGGTATTCACCTCAAAAAAGTAAATATCCTCTATGTATTTCAGTCTGTGATAAAGACAGGTAGATTAATAGTGTTACATGAGGCACCACAGACAATGAGATATGACCATTTAGTTTAATGACAGTGATTGTCTAACTGAGGTTTATATTTCAGTCAGTAATAAAGACAGGTAGATTAATAGTATCTCACGAGGCACCTCAGACAATGGGATTTGCAGCAGAACTGGCCACTGAAGTGCAGGTAAACCACTAATGTGAACTTTTTATTGACCCATGGAATCCTAGCATTTAATGTATTCAATAATGCAATGGCACTCATGTTAGATCCTCAATATATAAGTGAGGACATTGATGGCTAATTTAAAAACTATATCTGCTGTTGGCGGAGCTCTATTGTTTTCGGCTTGTCCTTCTATGTGTCTGTCTGTCCGTGGTCACTCTAACTCAGTCATTTTTAATCGGATTTCTTCCAAATTTCATATATGGATTGCTTCCATCAACTTCTCGTTCAAGTTCAAATATGGGTTTTGTCTGACATCCGATAACCAAGATGGCCGACAAAATGGCCGCCACTTATCAAAATCAGCTGTTGTGGTCACTCTAACTCAGTCATTTTTAATAGGATTTCTTCCAAATTTTATATATGAGTTGCTTCCATCAACCTTTCATTCAAGTTCGAATATGGGTTTTGTCGGACTTCCGATAACCAAGATGGCCGACAAAATGGCCGCCACTTATCAATATCCGCTGTCGTTGTCACTCTCAGTCATTTTTTATTGGATTTTTTTCCAAATTTTATATATCAATTGCTTCCATCAACCTTTCGTCCAAGTTTGAATATGGGCTTTATCAGACATCTGATAACTAAGATGGGCGACAAAATGGCATCCGCCTATCAATGTCTGCTGTCGTGGTCACTCTAACTTAGTCATTTTTTATTGGATTTCTTTAAAATTTCATATATAGATTGCTTTCATCAAACACTCATTCAAGTTCGAATATGGGTTTTGTCTGACGTACGATAACCAAGATGGCTGACAAAATGGCCGCCTATCAGTGTCGGCTGTCGTGGTCAGTCTAACTAAGTCATTTTTTTATCAGATTTCTTCCAAATTTCATGTATGGATTGGTTCCATCAAAATCTTGTTCAAATTTGAATACAAGTTTAGTCCGACGAATGATAACCAAGATGGCCAACAAAATGGCCCCCACCTATCAATTTGCTTTTGTGGACAATCTACCTTAATCTTTAATGACCCGATTACCTCCAAATTTCACAGCAAACTCTCGGTTTGTCCGATAACCAAGAAACCACCAAAAATAACCAAGATGATCGCCAAAATGGCCGCCACCTATCAATTTACACTTGTGGACACTCTAACTTAGGCATTTATTACCCAATTTCTTCCAAATTTCATATGTAGACTACTTTCATCAAACTATTCACGTCTGAATATGGTTTTGTCAGATGAATTATTATCAAGGTTTTCGCCAAAACGGATATCCCCTTTTCGCTGCTGGGCATTAGGCAGGGCCCTTTGTCGGAGTCCGACTGTTCTAGTTTACTTATGTTACTTTTTCATGACCTATGGAATCTTTTAGCTAATATGATAATTGAGCTGCAACATGAGATTTCCAACAATGTGGTATGTGCAACCAGCAAACTGATCAGAGCCTTTGCTAGTCGCTTAAATATTCTATGACTGTTAGGCTACTGACCGAACATCATTTGGAGCTTCTAAGCTTAAAAGGAGTCTGCACAGGCTCGCCTGAGGCTACACTTGTCAAAATGCCACGTTGGAAATCACATGTCTCAGCTCAATTATAATGAATGAGTCAATTCTTGAGATTTTGGTACTTCATATGCTTAGTAGTTCTTCAAACATGATTGTTATATGACTCTTATAAAAGACCTCCTCTGACTGGCTGAAACCAGCTTTCACTGGTTGTGACAGATCTTGATGTCTACCAGTTATGAGCTAAATTTAGCCCAGGACAGGTCAACATCAGGATTTGTCAGTGCTGACAGACAGCTAAAAATTGATTGAATTTGTTCACTGCAAGTAGATATTGGATAAATTGACTCAACAGATAAAGAAATCATGTATGTCACAGGCCAAATTAATTATTTTGAATTAACAATTTGTTCATTTTATGAGAACAGTAATTAAGAAGTGCAATTCTTTTGCAAATCTCATAAGAGTTTCATAAACTTGAAAAGCAGAATTTGAAATAATCTTGTTTTGAGTGCACAAGGAATATCTGACTTGAGTAAATTTATATATATTAAACTAGGGCAAGAGAGACATGCAGTGTCATATAACAAAACAATTTGTGTATTCTTTTTCCATTAACATCAGGATTAGTCAACCCTCGAAAGTGATGTTTACCTTAGCTTCTTCCTGAACTGATAAGACATTGATTTTATTTTGGAGCTGATATGATACTGATTTTGATCATGAACTAGTATGAAATTATTTTTATTCAATTTTCTGATATGAAATTATTTTAAGTATGAACGAATATTATATTGACTTTATACTTGAACTGATATGGTATTGATTTTGATCTTGAACAGTCTGATATTATAATGATTTTATATCTTGAACTGATATTATAAGTTCATGGTAGATTCATATAGTATATTGATTTTATTTTTCAGAATGAATGTTTCCTACACCTGGAGGCCCCCGTACAGAGAGTCTGTGGCTATGATACTCCGTTTTCTCACGTACATGAACCTTTCTATATGCCAGACAAATGGCGGTTATTAGAAGCTGTCAAAAAAGCTGTTAACTTTATGAACTACTGATGTGATAATATTTCTAAGAACTGGGACAGGTTTCCCAGAATTAGTGTCAAACCTGATTGGACTGCTCCTTTGAAACAGTCTGATCAGAGTGGTCATTGCTTGCCATGTAGGCCAGCCATCACCATAGTCAATAGTAAAAAATGTTGAGCATGACCAGACTGCTGATACGAAACAGACTGAATAGGGTCTTTATTGCTTGGCTTATAGGCCTGGCATCACCATAGTTGCTTGTAAAGAAAACAGGTCACTTATATCAAAAATGTGAAAAGGCCAGTCATCAACTCCTTTAACCCTTTGAGGACTGGAAACCCCTAAACAGATATGATTACAAACAGTGAAGACCCAGATGAAATGTCGAATAATGCAGCATTTTATCAGGGTCTGCACTGTTTGCTAAGACAAAAACAGTCTTCAGAAATTTATGGAAATTATAACCTGTGACCTCTCAATATATACAATGGACCATCCTGACTTAACTGTATCAAACTTTATGGAAAATTCCATTATTCTTCAAAGGGTTAAGTTCTGAATTTATAACATGAAATCAGCCATTTGATAAAGTGGACTATTCCTTTCTAGTTATCAGTATTATATGATTTATTGGCAAGTAGGAGAAAAAATGTTCTAAAATTTCTTTGTTTGTGAACAATAAGAGTAAAGTGTTCAAAATTTTAGAACATTTACCCTAATCCGTTCTAGTTATCAGCATTAATGAACACCACAATAAATGCTTTATTGGCAAGTAGCAGAAAAAAACACAAAGTGAATGTTCTAAGATTTCTTCCAAAAAGGCCTTGAAAAACAGCACAGACCGAGATTCTGTTTGCTATTCTGAAAAGCATTTTGTGAATTCCAGCTCAAAATTTTAGAACATTTACCATAATCTATACTAGTAATCAATAAATGCTTATTGGCAAGTAGGAGGAAAATTACATCTTATTTTAGTTGGAAACAAGTATCTATAGTGTGCTATTAGTGTGACCCTGTGTTATGAAATGAAGATAGAATCCATTTAATTCAAGTTAAGAATCTTGAATCTCTAAAACTGTAATTTTTTGTTTATTTTGAATATTTTTATGTCATGTACCCAATGATTGTTTTTATCAGTTACCATTCATATTAACTGCAGCATTGCACGTTGCCTGATAAACGTTGTCTGTCTCACGGCATGTGCCTTTATCAGGTCATGATGACGTTGCACTTTTTGAATGACGTTGCCAATGATGCTGAATCGACACAAAAATCAATCATTATGTCAGATTTGCCAGATTGAAGAATGAATCAACTTGGTAAGGTGATAAATATAATACCAGGTTTGTTTCTTTTGATATCAAGTTTACCAGGCTCGGCTTCGAGAATGCATGTTGAATGGCTCGGCAAGCCTGGCGATGTCAACAAGCGTTCTCAAAGCCTTGCCTGGTAAACTTGATATCAAAAGACATTCACCTAGTATTCTCTATTGATGATGATGATGATGCCAAAGATGATGATGATTGATGTATTGTTTTTGCATATATAATGCACCTCGTAATGAGAAAACCTGTCTTCAGTGTTTCTGACCAAATAAGGCTTAAACCAGCCTGCTCAGCTACAGAGACTAGCTAGAACATTGAAATTTTGCATGGAGCCAGTTTGGCTTATACTTTCCAGATAGTGGACCTCAAAGGCACTGATCAGACTGTATGGGTGGACAGGCTGGTCTGCGTCTTTGTTGTTCTGATACAACATAGTCAGGTTTTCTTGCAACCAGGCCCATATATGTCAGAAATGTTAACTCTATACTCCATAATAGCGCCTTTTGACGCCTTTGAAATATCACATATTTGGAAATATTGTGGAAAATGGAGCATTTGCTCTTTTGGACAAATGCTCCATTTTCCATAATATTTACAAAAGCATTCAAAACTGAGCTTAAATTTTTCTTGAACTTTTGCAATGTTGTCTAAAAATAGAAAATGATGTCATGATCTAAAAATAGACTATGGAGTAAAGGGTTAAACTTTATATTTCCATGTTAAGGTGTGCAACTTCAGATGCTCAAGAATTCAGATTTAAATTTACCCATATTTATCCTAAGTTTCAGGCAGATAGGCCTGACCAAACACTGTACACCCACTTTGGAGCAGGCTTGTCAGGGTTTACACTGTGCCCATTCTTTCAATACAAATGGACATGTTCAAATCTTAGGAAATTTATGGTAAGACTTTGAAGTATACAGGTATTAAGGATAATTGCTGAACATCTGGCCTGATGTAGAACACAGATGGTATACCTGAAACAATTTTTTGAAAATGTTGATTTTGAAGAAAATCAACAGATGACAAAAAAAATCATGAAAACTTATCCAGCATACAGAGTTACTTCATATCCTGCTGGATCATGCATCCTGGTCAAGTTTGGTGTTTCACCAGTAAATTATCTGGATCTGTATATTTTGAGAATGTTAACGATGCTCCAATTTTTTATCCAATTAACTTGCAGGATTCTTGTTATTAGCATGTATCTACAAGCTGAGTGTGTTCCTGGATCAGTGATGTTTTCAAAACAGGATAAATCCAGGTTTAGCATGTTAAGGGTTAAAATATTTCGGAATACCGAACATTGTCACAGAAAACATCATAATACTAGAAAGTAATTGATGGCATCCATTCTTGGAAATATACAAACTTTGGATGCGATAAAATCGCTTTTAAAGGTTCATATGAGAAACAGAATCTCACACGAGGCTTGTTTAATAAATTTCATATGAAATGATCACTCGTGTAAGATCCTCTATATATGGGATATCCATCATAATGAAAATGGTTAAAAGCAAACATACGGTATATACGAGGGTCAGTCAAAAATAACTGAGAGTTGGTTAATATCTTTTTACTGTGTCGACGGTTTTGGCTGAAGTTTTATACACATATAGAATGAACCTTCTGGCTTCATTACATATAGAAGTTGACGTCTTATCATCTTCAATGCGTAGTTGCTAGGCAACCACAGACCGTCTCTCAGCGATGTGCGTTCGGGCTGACGACACTTCTGACTAAGCAGCCATGAAATTAAAATCATTCCAAATCTAAAACAGTATAATAACGGACCTTTTATCTCTCCAATTGTATCAAACAATGTGTTAGCAATATTTTGAAGAAGTGTAATAGATAGTAAATACAATACATGCAGTGTTCGTTGCCTAGCAACCAAAACCGATGGAAATTCCAATTTTAACTAAAAGACCAGATTTTGTTGCTATGGCAACCGTTTATTCCTGGGAATATTCAAGATATGCATTCAGATGCCAAATCCAATTACTAACTACAATGAAATGGTCATATGATATGATACTTAGTTAATAATATTTCTCTAAAACGAACCGTGACTCGTGGGTGGGGTATATTTGGGGGTGAAATTTTCAGAAAATATAGTTAATTTTCCTCTTATTTATGAAATAAAATTTCAACGCCTCAATCTCAGTTGCTGCATTTCACAAAATACATTCACATACTTTGATTGCGACAAATGAACAAGTTGGTGTAACTTAAATCATGTATAGTGTTTCCATGGCAACGCTATATTCCAGCGTGAACGCATGGCGTTATTTCACATTATTTGGTTGCTAAGCAACAACAATCTATACTTTTCATGGCCTTGTATATTGCATATTCTGACGCAGGACAGTTCATCGCATGCATGTGACAAATTTCACTAGTGTACGTTAGCCTACGTAATAGATATGAATCAACTCTCAGTTATTTTTGACTGACCCTCGTAGAATCTTTCTTTCATGTGATGTTTATGAACATGGTGAATTCTCACATACATTTCATATTTATAAGATTCTAAATTATATGAGAATGGGGTACTGGATCAGATTGTATCAACACGTCATTAGCCGAATGACAAATTAGCGGCTAATACGTTATTAAAACTCTAATGACGTATTAGTTAATGACGGCATTAAAGTAGGTTGTATGAAAGGTTTATTAAGTCGTCGTTAGTTAATAAGGGGCTTATGATGAACCTCGTTATCAAACTCTAACTTTTTACTAAGTACTGTGAACCAGTCACCCAGAATTCCACTTTGTTAACAATAACAAAGACATCGTCTGTCAAAATATAAGATGATGGAGTCAGGAAAGCAGCAACGATCGAGGGGGAAGAATTTTTACAAAGCGGAGAAGGAAGTCCTCCTCGATCATGCTATCAAGCATAAACAAATCATCGAGTCTAAGCTGACTAATTCTATAATTGTCCAAAAGAAAGGAGAAGTGTGGAGAAGTGCTTCAGATAAAATAAATTCTCTTGGTGTAGCACGGCGCACCGTGAAAGACGTTAAGAACAAATGGTCCAACATGGTACAAAAGGCAAAGAAAGAGAAGGCAGAGGCCGGGGTATACCGGAGAAGGACTGGGGAAAGAGCATTTAAATTCAGAAGAACAGGGGAACAAAGGCTAAATTTTGAGGGAAACATGGGAACAAAGACAATATTGGGGAACATAGGAACAGATAAGCCGAAACTGACATCTTCCCGACAAACACTCATACAAACAAATTTGAATGTCTCCCTAAAATGGAGAGGATGGAAAACATTTTATTTCTTACAGTGCATAGTTTGAGTCATCCATATCCTCCACCACCACCAACGTACACAACCCTATGCCACACCTCCTTCACTCCCACCCCCCCCCCCCTCACAAGATTTCACATATAGTACATCAAAGGTATACATTTATTTGATGTTTCCAACTAGTCACGTAAGTTTATGTTTTCGGGGAAAAATGTTCTCTCAGCTGCAGATTTCATGGATGAACCTGTCATATTAGAGGCAAACTTTGGTGGTGGTGGGGGGGGGGGGGGATCAGCGCCTTTAAGTCTATCTCAATCTTCTTCTCCCTCCCTTCATGACATGATTGAATTTTATTGTAGACTGGGACTTTAATTCTTAACTCAATCAATCAAGCAATCAATCAGTCAATTTCCATTTGGGGGGAACGGGAGAACAAGCCAATTCCTAGCTTATTCATAACAGGTAAACAGGTGTGACACTTCCTCGTGTACAAGATGTCTCATGAACTAGTGGGCTGCTTGGAACCAAATTGGCATGAATATAACATTAGGACACAATGAAGATTTAATTAGGTTTTGGTGACCTTGCCTTTATTTATAAGGCCACAGTGGAGCTAAATAGGTTGTTTGAGCATCTGTGGTGGGGGGACATCCTTATCCTTTGAAAACTATACTAGTTAAACACATGGGTGAAAGTTTTCAGGATTTTGAAGCTGACTTTCCACAGAAAGTCAGCCTCAAAATGCTGAATCAGGCAGGTTTCAATAGCTTCTAAGATTTGTTTTTAGTTCATCGTTGGAAAATTTACCATTAAACTTGAAATTGTTAACAATTTGTAGGTATATAGCAAGTTTTAAAATTTGAATTTCGAAAGTTCAGGATTTTTGAAATTTGTAACTTTCACCCATGTGAACATGCTGTCTTAAACCTACAGTTCTTTATGGGTTGTGATTGTTATATCAAATTAGACTTTCAGCTAGGCTAATGGTGGAATTTTATTATTTGTATGGATTTATCATGCATATGAAAAAACAGTGTGGATCCTGATCAGCTGGCTGCTTCAGAAAAACAGTTGCCACATTATGTTCAAGGTTATAGATAACAAATTCAATGCAAGTACATGTATCATAAAGTTTTTTTTAAAGAGTGAAACCCATATTTTTTGGCTTGCTTTGGTTGTCAGATGAAAAACAGTAGGCTTTTTTATTTCTTTGAAGTCTGAACTTCTTTGGGATTTTAGAATAGCTGATATTTTACATCATCTTTGCAAACTGAAGATTTGACTTTCAATCCTGATATTAATTTTTTATGTTACACTGCAGCCCCTTTAATAATATTAACTACCAAAGCAAAACACTGAACTCCATTTTGTATATGTGAAATGTTTTATACCTCAAATACCTCATATTTCTCATATTTTCCACTGCAGGTGCTTGTCAGCTATAGTTATCTTGATTAATACAGTGCAGTCCTTTTATAACGCTATGTTTGGGGTCCATAGTTATGTTCCATGTTGTGATATAAAGGGACAATTTTACATAGGAATTTGATGATCCTTTTCCCATAATTAGGGCCACGCCAATGAATATTGGTGGAGCTCTATTGTTTTCGGCTTGTCCGTCCGTCTGTCTGTCTGCCCATTGTCGTGGTCACTCTAACTAGGTCATTTTTATCATCAGATTTTTTCCAAATTACATATATATATGGCTTCCATCAAGCTCTCGTTCAAGTTCGAATATGGGTTTTTGTCAGACGAACAATAACCAAGATGGCCGAAAAAATGGCTGCGGTCTATCAGTGTCCATTATCGTGGTCTCCATAACTTAGTCATTTTAATCGGATTTCTTCCAAATTTTATATATGGATTACTTCCATCAAACTCATTCAAGGTCTAATAAGAGTTTTGTCCGACGAACAATAACCAAGATGGCCAACAAATTGGCCGCCTATCAGTGTCCGCTGACGTGGTCACTCTGAACTTTAATCATTTTTAATCGGATTTCTTCCAAATTTCATATATGGATTGCTTCCATCAAACTCTCATTCAAGTTTGAATTTGGGTTTTGGCCGACGAATGCTAACCAAGATGGCTGACAAATGGCCGCCGCCTATCAGTTTGCTCTTGTGGACATTCTCATTTATTACCCAATTGCATCCAAATTTCATATATGGGCTCCTTTCATCAAACTACTGTTTATGTCTGAATAGGGGTTTTGTCCAATGAATGATAATTAAGATTGTCTCCAAAAGGATATCATTATGTGGGGGCCCTTTGTCAGAGTAGGACTGTTCTGGTTCCTTTGTAAAATTCTATGGTCATAAAGTTTTGGAACCACAAAATAACTGGACTATATACAAATCTGTGTTATAATGAGGTGTGTTATAAAGGGACTGCTCTGTATATTACGTTTGTTTACCTGTGCTCAGTCTGAAACTGATCTGGGTCTTCACTATTTGAGCTAGCAGACAAGATTTGAGAGATTATACCAGATTCACTGTAATAAATGCTACAAAACTGTGTTGATTCTAATCCTTAATGTGTCTTCAGGTGGACTAGTTTGTGGACCATTGTGCTGCATTTCATCTGGGTCTTCGCTTGCCTAATTTCTCATTTAGGAGACAGCAGTATACAAAGGGTTAGCCCTTTACTCCATAATAACAACTTTTGATGCCTTTGAAAAATCATGTATTTGAATATATTGTGAAAAATGGAGCATTTACTCTTTTGGAGCAAATGCTCCATTTTCCATAATATTTTCAAAAGTATTCAAAACTTAACTGAAAATTTTCTTGAATTTATTCATTGTTGTCTAAAAATAGAAAATGATGTCATGATCTAAAACTAGCCTATGAAGTAAAGGGTTAAACCAGAAAAGCGATGTTGTATTTCCTTTCATAAGATAAGATCATTTAAGATAACTGTCTTACACATAAGGAAAACAAAGGTGTGAGATTGTGAGATTTTTGTACATGTATTTTATCATGTATGCAAGCAGAGAAGGCTCAGACAAGCCTGCACTTTCTTAGTCGGTATAATGACCAAGAAATACTATCGAAAGTCATAGATCACAGACCAACATATGGCACCAAAGGGGAGATACATATAACATAGGTAAACTAGAAACCTTAACCCTTTGTATACTAATGGATTCTTCCACCTGGTTTGATACAAAAAACTTGGGATAGTCCATTGTACATATCTAGGGGTGTCTGGTTATAATTTTCCAAAAATATTGTATTTTGTCTGAGATCATTTTTTTACCTTTATAAACAATGTAGACCCTGATGAAATGCAGCACCATGCTACATTTCATCTGGGCCTTCACTATTTACAAAAGTACTCAAGGGGTTTCTCGTATACAAAGTGTTAAATGAGTACATGTACTTCTGAAAACAGTGAAAACCCTGACAAAATGCTGCAAAATGCGTAATTTCACCAAGGTCTTCACTGTTTGCAAAAAGGAATGAAGTACATCTTAATGTAGAAATTCAAATCTGAGATTGATATGGGAAATGAATCGTTCTCAGCTCAATTGTATCAAAACTGATTAAAAAATTCATTAGTATAAAAGGGTTAGATTTATGATCGAATGGTCGCTAGTTCAAGACTCGTCAGAGACACTGTGTTGTGTCCTTAAGCATGACAATTTCTGCATAGTGCTTGTTCAACCCAAGAGACAAGAATGTATCCTGTCGTGACATGACTGAAAAATTGTTGACTGGGGCATAAAGCATCAACATAAGGACTAACAGCCATATCTATCTTCTTATTTGATTGTCAGGAAAGACACAAACCTTCACATTGCCCTAGCTCCCATTATGCAGTTACGCATGTGCATAATAAAAATAGTAATTTTCAAGGGAGGTCACCTTATGTGGTAAAAGTGATTTTCCATGCCATAAGGAACTGCTCTTAAAGGAAAGAATTTGCTCCCTCTAGGTCCCACAGGGAGCAAATTCTTTCCTTTAAGAGAAGTTCCCATTATGAAAAGGGGCACAATTGAATTGAATCACTGCTTGATATAGTAGTCTCCCTTTGATGTGCATAACTTTTTCAGCGTTCTGGCTATACCAATGCTCCATATTGGCCAGTGCAATGAATGATGAAGATCAACAAAATTTTCGAGTGTAAAATTGTAAATATTTTCTCTATATCCCTATGTTTTAACGTTTGTTTTGTGTGCTTAGAAGAACAGTCTCAATGAGTATCAATAACATGTTTTGGTTGAGAAACAAAACATATTTTATTGCGCACGCTTTTCTAGATGCCTGTCAGTGCATGGTATATTTGTACTTATCACATATATGCAGTCTCTTATCAAAGTTTCATGACAGAATTGCAAATAGTACACAAGATATGACCAGGACAAGGATTTCAGACTCAGGGAGATAATTTGAAAATAAAGACAATGAGATTGACCTTTCCATTGCCTCGTGTTGCATCAACCTATGCAATTCCATGACATTATTCCAACTAAGTACATTGTCTGGGCATGTCTGTTACTTAAGGATCAACCTGTCTGCTATTGTACATCACCAAGGAACAGCGGGTATTGTATTAATACACGGTATGCAACTATGCATTACTCAAAACACTGCCAATCGAAAGTAGTAAGCGGCGTGTGGCTATAAATAATCCGTCTGTGGAGACATCAAGGCACCTTTTGTATTGTATCATTCCTGATCTTTGCACCCTTACTTACTTTGATAGCCAACCACAACAACGCTTGATATTACAGTATTTAATCGATAGAATTATATTTAGTACATGATACAGGGTCATGATACAGGGTCAGTTTCAAATACTTTTTCATTCATCACTGATCAATAATTTCAAAAATATCAAAAAAGTACGAAACTTCCCAGTACGAAAGCTCTCATAGTGTATGGTACGAAACTGAACACCAATTTTCTTTTGAAGTGTTTGACAATTTCAGCAAAGTTTATGTTTCAGTTGAAGATTTGGCAGCTAGAATAATGCATGTAGATCCGGATAGGCTACTTTTCATGTTCGGTGAACGTATCCTAATATTTTTAAAAAGTGATAGTTTCTACCTACCGTCAGTCAAAACACCAAAAATGGCGGCGAATCCATTGAAATAGACCGAAATTCGGCGTTATACGACCGAAGTTCCGGCGTTTCGACCGTTCTTCCAGCGTTACGGTTGGACACTGTGACATTGAAACATTTTGAATAAGTTATGCACATGATAAGGCCATAGACCCAATGCTGGGCCTGTTATCTCTAACACTTTCCCACATCCCTCGTGAGGGTAATATGGTTTTGATTCAAGTTCCTGAGTTGTTCAATGATAGGAAGAACTTAAATCCATATTTGGTATAGTCATGTCAGAAAAGCTAAGTTATTTCCCCTACCATATAATATATCGTATCTGCAATAGAGCCAAGATCTGGGAAAAGGGTCAGGTATAGTCATGTCAGAATATATCCCAATAGAGCCAATATCTAGGAAAAGGGGCATTTTAATGAAAATTTGGAGAAAAAATTGAGTATTGCATGTTGAAAGATTGAAGAACAGCTAGTCAATGTACCCTGTATTTTCATTAGGGTCTTTAATTACATAGGGCACACGTTGCCTAAAAATGGAATGACCCAGGGTTAACGCATTTATGCAAACGATCCTCAAAAGCGGCGGATCCAGGGGGGGGGGGGGGGGTTCGAGCTCCCTCCATGTCGCCCATTTTTTTTATATCCTATGAAAATGAAATAATTTGGTCTCAGTGAGACCACATGGGATATTTGAGAAAAATGAGATAAAATTAGCAAAGCGTTTATACATAAGAGACCCCTTTCCCGAAATCCCAGATCCGCCCCTGTGATGGTTATATATTGCGAACAATTTGGACCATCCAACAGTGTTTGATTCCATGGTAAAAGTGTTATGGAGTGCTTTTGAGAATATGCGGACCAGCAAACGTAACAAGCAGACGACATATTCAGGCCGAAAAAAATAGTTGCAGGATAGGGAGGATTTCACATAACGAAAAACAACTTTATGGACAGCATAACTTCTAAACAAAGCAGGCTGGTCTGTATATTTGCATCTTGTCATACCAAGGGTTGCGATTCGCTACGACGAAACCTTCGCTGGTGAAGATGGTATATTTGCTGTCTATAAATCAATTTATGGAATATCATAAACGGTGGTGTCCCACTCGAGTGATTGATTATACTGTTATGCATGTTAACTAACAAACTACTCTATTGATGATTTATTGTCATCAAATTAAGAAGTCAGTGTCGTATAATGCACACGTGAACGTCATCCATAGCCAACGAATCGGATAGCACAGATCTCCAGCGAATCAGATCGCACAGATCTAGACCTATGCGGAGTCAACTAGTTATGGTCGCACGCACGCACGCACGCACGCACGCACGCACACACACACACACACACACACACACACACAGAGCAATCATTATGTCAGCGACGTAACATACCATTTAAACTTGGGTAAACTTCCCCGAATTCGAGCTTATATTCTTGCTGTTCTAAACTAACAATTTTGGATTCACAAAATACACAGAATAGCAAAGAGTGAAGACCCTGATCAGAAACAAATAATGACAACAGTTCTATATGGGTCTGCTGTTTTTCTGTGTCTTTTGAACATTTACCGTCGGCATTGCTTTTTATGGCACATATTATTTGAAGCCTACAAAACAATTTAAACAGACTAGATGACATGTCCAGCAAAGTCATTGATCAGACTGCACAGAGGTGCAGTCTGATCAATGTCTTTGCTGAACATCTATGCAGTTTGGCCAGTACCTTTGCTGACAAACTACTGTGAGAAGCCTAACCGTGTTTTTTTCAACACCGTTCATATGAGGTCGATTTTGGTTTTCAAAAACAGCGAATTTCTCGCGGTTTGGCCTAAATTCCAGTAGCCAGATTGTTGTTTTTCATGTCTATTGGAAAATTAGATTATACTTTTAGAATAAAGAGCGTCTACATACAGTGGTTTCATTTATTGCTGGATGAAATAGTATAGTGTTTTGGCATAATTCAGTATATTAACTTTACAAACCCATGCCGCCCAAACTTGAGAATTAACTCCACATTCATGAGCACACCGGATTGGCGGCAATCAAAAACACTCTTAAAAAACAATCGACGAACGCGGATCAGAAATCGCTAGAAGCAGTACTCTGTTTCTAACGACTTTTATCTACGTTCGTCGATGGTATTAACGTTTTCGATTGCCGCCTATCCGGTGTGATGAGGTCATATGAATGAACCTGTGACCCAATTGTGATTCTCTATTGGGTCATATATTTTCTGGTCATTTCTGCGTCGATACACAGCCTGGTTTAAACATGCTATGCCATTAATGGGCCAAGAGGTCGGGCCATAGTCTGTCCATCTTTCTACTTGTGTATGTTGTTGTCAAGTCGGGGCGGGTCTTCCTGGGTTGAACCAGTTCTAGGGAGCGGATAAAGTGTCTTGCTCAAGAACACAACACAGTGACTCCGTCGGCGGTGAGACTCAAACTATCAACCCTACGATCCTACGCGCCACTGTAATCTACATGTTTTAACCACCCTTACCAACTTTAGCACGAAATATCTCGTGATGTGCAAGGTCCACACTCATGTAGGTGGTATAAATAGTTATACCATGTTTGTCCACCTGTACGCAAGATAATCCACTCGCTAAAGCTCATGGATTATCTCCACGTACAGGCGGACAACCCATGGTATTACTATAAATTATGCCTAAATCTTGGTCTGATTCTTTATCTGCGTCCATACTATACTTTCTGAGAGCGAGCAGTGAAGACTATTGCTAGTGAGCTTTGCAGATCTTGCGCTGGATCATAACTCATAACAAACTCACAAAGGACAATTTTGGCACATGGATTGAGAATAAATGAACACTTAATGCTCCAATCACAACAAAAGTCGTCTGTTTTTCTCGTCTGCTGAAATGTTTAAGAAGCCTCTATGGCAAATAGTGTGGACCCAGATCAGACTGCTCCTATAGGAGCAGTCTGTTCTGGGTCCACGCTGTTTGCTTCTATGCTTAATTCGTCAGTAATGTTGGGTAATTATTTGCAGCAGACGACTACAACAGACGACATTTTCAGATGCATCTTTTTCTTGGCGCTTTTAGGGTTATAATATTGGTTCTTTGTTAAAGCCTTTTGTGAGCTTGTCAAACACTTTGAAGATTTTCTATACGATAACTAAATACGTGCTATTTACGAACCCGAGTGTACACCCCCGCATTTTGAACTGATGACCTGTTTAAAATCGTGATCGAATATGTTTAAATTTCAATGGTGTACATCTGAGTTGACGTCACAGACCATCTTGTCAACAATAATAGAGATATTTTAATATTATTGGCTACAAATTCGCCACCCTCAAAGGCAAATGAAAGTGTTTAACCCTTAAAGCGCCACCTACAATTTGCAGCAGACGACAATTTCAAATTTTGCTGCTTTTTCAAAAATATCAAATAAGGCATGATATTTCATGAGAATTGTCTGCCGGCAGACAATTCTCATGAAATATCATACCTTACTTTTTTCGAAAATAAGGAAAGATGTCTCAAAATTTGTCGTCTGCTGCAGTCGTGATTGGCGCTTTAAGAGTTAATATTAATAGCCTGGGCAGGTGAATACGTCAGCGAAAAAGTGATTGCGATGACGGCTACTTTCGGAAGCGTACATTTTGTATGATCAGCACTTACATGCAGTTTTGAACTTGAGCAAGGTATGCAGACTTCTCAAACCGATAACATGTACGGACGAAAGACTGCAGCCTTTGTTCCCGAAAATGGTAGCCTTGCTATATCTTTTTTAAGTGGCAGGGCCTGAGTTATTATTATCATATTTATTTCTATTCATGGTCGAAGAGAAAATAAACAGTAATTCAAACGTCAGACAAGTTATTTAAATGACATCATTGAGAAGGTACAAAATAAATCTTTTGCAATTTGTTCAGTAAATATTGATGTTCGCGCGACCTAGTTTATAATCCTCTGACAGTTCCCAGCCAGCACACGAGGGGCCAGCCAGCGAATCGCCATTTGAATGACGCTTCGCTTAATTTAAGGGGTCACTTAAGTCTCTGAATATTGTATTTATCATAGAAAACAGGGCATACCCTGATGAAATGTAGCATTATGCTGCATTTCATCTGGGTCTTACCGTTTTTGGCACTACCCATTTATGGGTTTCCAGTATACAAAGGGTTAATGCCCCATTTCAGACCCAAAAGTGGCTCTGTCCTGTGGGTCAAATATTTTACATAGGCTTATATAGGGAAATATTGTATGAAACCACTAGGCCTAGAGCCTTGATATTATGTTTCTTGAATCATCTAGGAAACCTGGACCAAGTTTGTTCAAACTTTGCCCCTGGGGACCAAAAATAGCCCGCCACGGAGGTCACATGTTTTACTTAGACTTTTATAAAGAAAAGTTGAGGTTCTACATCCTGCTAATTTTGTCAACATAGTCCATGTAAAGTCTTAATGAAACTGCTGATCTATTAAAGTGCATAGCTGGACTTTGAAGAAGCTATACTTTCTTATACCTTTATAAACATTCATTCTCAGGTGAGCGACCCAGGGCCCTCTTGTTTATACCCCCAGCATTTATACAGAGGGGTATAACGTTTCATCTTTCCGTTCGTTCGTTCGTATGTTCGCATTTTTGTACTTTCGTTTTGGTTAAGGTATCTATATATATGTAACCACTTATCAGAAAGCATACATATTTGAACCATATTTACCCTCGAGGGTTGGGAATCACATCATGCCTCTAGACCCAGGTTCCTTGGCCCTGGGTAGGGCTGGAGGACGAAATCTAGGACACCTTTAAAAAGTATGACAAACATATTTGGACCATAGTTACCATAAAGGGTTAGCATTCACATCATGATTTTAGACCCCAGGGTCCTTGGCTCTGGGTAGAAATGGAGGTCGAAATCTTGGAGACCGTTAAAAGGTACGACAAATAGATTTGGACCTGGAGGGTTGGCATTCACATTATGATTTCAGACCCCAGGGTCCCTGTCACTGGGTGGGACTGCTGGTCAAAATCTAGGACACCTTTAAAAGTTTGACAGAGTGTTGGTTAATGTTTCTTTCAGTAACCTCTTATCAGAAATCATTCATATTTGGACCACAGTAATCTTTGAGGATTGGGATTTACATCATGACTCCAGACCCCAGGGTCCTTGTCCCAGTCGAAATCTAGGACACCTTTAAAAAGTGTTATCTTGTTTTTCTGACTAATTCAGATATCCTACCAACTATTTGTAAGAGAGCATTCATACTTGAACAATTGGTACCATTTAATGTTGGCTTTGACTCTATGGCTTCAGACTCTTGGGTTGATGTCCTAGGGTGGGGCTAGAGGTTAAAGTGTAAGAAATCTTAACTTATTTTTTGGACTTTCATCATCTTTACTTTTATAGAATCATTAGTTTTTTAACAACAGGTACTATTTAGACTATTAAGACTGACTATCTCTGTGTGACTTCAGATTTTAGGGTTCATGACCCAGGGTGGTGCTGGAGGTCAAACTCTAGTACACCTTTAAAGTGCTATTATATTTTTTCTGAATTAAGCAGATATTTTGCCAAATATGTATTAGAAAGCATTCATATTTGGGCACTTGGTACTATTCGTGACAGGCTTACGCTCGACAACTTCAGACACTTGGGTTCATGTCCCAGGGTGGGACTTGAAGTCAAAATCTAGGCCCCGCCATCTGATTTTTTCTTTTAAATAGAATCGTTTGTACTTGACAAACAGGTAGTATTTCATGCTGACTTTCACTCTGTGATTTCAGACCTTAGTGTTCATGGCCAAGGGTGGGACTAGAGTGTCTAGGACACCTTTAAAAAGGCTATTCTATTTTTCCGACTTATGCAGATATCTTACCAACAATTTATTTGAAAACATTAATATTCGGACATTTTGGTACCATTCATGGTAAGCATCCACTGGACAGCTTCAAACACTTGGGTCCTTGTCCCAGGATGGGATTAGAGGTCAAATTCTAGAACATCTGAAAAATGTTTTTACAGAATCATTTGAATTTGTACAACAGTGACTTCAGACCTTTGTATTCATGACTCCGGGTGGGGCTAGAGGTCAATTTCTATGACACCTTTAAAAGGGCTATTCTATTTTTCTGACTTATGTAGAAATCTTACCAACCATTTATTAGAAAACATTCATATTTAGATAATTGGTACCAAAGCTGACTTCGACTCGACTGCTTCAGACGCATGGTTCATACTAGAGCTCAAAATCTAGGATATTTTTAGATTTTTTGGGTGCGGGGAATTTGGGTTGGAACAATAAGAGCATCGGCCTCTAGGGGCACTTTTTTCTAGTTTGTGATGAAAATATTGCGACTGAGCATGCATGAATCTG
Organism: Loripinus fragilis; assembly: GCA_964019695.1. Lineage (NCBI taxonomy): Eukaryota > Metazoa > Mollusca > Bivalvia > Lucinida > Lucinidae > Loripinus > Loripinus fragilis. The sequence continues at coordinate 109,975,459 of OZ026517.1, forward strand.
CAGTTACAGTAAAACCTGTGTAAACGGCCACTCTAAAAAAGACCAAATATTGGTTTTCAAGACCAATTATCACTTAATACAGGTCAAAAGTATTGCAGGGAGCATTCTGCAATACTTTCGACCTTCGTTAAGCTCTATTTGTCATCAATATCCTTGTTTTGTCTATTTTGAGTGGCCGCTTAAGACAGGCTTTACTGTATATTGATTTTGGTGTATCGAAGAGAACACAAAAAGCCTAGTTTTAAAGTAGCCGGTCTGTACTTGTGCTAGTAGCAGGAGGGGGTGGGGGTAGGGGGAGGCTTCTAAAATTGTAATCATGCCAAGGTCTCTTGATCAGAAGTATCCATGTCACGTCAATACACTATCTGTTTAACCTTGTATTGTTTCAAAATGCGGTGTCAGTATTGGTATTAACTTATAATGTGAATGGGTGACTGACTTTCGGGCTTCTGTATCAAATGGGCCTCGTCGTGAGAAAACCTATCTTCGGGGGTTTGCGAACAACACAGGCGCAGACCAGCCTGCGCATCCGCGCAGTCTGATCAGCGCCTTTGTTATTCGCTTTTTGGAAAGTACTATATTTAACCTTGCTACAGGTGAAATTTCAGTTTTCTAGCTAGTCTCTGTAGCTGAGGAGACCGGTTTGAAACTCACTTTGACGGAAACCCCGAAGACATGTTTTCTCGCGACGAGACCCAAATACTTCAAGTCGCCAGTGAATGCATTCTGTACTAAACTATGGCGACACGGTGGGTGACCTATTGCTTGATTTAGCTGTAAGGTCATGGACGTAGAAATTTGATTCTGACCGTTTTTTAAATCGAATGCGCTGACACCGCAACCGCCCGCATGCATCATTTTGCAACATTCAATCCATATTTGCAATATTTGAGCTAGCTCAATGGGATTTAGGTCGAAGATCGAAGGCTCAGGCGAGTTTTTGCAAATACTGGAGCTTTAACGTTGCGCGTGCACAAAGTATGGATGAAGATGAAGATATGGACCAAAAGCTAGAGCTTTATGTCAGCGTGGGCATTGATTGAAGTCCTTATGGGCCCAGGCCTGTAATTGTTTTTCCATAGACCTCCATTATTCGTTAGTAAACTTCCATTGGGCGCGTTTTCGATTCGGGCCTGTTCCATTAGCAATTTGCGGAAATGGATCAGGTGTTAACTCCCCAACAGTAGTGTCTTTTACAGTTCTTTCTCAGACTCCCCGTCGACCAAGTTACTTCCAAAATTCCATCATTGAGTGAGCGATGTTGATATACTTTGGATACTGGATTGCTTCTAAAAGGGAAAAGGCCTATTAGAGACCTTACCACTGAGCGAGAATCCCGATCAAACATGGGCCCTTCGGATATTCTAGACTAAATGTGACGAAATATCTAGATGTAGATGGATCAGTTTTAATATGCCCCCCCCTAGGCATTATGTGCATTGACTTCGGTTGAGGAATACGGTTGAATGACCTAATACATACTGCTGGGGAGGGGGTAAACTCTACAATTATTCAGTATGTTCATGAGCAGAGTCTTACTGGAATATGTATATTTCCTGTCTTTTATTTGCTTCCAATGGATCGCCTATGTACAAATCATTAACTAAAACAAAACAAAAAATACTCAGTGCTTGAAGCCCACGAAGCACTGAAAAGAGTGGCTTCAGCAAATGCAATAATAAAACATAATAAAAGTTCTTCTTTAATAACTGTAAAACGCCATGCGATGGTTCTAAGCTTTTTAAAAGCTAACCTTGTAGCTTATAAGTTGACTGTGGTCCGCACAACTCTTCAATCACAATGAGGCTGCCATAGAGTTACAGAATGGACATAGTTCAATCAATAAACAAGCATGGGATACCCCCAGTGACCACCAAGTTTTACCACTTTTTGCCCCTGAAGCATGAGAGGAAAATTCTATTGCAAAAATTTCAAGATGCAAGGTCTTTTTTTCTAAGCCACACCAGTAAACTTTATCAACAAAAGCAATGATGTGTTGTTTCAAGAAGTGCAGCAAATATATACCCGTCTAATAAATATAATTAAGTTCCCGTTTTTTATTATTGACCAATCATGAAACACCTTACGACTTTAATATTGTGCTGAGCTTCTACCTGCCTTTTGGGCCAATCACTGCCCTTTTTACAATTACAGGTTTGTGACCTAAAATGGTTAGGGATCATTCCACCAATGTATTAGCATTTTGGATGTGGTATATAAGAGTATGATACATTGTTGTTATTTTTAAATTTACAAAATCTGGTTTAACAGGGTAATAAACAATACAATGCCTCTAATAAAACTGTTCTAAAATTGTAAATAAAATATTTTGATCCCTCTGTAGATAGACCCATGGGTTGTTCAGACTACGTACTGTCTCATAGGACCCGCAACATGATAGTGAGGCAGAAGGGGAGGAAACGTCCTTTCGTAGCTTGAGCAACCGGTACAAACCCTAACCACAGGAGCTTGAAGTTCGGTCCTTATATCACCTATATAGCCTCAAAACCAAAAGCTCACGGTGTCATTACTACTACGTAATGACATTGTGATCTTTTGGTTTTGAGGCTATAGGGGTGATTTAAGGATCGAACTTCAAGCTCCTGTGCCCTAACCAGGTAACCCATGTGCGAACGAGTCCATAAGATCAGTTCCTTTCTGAGTCCTTAAAAGCATTAATTTCTTTAAGAGAATTTTATTATGTAAATCTCAGATTACGTATTCAATCATTTTAACATTTCTGAAATAAAATTTGAGACTAGGTGCAAATAAAATGGTGCGTATGTAATTAAATGGCTCAAGTCACGAGTAGTAGACATAGAAAATGCAAAACTCAAGACTAGCTTTCGATCAAAGGCCCTTCCGGGTATTTCATCACTCCTTATAACATAAACTTCGACTGTGCACTGTAAAAATAAGCGCAACTGTTTACCAAATTTGTTTAGTTTAGTATAAACGTATTTATTGCCAATACAAAGCAAGGGGTCGGGCCACAAGTTTTTCCAACATTAGTTACGGCCCTTCCCCTACAGTATACATACAAAGCATTACATAGACAATGGCGAACATATTTGAGCCGGGACATTTCCAACAATGAGGTATGTGCGACTAGCAAAGGCTCAGACCAGCCTGCGCATACATGCAGTCTGATCAGAGCCTTTGCTAGTCGCTTGAATACTCCATGACTGCCGAGCCACCGACCGAATATCATTTGAAGTTTCTAAGCTTAACAGAAGGCTGCACAAATTTGTTGGCAGCTGAACTGCCACTGATAATTCACCTGCCCTGTTCGATTGTTTTGGTGCGGGAAATAACTGCATTAATAACAGGTAGAAATGTTTTAACTTTTATCATTTAACAGTGCGCTACTTGATTTACATGATGGCAAAAGCATTCTTTCTTCAAAATATGTGTCAAGGCCTCCTTTCAGCCGCGTCGTGAGAAAAGCCTGTGCACTGTTTGTTTTGTTTGTTTGCGAACGATAGACTCCCAGATCAACCTGTGCATATGCATGCGCGGATCCAGAATGACAAAAATATAGTTTTTAGCATTACTGGTCCGGATCCCCCGAAAAATCACAAAACTACCAAGCCAGCACTCAATGTTGGGCCATCATCGGCACGCCAGCGAAACGCCATTTAAATGGCGTTTCGCTTGCGGGCCAATGATGGAGCACTTATCCTCCCTACCCTCATCAACTAAAAAAAACGTTGTCAAATTGGACCCCTTCTGACAAAACTACCTGGGGCTGCGCATGATACGCACTGTCTAAACAGCGCCTTTTAATTAAGAAATAGATTCGCGCTTGCAGTGATTTGTTGCTTAATGTATCACTAGCTTGAGGTCAGTCGTTAAAGTGGATAAATCACGAGCGTGAGGATTCTGGCTAGCTTGAGTAGCTCATTAGTAAGAGTTGGTATAACCACTCAAAATAAAGCGCAATGATTGGCTGCTTGCGGACACGTGTCCGCAAGCAGCCAATCGTTACGCTTTAATTTGAGTTTGAGACTGTAATCAAGTTTTATAACCTCGAGGCTGGTCGCAGCTCAGAATAAAGGTTTTCTCGCGAGGTGGATCATTTTACATTGTGCAAAGCATTAAATGTTTTTGCATCTTTTTTTAACTATATTTTATAACAAAGGCATTTAATGCTTGTTTAAAAGTACAATCGTAAACGAATCAACATTCAACGATAATAATTTAGGCATTCAAAACGGCTATTCATCAAAATTAAATTGTAAATGTATTGAGGACAAGGCCACGCTGTTCGAATAATATATTCATACTTAAAATGCTGCTGAAAACAGTTTGACCTGAACGTGATGCTTGACGTATTTCTCTTCTTTGCTGATTCTAGTAATTTTTAGACATTGCCTTTAAAACACTCGACTTTTGCCTTATTGGAATAGTTGGGTAGTTTGAGCCTCCTAAGGCGGTGCATCTGACCCCGAGGTTATTAAATAGTTTTAATTCAAGGATATATATCGCCTTTATTTATCAGTGGTATTATTAAACAACTGGGGGAACTACCTCCTCATTAAACATTGACAGAATGCAAAAACTCCAAAACGTGCAGCACGAACAATATTACACGCATATTTCAATACTCCATCAGCAGAATTAATTTGGCTACCACTAGTAAAACGATTAAAATATTACAAACAAAGCTATGAACAATTTGACACCCCAGTATATCACGGATTTACTGAAGCCAGTGGCTGAACCCCATCGTCGGTCGATGGTGCATTGGCTGTTCCAAGGTCTCGCTCTTCCTTGTTTGATTGTTCATATTCGTATATAGCAGCCAAAATTCGATTCCGATTCCAATTCGCAATGCATCATCTCCAACTAGTTTTAAAGACAGGATCAAATCCATATTATAAATAGTTTGCTGTGATACTTCGTGAATATATCAATAGTCCATCTTATTCTTAACTTTTGTTCATTGCAAATGTTTAATTGTTTAATTGTTTCAGTTTTATACGCCCTTCCACTGTAAGTTGCTTTCTAAACCAAATGCATAGCTCAGGCTCGGGCCCAGGCTAGGGTTGCACCCGAACTGGTTGCCTTTTTGCATTCATCTGCTGAATCTGGGCGACTGAGCAGCGATTCTCCTTCGCCTGAGTTTATAGGCTTGGCACTCATCTAGGATGCATGCTGATCATTTCTTTAATGCCTGTGCTTACGGTAGTAAAGTTTTTATCCTTATATATATATATATATATATATATATATATATATATATATATATATATATATATATATATATATGTCATGTGAATGTATTTTTTGTATATGATCCGCCACATGAGATTTCCAACAATGTGGTATGTAGGACCAGCAAAGGCTCAGACCAGCCTGCGCATACGCGCAGTCTGATCAGAGCCTTTACTAGTCGCCTGAATATTATATGAGTGTTGAGCTACTGACCGAACATCATTTGGAGTTTATAAGCTTAAAGGCGGCTGCAGAGGCTCGTACGAGTCTACACTTGTCAAAATGCCACAGTGTTAGAAATTTCATGCACTGGCTCATTTATATAAATTATGAGGGTAAATATAAAACAATCCTCTATCAGTAAAAAACGCAACATATATACAAAAAGTACATTCACATGACATAATAAAAAATAAATAAATGAAATAAGGACACTGTAGCTATATTCGAATATACGAATAAAGCTACTGCTTTTAAAATATATCAGTATCGTGATTTTGACCTCATAGGCTGACAGCTACAGTTTTTGACACCTATAAAGATCATCAAATCATTTAAAGTCAAAAGCCAATCATCATACAGTATATAAATGCAAATTTATGCATTAAATAACGAATGTCATGTCATTATATGAAACGTATGCAGAATGGTTTGGTTTATGTGATAAGACATCCATATGTCACATATGTACCATCGTTTTATGATTGCATGCATATGTTGTTAGCGATTATCGATGTTCGAATCAAAATATTAGCTACTATGGTAAGAACTATAGTTCGATTCGAAGTGGGCCTTATCTAAATTATCCTCTTTAATAGCACTATTTTATAAATATTACATTCCCTGAGGTTGATAGTCGACTATGACCCTATCAGGGAATGTAATATTTATATACTATAATATTAGTGTGATCACAAGTCTATCATTACCGAGCAATCTCGTTGGGACTGTTTTAAAGTGCATAATAGTCTTCCATTCCCAATGTTTTAAACATAATTAGTGCTGCCTAATTATTGTGTTTTGCCTTTTGCTAATCAATCAGCAGTGATATTGGTACAAGAATCGCATATGTGCATACCCCCCCCACCCCTTAACGCCTTGATGACGTAAACAGCTTGGCTAGAGGTCTAAATTTTGGTCTGAGTCTTCATATTTGCCCCTACATTGTGCGTGCGAGCAGCGAAGGCTCAGACAAGACTGCGCGAATGCGCAGACTCGTCTGAGTCTCCGCTGTTCGCATATGCGATTAGAACCTAAACAGCATATGCTGGATCGCATAAGAAAGTAAATAGTCCATCCCAGTCAACACCAACTGCGTTCCATTTCACATTTTCGCATAATGAATTATAATTTAAATCTTCTAATTGTTTATCCTCATTTTATTTCTCAATTATTTTTAATTGACGTCAATCTTTAATAACTGTCATAAAATCATTCATCTTTATTTATTTTTAACCTGACCTTGGGGGGAAATTGTGCTGTCATTGTTATAGGGGGCTTTTTTCATTAAACTTTATAAATAATCTAATAGTTAAATGATGACGTGACATTATAAATGTAGATATGTGAATGATGGGCAAAATCGGACGTCCATCCACAGAACCACTTTCGGTTGAGCCTTCGAGTGCTCCCGTCATAAAATTCACACACAAACCATAAACCCTCCCGGCCCAGTACTGGTTACTACCCATGGAAAAGCCACAAAAGTTTTTAGAAGCCGCCGTGGTGTAGTGGATAAGCGCTATGCCTTGTAAACCAGGGGTCGCAGGTTCGATTCCCGGCTTCTCAAAAACACTTTTGGTTGAGCCTTCGAGTGCTCCCGTCATAAAATAAACACACAAATTATAAACCCACCCGGCAAAACCTGGTTACTACCCAGGGAAAGCTTCGTATATACCGAAACTCTTTAATAAACCAAAAATAATATGGTATCCAAGTATGTGGCCAAACCGCAAAGTCACTAAATGTAGGTCGCACAATTCAGAATTACGCCCTCTGTCTCATATTCACTTCGACTTAAAATTCAAATTTATTTGAATGTTGGGAAATGAAGTCAGGGACAAATAATGACAATACGACTGTTGTTTTGATATACATGTACGCACGTAGTGATTGATTAGCTTTGAAATCGAAGCTCGTCAAGTATTACAAACGACAATCAATGTATACTTAAGAAATGAATCCAATTTCGGAATGGTCATGGAATTATGAATTCTTCGGGTCTCTAGCAAAGTAAGTGAAGCCCAAAGAGACCCGAAGTATTCATGATTCCATGAACAGACAAAAGTTGATATTTATTGCTTATATTTACATTTTATTATAATTTCTCTAAAATATAATTTAAAATATGTATAATTTAGGAAACAATTTAAAAAAAGTTTTTATTTTTAATATGAAATCGTATTTAACGGTTTTGTCGAAATGTAAAACGGAAAAGCGGAACAGCCAGCGTGATCACGGACAGCCATTGGATCAAACAAGAGGCTTGTTTTGCACTTGCGACCCAGGTGTGGCTCGTTGTCAATCACAACACCAGTATCCTTTCTGGCGAATGAGCTCGATGTTCGAAGCGTATTGCACGGGCAAGTGAGCTTGGCAGCTGTCAGTCATGTTTGTGTCATTCATGAGACTATGAAGGGCACAGACCTGTAAATGTTTTCCCATAGACCTCCATTATAGCTTATAAGTTGGCTGTGGTCCACACAACTCTTCAATCACAATGAGGCTGCCATAGAGCTACAGATTGGACCTAGTTCAACCAATAAACAAGAATGTGATACCCCGGTGACCACCATGTTTTGGCCTCTGAAGGTGGGCACCCTATTTGAGAGGAAAATTCTACTGAAAAAAAAACAGAATGCAGGGTCCATTTTTCTAAGCCACACCAGTTAACTTAATCAACAAAAGCAATGAGATATTGTTTCAAAAAGTACAGCAAAGAAACACCCGTCTTATAAATACAATATATTTCCTAGTTTTATTATTGACCAATCATGAAACACCTTACAACTTAAAAATATTGTGCTGAGCTTCCACCCACCTTTTGAGCCAATCACTGCCCTTTTTACAATTATAGGTCTGAACGGTTGCAAAAACCTAAAGGTTCATTAAAGGATTGCTTCAAAAATGTAAATATAGCTTAATATGCAGGTAGCAAAAGTCTCTGTAAGTAAAGTTCAGTTACAGGATAGGAGGTGTTTTCTCGTCTTGTAAAATTGTGGTAAATAAGAGGGAATTTTCCGGGTATCATATATAGGCTACATCAGCATAGACTTCAAGCTGAAAAAGATACTGCTCCCACCGTCCCCTAGGGAATTTACAGGCATATTTTATCTTAAAGAACAATTCAAGTTGCGTCAAATAAGAGATGCTTGCATTCTGTACGCCAGAGATTTAGCCTGTAACAGCCTTTTACATATGTTTCTATAACAGATTAAGAAAACATGCAAAATGAATGTTTGAGCTATAGAAAGAATACATTAAACTATCTTATTATTCAAATTACTCGTGTTGTCTGCTTGCTGGATTTCAAATCTACATAAACAGTATTTTGAATAATTTGCAGTTTCCAATGTTGTTATATGCGTTATATAGATTAAATGTTTCTTTGAAAATGGTAATTGTAACTAACATCATTTACTTTTTCAACTGATCTGTGTATTTTTTTTAATGTTTTAGTCTTGGTTTACTAACATACTCATTTAATTTATAGAAAAAACACAACAAAGTTTGCCTTTCTGTCTTAAATATATTATCTTAAAAGTGCTATTAAACAACCCTATCCCTATAATATATATTATTTAAGTAAGAATATGTGAAAATAATTGCTGCTGGTCGATATCTTACATTTTTGGACTGTCTCGCTAAAATAATAACTATATATATTCAAGTTCGAGACCAAGACCAGAGCACTTATTAAAGGTTGTAACATATGTTACATGGCATAATAAATGAGCAAGCAATTTGTCTTGATGTAAGAGATGATATTTAAGAAAGAAATAATATTTTTCACATGTTTTTCTATACATCTTGAGTATTTTGTGCCTTAATCTTAGAAATTATAGTCATTGCTGTCCATGGACCTTTATAACAGATATAATAGTATTACTATTCGCGTATTTCCTAATACCTTTAACACTAAATTTATAGAGGTACAAATAGAAATTAACAGCATGTATCACATTTAAACAAGACACTTTAATAAATGTTCATGTGAAATGTAAATATTCCAAAGCAATCCTAATTCAAGTCATCTTCATATACAATGTCTATCATTGTGTCTGCTTTTGTGGCAAAATAATCGTTCACCTCATTAGAACCAGTAGAATCATCGAACAGTATTATGACTGCAAGCTGAGTAAGGTTATATTCCACCACACACCCTTGAGAATTGTGCAGACATATCCTATCTTAAAGAACAATCCAAGTTGCGTCAGATAAGAGATGTTTGCACTCTGTAAGCCAGAGAGTTAGCCTGTAGCATCATATTACATACTACCACACCTGACTCGGAATACCAATGGGAAAGTAACAAACTCACAATTAGACATCACAAACGAGAGCCAAGAGGTCAGCTATTTCCCAGCAGGTGACCGTGACCACAAGGCGTCAATAGCTAGTCGCACACCAAAACATTGCAAACACAAGACAGAAATAACATGAAGATAATATTAGCTCATTTAGATAATATATTTTAGGAGAAAAGCAAGCTTTTGTTTTTCAATTTGTCAATTGAGTATGTCAGTAAAACCTAATCTAAAAAGGTTGAACAAATACACAGAGTAGTTGTTAAATAAATGACGATAGCCACAATTAAATCATGTCAATCATGTAAAGCACATAACACCACAGGAAGAAAGCTTTCATACGTAGTATAGGCATCCAGTATGCAGATCCTATTTGAATGTCACAATATAAGATAGTTCAAATGTCTTCTTTCTGTAGCTCAAACTTTCAATTTTCTTATTCTTAATTTTATATAGTAACATATGTAACAGGATGTTACATGCTAACGCCCTAGTCATATCTTGTTTGATGCAGATTGAATTGTTCTTTAAGATAGGATATGTCTGCTGAATTCCAAAGGGGTTTGGAATAGAGAAGGACCTTACTCAGGTTGCAGTCAAAATATTGTGTGATGATTCTACTGGTTGTGATGAGGTGGACATTTATTTTGCCACAGAAGCAGACACAATGGTGGACATTTTATATGAGTATGCCTTTAATGAGGATTAGAATTGAATATTTACATTTAACAGAAACATTTATTAAATTGTCTTGTTTAAATGTAAAACTATTATTTTCTATGTCCCTCTATCTATAATTTAGTATTATACATATTAGGAAATATTGATTTTAGAACATCTGTAACAAAGGTGCATGTGCTTGATAATCAGCAATGAATATAATTTCTAAGATAAATGCAACATAGACTAGTGATTTACCTGAAAACATGTAAAAGTTATTGGTTTTTTCTGAAATATCATCTCTTACATCAAGACAATGTCCTTGCTCATCATGCCATGTAACATATTATATAACCTGAAAATCTATGATTCTTTATTATATTAGCAACACAATCCCAAATATGTAAGATATCCAGTAGCAGCAAATATTTTTATTTAAATAATACCTACTAAAATGGGCTCCTTAAAACAGGGGATAGGGCTGTTTAATGGCTCTTTTAAGACAATATAATTAAGAAAGAAAAGCAAACTTTGGTTTTTCAAATGAGTATGTTAGTTCAGCAATATCAAAACATTTTTAAAAATGCACATATCCGTTATAAAACTAATTGATATTAGTCACAATTACCATTGTCAATGGGTTATTAATTTTTGTAACACACATGACACCATAGGAAGTCGTAATTTTGTTTGTTCCAAAAGTTTTCGTGCGTACTTAAGGCATCCAGCATACAGACTACATGAATAATAAACAAGAAATGTCACAAACACGTGACGAAAGCCCCCAAAGGAATTGGTCTAGTATAAGACACATTTGAGGACAGATAGCTGTAATTTAGCACGAAAAAACTAGAAATGAGGCCAGAAGTCAATGTCAAGGTCAAAGTGACTCAAAATGGTATGCACCACTCCGCCATCCCAAGAGGAATCACCACCCCAAATTTGGGATTCCTACATCAAATAATATAGGAGATATGCTCTGGACACAATAATTCTTGAAAACGAGGTCAGAGGTCAAGGTCGCAGTGACCCAAAAATGGTTTGTGACACTCAGGCATCCCAAGATGCATTTACATACCAAATTTGGAATTCCTATTTCAAAGAATATAGGAGATATGCAACAGTTTCTAGAAACTAGGTCAGAGGTCAAGTTCAAGGTCAGTGTGACTAAATTATGGTAAGCGGCACTTCGTCATCCCAAGATGCATCCACACACCAAATTTGAGATTCCTACCTAAATAATATAAGAGATATGCTCTGGACATGATTATTCTAAAAACTAGGTCAGAGGTCAAGAGCACAGTGACCCGAAAATGGTACATGACACTCCGCTATCCCAAGATGCATCCACACACCAAAATTGGAATTCCTAACTCAAAGAATATATGAGATATGCTCGGGACACAATAATTCTTAAAACTAGGTCAGAGGTCAGGGTCACAGTAACCCAAAAATGGTATGTGACACCCCGTCATCCCAAGATGTATTTACACATCAAAGTTGGAATTCCTATCTCAAAGAATATAGGAGATATGCACCAGACTCAATGCAGCTTCTAGAAACAAGGTCAGGTCAAGTTCAAGGTCACAGTGACCCAATTATGGTACGCGACACTTCTACATCCCAAGATGCATCCACACACCAAATTTGAGATTCCTACCTCAAATAATATAAGAGATATGCTATGGACACGGTTTTTCTAAAAACTAGGTCAGAGGTCAAGGTCAAGGTCACTGTGACCCGAAAATGGAACATGACACTCCGCTATTCCAAAATGTATCCACACACCAAATTTGGAATTCCTAACTCAAAGAATATAAGAGATATGCTCTGGACACAATAATTCTTAAAACTAGGTCAGAGGTCAAGGTCACAGTGACCCAATATTGGCATGTGACACCCCCTCATCCCAAGATGCATTTACACACCAAATTTGGAATTCCTATTTCAAAGAATATAGGAGATATGCACGAGACTCAATGCAGTTTTCAAGAAACTGGGACAGAGGTCAAGTTCAAGGTCACAGTGGCCCAATTATGGTACGCGACACTTTGTCATCCCAAGATGCATCCACACACTAAATTTGAGATTCTTACCTCGAATAATATAAGAGATATGCTACGGACACGATTATTATAAAAACTAGGTCAGAGGTCAAGGTCAAGGTCACAGTGACCCGAAAATGGTACGCGACACTCTGCCATCCCAAGATGTATCCACACACCAAATTTGGAATTCCTACCTCAAAGAATATAGGAGATATGGACCGGACACGAAAGCGGGACGGATGGACTGACGGACGGACGGACGGACTGACGGACGGACGGACAGTGCGATTACTATATGCCTCCCAAAGTTCCTTTGGGGGCATAAAAAGATTAGACAGTGTAAGCCTTACCAGGTATGCACAAGTGGTGAATCTAGCTTCACCTTGACCTACTTTATGGCAAGATCATATTTGATTCCTAATGCATTTATATTGGAAAAATCTTGAAATGTTCATTTTTCTATAACTGTTTAAGCCGAAATCATAATACTTTCGAGAAATGTTTAATCTTATGAGACAATTGTTTCATAGCAGTACCAAATGTCAAGCTGACCTGTGACCTTTTATCCAATGCCACTCATTTGGACTGCCACATACCTATCTAAATATTGCATGGTTTCTCAGAAATCACTGGGCTGTTTGTTGGATTATTCATTAGATTAATTTAGGTCACTTGACGAAAATGGCTGCAATCCCCATATATGGTAAAACAAAGTATGTTTATTTTCTTATAAGCCGTAGTTGACCTTGACCTATTTTAACATTATTAAAGAGATCAGGTGAGCGCCTCAGGACCTTCAGGTCCACTAGTCTTATTTTTCTCTTGCTGGTAATTATTGACATTCCTCCAGAAATTCTGGACAGTTATTTTTTAACACAAATGCTAGTGTTTTAGTGATAGTTTGTTAAGGTTTACCAAGCTGTTATTGTACTTTCAAAGATAGATGAGAATTGTTGTAAACAAACACTGGCCAGTTTACCTTGATTTTGGGCGTACAGGTAGTCTCAGTTTACAGTTATATTGAACCTACCATGGATTACTGCATATGTAGTGACTAGTCATGCTTTACCTACTGTACCTGTTTATAAGAAAAATAGAATTGCCTCATTACTATGCATCTTTGAAAGTACAATATAATGTTTACCTGAATTTTAGTTATATAAATGTGTTCTTGAAAATTGTAAACATTTTTCTAAAAATAGAAGATCAAAAGTTACAAACCATGTAAAGAAATAAACTAATCTTCAAGCCCCACTCCACATAATAAAATGAACACCAGACTGCAGTCTTACTTTTGGAACTGATAAGATCACCCCCAGCCAAGGTTTATACCTTTTTCATGCTAAACTCAATCATTATCAACTGAGCATGAAATTTCAACTGCTTGTATCCTGAAAAAGTTAAGACTTTTCTAGCTTTAAAACTCTCAGATGGTCGTATTATCCTGCAATAAATTCCATGTTCACTTGAGTTGGGCATAAAAAACGTTTTATAATATTTGGCCGCTGGGTAAGTGAACACCAGTGTTTCAGTCAACTCTTGAAACACCGCCTAAAATTTTCTGCATACTATGTTACCTCGGTTAACATTTTTGAAGAGATGGGCAACAAAAAAATCTAACTTTATTCCATTCTAAAACACACTCCAAAATGCCACCCAGTGGTCCAAAACACACTCCAAAAGGCCACTCCATGACTCTACTCCACTACAATACTCTACACTATGACTCCACTCAATAAATTACACAGTGCCTTTTGTTGCTATATAGCTTTTCATTTCTCACGAACCCTCTTCACCCCAAGAAGCCTTTTTTCTTCGAAGATGAAAACAAATTGAACCAGCCCATGTAATTTTGGAATTTATTGCACCCACTATCCTGCCAACCAAAAGTGACAGTGACGTCATGTTTTGTTTATAGAGTTATCATGGGCTTGTAATCGATAGATCACTCGTATATCAATCCTATCCGCAGGATAGGATAAATACACGAGTGATCTATCGATTCGCGTTATTTTACGTTACAATTGTAAACACAATATTACGTCGCTGTCAATCTTTGCTGGCAGGACAGTAATGCGCATCTGCATTGTCTCGCCTAGCAAAAACTTTCGCTGCTCACACACTCAAAGTGGGGACATAGCTAACGAAAAGGCTCAGACCAAATTTCAAGCCTCTGACCTTATCTATCTATCTATCTATCTATCTATCTATCTATCTATCTATCTATCTATCTATCTATCTATCTATCTATCTATCTATCTATCTATCTATCCATCCATCCATCCATCCATCCATCCATCCATCCATCCATCCATCCATCCATCCATCCATCCATCCATCCATCCATCCATCCATCCATCCATCCATCCATCCATCCATCCATCCATCCATCCATCCATCCATCTATCTATCTATCTATCTATCTATCTATCTATCTATCTATCTATCTATCTATCTATCTATCTATCTATCTACTAATACTGCAACACCCCCTCGCGGGGATTATGTGCAGGTGTCCGGTGTGCTTCAGACCGGGCGTCAGTGCAGTGAAAGTTAAAATAGGACAGATGGATAAAAACAGGTGAGAGTGGAATAAAAGATGATAGGTTAAAATGTTAAAAAGTCTGATGAAGACAAAGTGCACATATGTATCAAAGCGACTCATGAATTGGGTCAAGTAGTATTATTTCGATACCTGCAGGTACCGAGTGGCGCTTCCAGGGTTAATTTTTCACCCTATTTCTTTGTTTTCGAAACTTAATCTAATAAAACTCTCAAACCAAGATCATGTTGTGAGTTATTTTCACATCATTGAAATCTTAGATTCCTAAAGATAAAACATAACCGAGTCATGAGATAAACAAATGGCCCTTACAGATATTGTCTGACAACACGTTGTCTGAGTATGATGTGTATAGGATCAGCCTGCGAAAGTGGCCACAATAAGCCATAGGGATCTGAATCTTTATTTCAAAATAGAGTAAAACCTCTCAAATTCGATTTTGGATTTTTTGAAATAGCCTACTCGCTAATACGAAACAAATTTGGGACACACTAGATTCAGACCTACATTCGTTTTAATAACTGTCTTAAATAACGTATGCTTTGGTTGCTTGATAGAAAAACTTATAATAATCATTTTAAGGGGATTTATATATTTTGATATCTACTCCCCTATAATTCGAACTACTGATAATTCGAAATACAACCTCTAGTCCTTACGAGATTCGCAACTGTAGTCCAAACCAACGTGCACATGTAGTGCAAATCCAGTTGCACCTGAGTTTCAGAGCAAGTACACAAGAGGTGCACAAGAGGTATAAAAGATGTGCACAAGAGGTGCACAAGGGGTACACAAGAGGTGCACAAGAGGTATACAACAGGTGCACAAGAGGTATACAAGAGGTGTACAAGAGGTGCAAAAGATGTGTACAAGAAGTGTACAAGAGGTGCATAAGAGGTGCACAAGAGGTGCATAAGAGGTGCACAAGAGGAGCACAAGAGGTGCACAAGAGGTGCATAAATGGTACACAAGAGGTACAAAAGAGGTACGCAAGAGGTGCACAAGAGGTGCACAAGAGGTACATAAGAGGTAAACAAGAGGTACACAAGAGGTTCGCTAGAGGTGCATAAGATGTGCACAAGAGTTTCATAGGAGGTGTACAAGAGTTACACAAGAAAAACACAATAGGTGAACAAGTGGTGCACAAGAGGTACACAAGAGGTGCACAAGAGGTGCATAAGAGGTGCACAAGAGGTACACAAGAGGTACAAAATAGATGTACAAGAGGTGCACTTACTGACAACTTTGAATAAAGGTTTACTGTAGCTTATGAGAGAGAGAGAGAGAGAGAGAGAGAGAGAGAGAGAGAGAGAGAGAGAGAGAGAGGGGGGGGGCTGGATGGGGACGTAGAGGGCTGGTTGCTTTACTTTAATTAGTTGTATTCTTGCGTTTACAGTAAAACCTGTCATAAGCGGCCACACAAAAAGAAGACAAAAAAACTTGGTTTTCAAGACCGATTTTCGCTTAATGCAGGTCAAAAGTAATGCGGAATGCTCCCACTACTTTCGACCTTTATTAAGCTACCATTTGCCATTAAGACCTTTGTTTTGTCTATTCTTGAGTGGCTGCTTAAGACAGGTTATTTTAATTAATCGCCCGTGTTCCGATGTCTCTACCTCATGGTGCCATTGGTGGGTCTGTCGTCTAAGATTGTGGGATATCCTCGTAATACTCGTCTGTTTTTTAACCGAAAATTAACTTGAAAGAGGTATAAATCCACAAATCTAGCAGGTCTATATGTTGGACTTGGAAGGGTTCCATTTGTCATAAACAGAAAACTAAGAATGATAAGCTATTGGATTAAGTTATTAAGCCTGGAAGATATTTCGATTCAAAGAAAAGATATACACAATGTTAGGTATGTCACAGGTTTCGGCAAGATGGGTGCTGCGAATGTTGACCGATGATCAGAAAATAACTCGGCTTGATATTTCTACGTATCTCATCTCTCGCTATGAAGATGGTCCCTGCGATTTTATCAGCTAGCTGTTTCCCCTGAAGAGACATGGGTTCACCACTTTGAATCGGAATCAAAAATGCAGAGCAAACAATGGAAGCACCCTGACTCATCCCCATTCCGAAGAAATTTAAGAGGGTTCATTCAGCAATGAAGTTGCCATGACTGTTGCAACTGAATGGGGATTTGAAATACTTCCTCATCCCCCATATTCTCCTGATATGACTCCTTCTGACTTCCATCTGTTCCCAAAACTGAAATCCTATCTTCGAGGTACACAGTATGGAAGCAATGAAGGCGTCATAGAGGCAGTAAACGAGTTCTTGGGGACCAGGATAAGGCCTTATATTATGAAGGGATAAGTAAGCTCGAACAGAGATTGGCTTGGTGCATTGCCTTGAAGGGAGATTATATTGAAAAGTAATGGTCATTTTCATTCCTTGGTAGACTGAAGTACAAGGGCCGAGAACTTTTTGATCATCCCTCGTAAGCTAAGCATATTTTCGCAAGCCATGATTTAAGCAAAGGGGAAGGTAGGTTTGAGTGACGGGTTGGAGATGCAGGTGAATGGAAATTTTATCCTGCAGCGGAAGTAGCGTTTCTTCCGGTGTTTAGTTATAACCCCAATGTCGCACAGGAAGTCCGCTAGCACGAACAAACCTGTCGCCTTTCGCTCGGTGCACACTGGGATTGAACCGCCATTTTTATTAAAAATATATTTTACGATTACTGCTTGCATGACTCAGGGCTTTACATTCAGAAAATATCGACTAAAAGAGAAATAATAAACTGTCAAAAATTTAACCTTTTGCTATTTTAACACTAAATTCTGTCACTGCAGGAGTGCGAGAATTGAACGGGACTAGCCAAATATCGCTAGTTACCCATGATGCAAAGGGCGAAATGCTAGAGATCTAGATGAGGTATCGTCAGGTCTCGCGAGAATGGTTATAACCCTAAAAGCGTTCTTCCGGTTTGTAGCTATACCCCAAAAGCGCGGTAGCTAAAACAAGCAATAAACGTAAACTCATATTTAGAGATGTACGCCTTCAATATTCAATTGTGAAAAATAATCCTAGCATGCAGTAGCGGATCCAGAGAAGTTTCTGGGGGGTCTGTTCGAACCCCCTCGCCGTCCTCCTTTTTGAAATATCCTATGAACATGAAATAATTTGGTCTCAGAGAGACCAAATTATTTCATTTTCATGCGTGTCCAACAATGAAATTTTCTAACAGGTAGATTATTCGTTTACTTCACTCGTCTCAAGCTGGTGACAATCAATAGGTAAATTTCGGAAAGCTTCGGTTGTTTGCCGGAAAGAAGCGGCGATATGCGATGTTGAGGTGTGAAAATAATCCCTGGGGCTAGTGGTCTTATCTTAATCCTCAAAAAACACTGATTTTTATGGTTTTAATTGAATAACGACTTACTACAAAGAGAGTAGAGTTTTAACTCTTAAATCGCCAAGAAAAAAATGTATCTTAAAATGTCGTCTGCTGAAGTCGCCTGCTGCAAATAATTGCCAAGCATTTCTGACGCATTAAGTATAGAGGCAAACAGCGTGGACCCAGAACAGACTCTCTACTCAAGTTTATTAGATAACTTGACACACCAGCTAAACAGTGTGGGCCCTGATCAGACGCCATATTACGCGGTGTCTCATCTGGGTTCGCACTATTTGTATATATGTCCCTTTTATGAGATGCTCTGCTTAAACAGGTTAGATCGATATGATATTATAACTAATGTTGCTAACTATGACATTCAATCAGCAAAAAGTGCAGACCCTGACCAGATGCCACATTATGCGGAGTCTCATCTGGGTTCACACAGTTTGTATTATGTCCCATTTGGACACTCTGCCATTACAGCAAATAGTGCAGGCCCCGATCAGACGCCACATGTATAAAGAATGGCTTTAGGCATAAACATAAAATATTATCGTTTATGTGCTATTTATTCAGTTGTTGTTGTTATTTTTCAAAATTATAATTTGTCGAAACGTTTTGAAAAACCTTATCACCAGAAGAGACCTGCATGCAACAAAATCATATTATCATATATATATTCCACAATTTACTTTCTTGAAAAAGTGATACCAGAGTTTCAAAACGTTTAGAACCATGTCCAAATCTACAGCTAAGTAAACGTCGTATGGGGTCCATGTAATCCTTTGTTTATTGGTAAAGACGGATGTAACCACTTATCCATTCTCAAATATTACAGCCATAGCAGCGAAGACCCAGATTACCGGCGGCACTGCGTCGTGTCCTAAAGCAGGACACATTAATCCCTGCTTAGTACTGGTTTACACGTCCCGTCATAACTGAAAAATTGTTGACCGGGACGTAAAGAATCAAACCAATCAAACAACTAAACTACGTTCTGTGACATTTCGTGAAGGTCTACAATGCTTTCTATCATAAAATCACAATAGTTACAACATTCGGATAATGCAAGCAGTGTAGATCCTGATGGGTTCCATTAACGTTTTGGTGAATTAGCGAGCGGTCTGAATTAAGAAAAAAACAATTACTGCACAATTTTATATTGCAAAAGTAATAAAATTTGATACCAAAAGTCACTCGCATGCAACAAAACCTGGTTATCTCCGGACTAGGCCCTATTATTAGTCATAATTTATCATAAGCAGATTTTTTTTATTACAATTAACTTTTTCGTAACAATACCAACAATTTGAATCCAGACCAGAGCCTATAGTTACATACACTCCGCATGGGTCCTTGTTTCTGTTGATTCGTTTTTCGTTTGTTTATTCGTATGACGGGTGTCAAGTTGGTCCTACCTTGCTTTAGCCTGGGATCCAGTCTGATCATTTTTTTCTTCTTTTTTTTATTTTTCCGTTTCTTGGTCAAAAGTGACAATATTAATCGGAATCAATAACGGACCACCGATACCTTTGATGGTGTATCTTTTTATTCTCTTATTTTTTTTAGAATATTAGCATTAAAGAATATTGCCAAAATATACCGACTGGACCCAGGCTAGTCCTACCTATCTATTGGGGCTTGAAAATTAAAATTAAGTCCTAGACTTTATCTGTATCCATGTGTATATGAGAGTAGCGAAGGCGTTTATGGGTCTACACACATATGCGCAGACTCCTCTTGGTCTTTCTTATAAATATAATAAAGCGGGCCACTATCGGCCCGCCAGCAAAACGCCATTCCAATGATATTTCTCTGGCGGACCGATGGTCCCTAGCCTCCATGCTCGTCTGTGCGACAAATAATTATCATGTACCTCCAGCTTTTAATTACTGATCGAGACATGTTTAGTCAAATATTTTAAATTCGGACACCGGACATAATCATGATAATGGAGCCATGTCGCGAGAAAACCTGTCGTCAGGGTAAGAGTCATGTAAGGCTCAAACCAACCTGCTCAGATACAGAGACTAGATGGAAAATTAAAATTTTGCATGAAGCAAGTTAAGATATTTTACTTTCCAATAAGCAAATAACAAAGGCACTGATCAGACTGCGCGGGTGCACTGGCTGGTCTGCGCCTTTATTGTTCGCATGTAATATGCCAGGTTTTCCTGCGATGAGGCCCATTATTATTTTATATATTATACTTTTAAAAATATTGACATCAACATCTCTAAATATACATACAACACAATAAAAAAAGTAATTCCATAATTGACAAAATAGTTTTATTCAAACTGAATAATTATATAATCTTCCGGACGTTTATTATAATCATATGAGAAATTATGATACCCTGAAGACAAATGCAACCGGCCACTGACTTGATACTCGTCATTTTCCGCCATAAGGCCGATAATCCTAAAAGGTAGAAAAAATTACAACACCAGTGTTACAAATCTCTAAAAAGGGAGTTTAAATTTTTATTTTATTTCAACAAATTAAATATCAAAAGATTCCTAAAAGTCTCCACTACGCAATGCTACCAGCATTTTTTTCTCATATTATTTAAAAAGGGATATTATTATGTTTTTAATAACAATCCACGGAAAAAAACGGGACATTTTTACTATTTGTTTAATCATTTCGGCAGTGGTCAGAAAAAACTCGAAAAAGGGAGTTTAAGTTTTCATCAAAAAATTATGAAAATATATCAAAATGTTCGCAGAATAATGTAGTTTCTAAAGCTACCAGCAATTTTTTTGTATTATGTTCCAGACTTTTTTTTAATAAGAGTTTAATTAATACTTTCCTATTCGTTTCAGTGTAAACCGCTATACGGATTAAATCTGTCATGACAATTTTTCATTGTTGGGTATGGGATATTTAAGAAAAATTAGATAAAATCAGCAAAGCGAGCCCCCACACCTATACATAAATGAACTCCTGGATCCGCCCCTTGCATGCAAAGAGTATATTCTATAACTGCACTCGGTCCGATAAGTGCATTAAAAAAAAGCTTAATAACGGTATAACCAAAGTTTAGGGAAATAAATATAGAAATAAAAACCAAAAAAAAACAATATAAAATCACTACTAAAAAACAAACAAAAATTAGTTCAAATTACGAGACAATGATACAATATATTTAGCATGAACTAAGACTAAGGTTACAAAACCAAAAGTTCCATTGAAGTCTCGGATCAGACAGAAGTATGCGGAATCTGCGCTCTGAGTAAGGTATTTTTCGCGAGATTTTGTCCTCTCATCTGTTCGTTTTGTAACAGTGCCAAAATCGTGATGAACAAACAAGATAAGAGAAGGTGCGACAAAATATTTCCGTTGTTACCTTCTAAATATTGCGACGACGACACTTTTAGATCCTCATTATTTGCACCTGTGACCCCTGTCTACCCAAATGTTCCTCTCGCTTTCAAAATTTCTCTGTAGCTAGTAATAATATATGCAAGCTGGGGATCTAGAGGGGGACAGGGGTTCCGCACCCTACCACGGCCTTGAAAATCACAACGCTATAGGGTTCGTTACCAATACTGGTCGGGATCCCCTGAAAAAATACCAAGCCAGAATTCAATGTTAGGCCACCATCGGCCCGCAAGTGAAACGCCATTTAAATGGCGTTTCTCTGGCGGACCAGTGCTGGTACCCCGCAATTAAAAAAAGCAAAAACCAAAAAAACGTTTTCAGATATTAGTTGGACCCCCTCTGACCAACTTTCTGGATCCGCGTATGTATGCGCAAAAACACCCATGCGGGCTAGAGGCCTAACTTCAGTCTGAGCATACTCTGTGTATGCGAGGCGAATCTTCTCATGTTTGAGGCAAGCTGACACAATTGCACAGGCTTGCACTAGATGCATGTAAATAGACTCGAGTATACAAAAATTCAACTGAAAAAGGCATGCACGTTGCTGACAAACTTTGCAAACAGTTTGGAACGAGATCAGGACACAGAGCTGGATCCATATTGTTTGACATTCTGATCATATTACTGAAATATTTTGTTCTAAAAAGTTCACTTTCATGCACGGATCCAGGAGTTTTTGTCAGGGGGGGGGGGGGGCGACGGCCAGAACATGACTTTGACAAAATCAGTAGATGACAAAAAAGGACAGCCTTAAACAAGTACCGTTATTTCGTGACGCAGCTAATGAAGACATTGGCAAGTACATCGCCACCACCTTTGTAGTCCAAAATAGACAAATGTGTCAAACCAAATTACTTATAGATATATTGCATGGTAACATTAAATAATAATAGCTATTCTGTTGAACTATAGATAGCTTTCAATTATATGTGTCACAACGGAGAAAAGGGCCCTAGAACAGCATAAAACCCTTACACACACCCTGGACCCATGGGATGGGGATCAAAAGGTCATTTCCAAGCCCCCAGATAAGAGTGCGTATTGGAAAACTATTTTCTTTATTTCTCATCCAAAACACCTGTTTATATTGATGGGTAAGAAAATATTTACAATTTTTCGCTCATAAAAATTCCTAATCTGATTCTATGCATTTCTTTCTAAAAGTGGTTATTTTCTATATCAAATTAAAGGGAATGAAGAGCAGAACAACGTTCAAGCAAAACATTGACCTTACACACACCTTGACCTCTGGGGTTGGGTTATCAAGTCAAATATTGAGAGTTGAGCATAGTTTATGATTGACCTTAACATGTTGATACTAAAACAAAGGGTGTACTACATACTTGAAAGGCTTTAGTAATGACCTCTGAATGATGCTATGGTTTGTGAGTATGTAGGAGAAGATATTCCACGAGCTCTAGCGAGTCAAGTATTACACCAGCATTGTAGAGCCACAAAATGCTCCATACACAATATGCTCTCTCGAGGTGCATATTGTGTACCCTGCATACACAATATGCTCCCCCTTAAATCGAGAGCATATTGTGTAGGACATGTATCATACCTACACAATATGCTCCCTAGCTGAGGAGCGCAGTCGTGGTAGAGTGCTTGACCCGATATCGATGGGTTGCGGGTTCGAGCCTCACCTGAAGCACTGCGTTTCGTTCTTGAACATGACACTAAATATCCTGTGCTCAGTACTGGTTTCCCCCCCCCCACCCCGATGAAGTCAGAGGGATATTGTTTTGGCGTCGGCCGTCTGTGCACCCGTCTGTCTGTCTGTTTGTCCACCTGTCCTTCCAGAAACATACCTAAGTGCCTATTAGTCAGATTTGGTGCATTCTCTGCATGAATGGATAGTGCCATGGACAGTCCCAAGTGCGGATCCAGAGGGGGGGGGGGCAGGGGGTCAGGACCTCCCCCAGAAAATCACAAGTTATATATTTTCTATAGGAATAAGCAATTGGAACCCCCCACACCGGAAAAAGTTGGACCCCCCCCCCCTGGAAAATGTTAGACCCCCTCAGGAACCTTGAAAAATGATAGTTTTCTTTGAAATTAACCATTTGCGACTGTAAAATAAGCTGAGGACTAAAAAAAGGTTATCAGAGGTTTTTGTCAGATTGACCTGGACCCCACCCCCTTGACGAAAATTCCTGGATCCGCGCATGACAGTTCTATATCGTATAAGTTTCGTCAAGATCAACTGATAAACTCATTATATTGCTCTGGCACTAATAATGCAAAAGTTGTTATGGCTTTCTTAGAGTAATGATCTTAACATTTCCCCAAAGCTATTATGTATAAAAAGCCTGTAGATAAGTATGACGGTGTAAAATGTAAAAATAAATACCCCGCCCACTTGAATCTTTAGGCAGGGTCAAAGGTCAAATACATTAATTTGGCAATAACTTAGTTAATTTTCAATATTATTGCCGAAACTTTGTATGCAGACAGATAAAAACAACAATAGATATGAAATATATCAGACTGGATATTTGATTGGATGCCTGGGTCCGATCCCCTGGGTAGATTTAGGGGATGGGGCGAGTCCAAAATGAAACCTATTCTGAATATTGTCATGCTACATATAAAATTAAGGGAACAGCACATGACAGCAACATGATAGCAATTATTTAGCACGCAGAGACACCATTGACTACTGAGGAAGGGGGTCAAAAGGTCAACGCATTTTCACCTTGAAATTAGTCAAGTTTCGTAGAGCACCTTGAAAACAAGCATTCTGTCCTTACATACACCCTAACCCCTTGGGTAGTGGCAAAAGGTCAAATATTCATTTATTGAATATGGTCATGCTGCATATCAAATAGAAGGGACTTACGCATGCAGCAACATGGTAGCAAGTATTGTTCCAGAAGACACACCGCGACTTCGGGGGTGGGTCAAAAGATAAAACATATTTATCTGAAATCAATCATGTTGAAGATCAGAATGGAGTGTATAGCACACTGAAAGTACAAATGTCAAAGATCACCCACACTAGATCAAATTAAAGGGGGGGGGGAGTGTAGATTTGCTTTAAGGTGGCCAATCACGTGGTCTGACTGATTGGGTTCACGGACTGCACAAACAGGTTATCGGACATCAAAAGTAAGGAAAATCTGCTGTTGTGCGTTATATGCTCGCAACATATTGTGTAACTTACCTACATAATTTGTTTACATTATCATACTACCAAGGTAGCATATTGTGTACCTTAATCTACAAAATATGCTCAAATTCTCATAATACTATTCCATTTTCATAATACTACCTAGGTAGCAAGCATATTGTGTACCTTACCTACACAATATGCTCCCATTATCATAAAAAACTAGGTAGCATATTGTGTACCTTATCTACACAATATGCTCCAAATATCATAATACTACCGAGGTAGCATATTGTGTACCTTACCTACACAATATGCTCCAAATATCAAAATACTACTAAGGTAGCATATTATGTATCTTACCTACACAATATGCTCCAAATATCATAAAACTACTAATGTAGCATATTGTGTGACTAACTTACACTAAGCTCCCATTATCATAATACTACCAAGGTAGCATATTGTGTACCTTACCTACACAATATGCTACCATTATCATAATACTACCAAGGTATCATATTGTGTACCTTACCTACACAATATGCTCCCATTATCATACTACAACCAAGGAAGCATATTGTGTACTTACCTACACACTATGCGCTAATTATCATAATACTACCGAGGTAGCATATTGTGTACCTTACCCACACAAAATGCTCTGAATATCAAAATACTACTGTTGTAGCATATTGTGTACCTTACATACGCAATATGCTCCGAATATCATACTACTACTGAGGATGCATATTGTGTACCTTACCTTCACAAAATGGTCCTATTATCAAGATACTACCAAGGTAGCATATTGTGTACCTTACCTTCACAAAATGGTCCAATTATCAAGATACTACCAAGGTAGCATATTGTGTACCTTACCTACACAATACGCTCACATTACCAAAATGCTACCAAGGTAGCATATTGTGTACCTTACCCACACAAAATGCTCTGAATATCAAAATACTACTGTTGTAGCATATTGTGTACCTTACATACACAATATGCTCCGAATATCATAATACTACTGAGGATGCATATTGTGTACCTTACCTTCACAAAATGGTCCAATTATCAAGATACTACCAAGGTAGCATATTGTGTACCTTACCTACACAATACGCTCACATTACCAAAATGCTACCAAGGTAGCATATTGTGTACCTTACCTACACAATATGCTCTGATTATCATATTACTACCCCATTATCATACTACCAAGGTAGCATATTGTGTACCCTACCTACACAATATGCTCCAATTATAATAATAGTACTGTGGTAGCATATTGTGAGCCTTACCTACACAATATGCTCCAAATTTCATAATACTACTGAGGGAGCAATATGCTCCTATTATCAAAATGCTACCAATGTAGCATATTGTGTACCTTACCTACACAATATGCTCCTATTATCATATTACTACCCCATTATCAAAATACCTACACAATATGCTCCCATTATCATAATACCACCAAGGTAGCATATTGTGTACCTTACCTACACAATATGCTCCCATTATCATAATACTACTGAGGTAGCATATTGTGTACCTTACCTCCACAATATGCTCCAATTATCATAATACTACCGAGGTAGCATATTGTGTACCTTACCTACACAATATGCTCTGAATATCAAAATACTATTGTGGTAGCATATTGTGTACCTTACCTACACAATATGCTCCGAATATCAGACTACTACTGAGGGAGCATATTATGTACCTTACCTACAGAATAGTATTAGTATCTTGACAATGGGAGCATATTTTGTAGGTAAGGTACACAATATGCTACCTCGGTAGTACTATTATAATTGGAGCATATTGTGTAGGAAAGGTACACAATATGCTACCTCAGTAGTATTATGATATTTGGAGCATATTGTGTAGGTAAGACACACAATATGCTACCTCAGTACTAGTATTATGATTGGAGCATATTGTGTAGGTAGGGTACACAATATGCTACCTTGGTAGTATGATAATGGGGTAGTAATATGATAATCGGAGCATATTGTGTAGGTAAGGTACACAATATGCTACGTTGGTAGCAATTTGGTAATGTGAGCATATTGTGTAGGTTAGGTACACAATATGCTACCAGGGTAGTATCTTGATAATGGGAGCACATTTGGTAGGGAAGGTACACAATATGCTACCTCGGTAGTACTATGATAATTGGAGCATATTGTGTAGGAAAGGTACACAATGTGCTACCTCATGAGTATTATGATATTTGCTGCATATTGTGTAGGTAAGGCACACAATATGCTACCTCAATACTATTTTTATAATTGGAGCATATTGTGTAGGTACGGTACACAATATGCAACCTTGGTAGTATGATAATGGGGTAGTATTATGATAATCGGAGCATATTGTGTAGGTAAGGTACACAATATGTTACCTGAATAGTTTTATGATATTTGGAGCATATTGTGTAGGTAAGGTACACAATATGCTACATCAGTAGTATTATGATATTCGGAGCATATTGTGTAGGTAAGGTACACAATATGCTACCTCGGTAGTATAATAATAATTGATCATATTGTGTAGGTAAGGTACACAATATGCTACCTCAGTAGTATAATGATAATGGGAGCATATTTTGTAGGTAAGGTACACAAAATGCTACCTCGGTTGCATTATGATAATGGGAGCATATTGTGTAGGTGAGGTAGACACTATGTTACCTCAGTAGTATTATGATATTTGGAGCATATTGTGAAGATAAGGTACACAATATGCTACCTCAGTAGTATTATGAAAATTGGAGCACATTGTGTAGGTAAGGTCCACAATATGCTACCTCAGTTTTATTATGTTAAAGGGAGCATATTGTGTATGTAAGGTACACAATATGTTACCTGAATAGTATTATGATATTTGGAGCATATTTTGTAGCTAAGTTACACAATATGCTACCTCAGTAGTATTATGATATTCGTAGCATATTGTGTAGGTAAGGTACACAATATGCTACCTCGGTAGTATTATAATAATTGGAGCATATTGTGTGGGTAAGGTACACAATATGCTACCTCAGTAGTATTATGATAATGAGAGCATATTGTGTAGGTAAGGTACACAATATGTTACCTCGGTAGTACTATGATAATTGGAGCATATTGTGTAGGTAAGGTACACAATATGCTACCTCAGTAGTATTATGATATTCGGAGCATATTGTGTAGGAAAAGCACACAATATGCTACCTCAGTACTATTATTATTATTGGAGCATATTGTGTAGGTAGGGTACACAATATGCTACCTCAGTAGTATTATGATATTCGGAGCATATTGTGTAGGTAAGGTACACAATATGCTACCTCGGTAGTATTATAATAATTGATCATATTGTGTAGGTAAGGTACACAATATGCTACCTCAGTAGTATTATGATAATGGGAGCATCTTGTGTAGGTAAGGTACACAATATGCTTCCTCGGTTGCATTATGATAATGGGAGCATATTGTGTAGGTGAGGTAGACACTATGTTACCTCAGTAGTATAATGATATTTGGAGCATATTGTGTAGGTAAGGCACACAATATGCTATCAAGTACTATTATTATAATTGGAGTATATTGTGTAGGTAGGGTACAAAATATGCTACCTTGGTAGTAATATGATAATGGGGCATATTGTGTAGGTAGGGTACACAATATGCTACCTTGGTAGTATGATAATGGGGTAGTAATATGGTAATAGGAGCATATTGTGTAGGTAAGGTACACAATATGCTACCTTGGTAGCATTTTGGTAATGGGAGCATATTGTGTAGGTTAGTTACACAATATGCTACCTTGGTAGTATCATGATAATGGGAGCATATTGTGTAGTTAAGGTACACAATATGCTACCTCGGTAGTATTATAATAATTGGAGCATATTGTGTAGGTAAGGTACACAATATGCTACCTCAGTAGTATTATGATATTCGGAGCATATTGTGTAGGTAAGGTAGAGGTGGTATTTGATAATGGGAGCATATTGTGAAGGTAAGGTACACAATATGCTACCTCGGTAGTATTATGATAATTGGAGTATATTGTGTAGGTTAGGTACACAATATGCTACCTCGGTAGTATTATGATAATTGGAGCATATTGTGTAGGTAAGGTACACAATATGCTACCTCAGTAGTATTATGATAATTGGAGCATATTGTGTATGCTAGGTACAAAATAAGCTACCTTAGTAGTTTTATTTTATTGGAAGCGTATTGTGTAGGTACGGTTCAGTATAATGGTACTTAGGTAGAATCATTGTGATGGTATACTATTCAAAGGTAGATAACGCTATATGTTAAGAATTTGTAGAGCAAGAAACTACTGCGTCGAAGGATATGAAGTAAGTGCATACATTAAATCATCACCATAAAATTGTCAGTAGCAAGCAAATTGTCAAAATAGGCCTACATTATTCAAGTTTACTCAGTATTAGTTCTGATCATAATCTTAAAACATACATAATAAATGATTCGTCACCTTTATAATGAATCGCCTCATATCTTTGCGAGCGCAAGCTTACTAGTAAGTGTCAGTGCAGAACATTGTATGCTTCTGTTGTCAATACCTGAATTAACCGCGTTCAGAAAGTCTCTATTCCCATGTTAGCCCCATGCCTTCCAACATGTTTCAGTTTAACCTGAAATACATGTATGGTTTGGAGAGCTATGCCTTTTGAAAAAAAATCAAAATAGTTGTCATGGGAGCCAAATTGGATATCAGAATCGAATGATTCAAGCAATTCTGAATGTCCATGTTGCCCCTATCCCTCAAACCAAGTTTAGATTCAATCTGACGTAGGGATGGGAAAAGATGGTCTTTGAAGGATATCAAGATGGCTACATATTATATATTCCAATGGAACAGGTATAGCATTTATGAATGGCCATGATGTCCTCGACTCATACAGGTTCATTACATTTCTACATTTAACCCCGGTGTTTCCCCATTTTTCCTTACTACGGTTTCCAAAGGTTGATTTCATGTCGGGAAAGAAGCCAAATTTGGAGGCAACGTCTCCAAAATGTTGTTGATGGGGATTAAAGACCACTATAATACAATTATGATGCGGGCATGGCTTTAGACATAAGGTTCGTAAGATAGACAGATGGGTGTCGAGAGGACAGTTGGAAAGAAAGGCAAATACCGAGAGACATGTTTTCAAGAAGAGCATATTGTGTACCTTCGGACGACCACTGAAATAACATATGTATCGACCCTACACAATATGCTCCACTGGTAGCATATTGTGTATGCAGGGTACACAAAATGCTCCAGTGGAGCATATTGTGTATGCAGGGTACACAATATGCTACTAAAAGGAGCATATTGTGTAGGGGAGCATTTTGTGGACCCACACAGCATGCATATGTACTCAATGCATCGCGAGATATTTGACGTTAGACGTTGGAATATAAATGAAAGGTACAATATCGCTATATATTGTCTCTAAAATAACTCATCATCGTGGGAGATTTGGGCAAAATCAATTTGTAGTTCGGGAGAGCATGCTCCGGTTCTACTGAATCTAGTTTGAACTGCTTCTGTTAATTTAGAATTATTTAATAGTTCCTTGTGGATTTTCCTCAAACGTCCGTGTTGGCATTTTTATGTAGATTTTCGTACGAAATCTTCATACCCAACACCATCGTCGTAACTCTTTTCAGCTCTCAATGATTTCCCCTTTCTTAAACTTTTCATTATGATGGGTCATCCCGTAACCATGGATTTTTCTATCATTATTTTAAGGTGTTGTAGGTCAAAATTTCTATAAAACGATGGATTTCTAGCCCTGAATATTGTTTTTATCTAGAAAAGAGTGCAGACTCAGATGAAATGTCGCCTTATGCGACATTTCATCTGGGTCTTCATTGTTTGCCAAAGTAGCCTGCATGTTTACAAGTATCCAGGATAAAAAGGTTTAATCAAAATGTGTTCATGCTTCCTTTAATAAACTTTGAGCCAAATTCAGCTGAACACTGAAAGGTTAATAGCAAAAACATAATCTTGCGCGTCGAAGCCTGATGCCGAAGGAACAAATTGTTGTTTTGGAATGCCTAATTTTCAATCTTTTGTCTGTTTACACTTGTGTTGCTCTACAAGGAAGTCTGAAAGAGATATAACAACTGATCAGGCCGTAAAATGGAGCAAAGTATCATGATTTCAATTTTGACAGGGCTTTTCTTTACTCGTGGGTTTTCATGATGTAATGCATGCACGTTCGCAAGAGTATGTTAATCTTTGCCATGAGAATATACAAACTTTGTTCATTTATTCATGCTCAACTAAAATAGAAATATATTTGTTAATGTGACAATGCACATGTACTCATGCATATATATGTTTTTGCCACATATGCAGACGATGATTTTTTAGAATGAAATGAAAATGAAATGACTCATTCTGCTGCTCTATATGTTAACATGCAACTTGCACAATAAATCTGGAGAATCAGCCGTGCCTCGTACGTCGAACATGGTAGTCCGCAACATTAAAGTTGACTGAGTCACGATCAGTCTTTTATGTTTTTTCTTATGATGTGGCTTATGAATGTATACCCAGCCAGTGTACAGTGTCGGTTCACCATCGGCACGCCAGGGAAACGCCATTTAAATGGCGTTTCGCTGGCGGCCTGATGGTGACCCGCTTTTAGATGCTTACTTGATAGGCTTATGCCGATGAGGCAATTATTATCCCCACGCTTTTTTAAAAAAGCGATGGGGATATTGCAATCGCCTCCGTCCGTCCGTCCGTCCGTCCGTCCGTCCGTCCGTCCGTCCGTCTGTCCGTCCGTCTGTCCGTCCGTCCGTCACGCTATCTCCTCCTAAACCATTGGACGAAATTCAACCAAATTTGGTGTGTGGGTTGCTCACATGAATGGGGCGTGCAACGGCACATTTTTTTTTGGCCCCGCCCCCTGGGGCCCTGGGGAGGGGCCAAAAGGTCAAATATCATTAAATGTCATTAAATTTCAATTACAAAGTCAATTTGAAAGATTTTTTGACCAAACTTTGTGTGTCTTCTCCCACATGAAAGATATAAAACATATCAGACGGGATTTTCATTTGGCAGCCTGGGTCATGCCCTAGGGGTCGGACTTGGGGGTACCGTGGGGGGTTGGGGCGGTCAAAAAAATTTTTTCCCGAAATTCAACCAGATTTGGTGTGTGAGTTTCTTACATGAATGGCACACGCACCGGCGCCATTTTTTTGGTCCTCGCGCCCTGGGGCCTTGGGGAGGGGCCAAAAGGTCAAATATCATTAAATCTGAATTACAAAGTCAATTTCAAAGATTTTTAAACCAAACTTTGTATATCTTCTCACAAATGAACGATATAAAACATATCAGACGGGATTTTCATTTGGCCGCCTGGGTCATGCCCAGGGGTGGGACTTGGGCGTACCGTGGGGGGCTGGGGGGTCAAAAAAATTTTTTTTCCGAAATTCAACCAGATTTTGTGTTTGAGTTACTCACATGAATGGCACATGCACCGGCACAATTTTTTGGGTCCCGGCCCCCTGGGGCCTTGAGGAGGGGTCAAAAATTTAATTTTCTGAACATGTACATGTGGCATATCAAATTAACGGGGCTGAGCAGTATACCAGGATACACTGAAATTTTTTTACCTACGATCAAACTGGTGACCTTCAATTACCATTAGATTTCTTCGAGAGCGTGGGGATTTGCGATGGCGCGCCATCGAATGTGTTCTAGTTTTCTTTGTTTTCTCTAAAAATATGTGTTGCGGTCACGTGCATATAGGGTTGTCTGGAGTAATGCTATACAAGAAAAATACTGCAATACTACTATCAAGTGGTATCGGTTAAACATGTATGCGCAGGATAAATCAAGCCCAGCTGAGTTGAGCATGACAAAAAAGTTTCGTAACCTCGGGGCTAGGTCACCTGTTATTCATTTATCTTAAGAAGCGTCTTAAAAGGTGGCCCTCACCAAAATGCGTATTTTTTGGAACTAGGAACATTAGAAACCAAAAACAAAAAACAATAGACGATAAAATGCGTGCAAAATTACTCAGCATGCAAAAGCGTTTAAACATTGTCTAAAACAGGAGATTTATTTCCTCGAAAAAATATTTCCTCCACGAAAGCAATAAAATGCATGTTCACATTTAATATGATTTGTCATCAAATTTTAGACGAAAGACACGCTCGTCAAGTCATAATGGCAGTATTATTTTTTTAAATTTCTCACCCCCAAAATATGTTTGGATGTATGCTTACATATATGACTTAATTAATCGTTTTCTGGAGACTGTGCATTTGGTAACAGGTCTGAACTATGAGTAATGCACGGTCGAGATTTCAAGATGTTGTGAGCAGCAAGCATACAGCAAAAGGCAGGCCGTGTCTTAGTGTTTGCTCAAAGGTCACGTAATATGTGCCATGGCAATTAATTAATATTTTATGTTAAAGCAGATGTTCTCTTTCAAGTTTTATTATCATAAAATTAAAGTAGCCTATATTTTTCATTGTTTTCATTGACTACAATTACCAAAATGTACAGTTTTTTTGCATGCTGGGTAATGCTGAATGCCTTTTTGTTGCCTGCTGATTATTTTTAAAATAATTTTTACCCAAAATATCTAGGGGTGTCAAACATTTTGACCTTGGTCCAAACAGTTTCTGAAAGATATCTGCAGGCAAAAAGTCGTCACAAGTAGCCAGTGAGGCTGCCAGATATATAGTTTTAATATATTTAGTGTTCCAGGGCGAACAAAGTTTTAAGAGTACACGAAACACAAAAATGACACTATAGACGTGGACCAGTCTAGCTGTTGCAATGCACAAGTTATTGTATGGTTTTACGTATGTACGACCGATAATCCATTCGCTAAAGCTCATGAATGATCTCCCCGGACAAACGCACACACCACACAATAGTCTTCTTGTTACAAGGGAAGGGTTCGTTTGCATCTAGAACCAATTTACAGAATCCAGAAACCGGACCCTGCAGCGCAGTCGGTAACGTGTCTGGCTGCAGATACTTATCTGACTGCAGATCCAGGGGTCGCGAGTTCGATCCCGGCCCGGTACCATACTTTCGTGGAGATTGATCATGAAATGATTTCTACGGCCATTCCCCCTATACACTAATTCAAGAAAACAAGAGAAAATATGTGCACGAAATACAATACTGGTTAACCGCCTATGAAACTGAAAGTGTGGTAAGGTGAACTGGCCGTCTCGACATGACCATAGCTGTTGACTGAGGCGTAAAACATCAAATCAAACAAAAAAAAAACCCACACGAACCTATCCAGCTGTTCATAGCCTTCATCTACTTAAAATCTCAGGTGTCAGTTCATATTTAAAGTTTCACCGGGAGCGTAGCAAAATGCATTTGCGTACACATTTGGACCAAAAATATGGGAATATTCTATCACAATTCTGATGGATTCTTGATGTTATGTGTACAAAAAGTGTGCGTAGAACCAATATTTATCTCTCTAAATCCAATTTTTACTGAATTTGTGACGATGTTTGTATCACCTCCTCATTGGCACCCACCAATTAAAAAAAGTGAATGAGGGCCTGATCATATATAGATAGATGACGGTGTATTTGAAAATTCCAAAAGGCAATAAATGCTCATGAGGATACAACATATACTCAACTACAAAAGAAACCCATCAGTCACTTCTCCGTGAAATTAAGGAAAACAGAATGAAGAAATAAAAATATATTTATATCATATTCCTTAACAATCAGTTCTGCATCAATTCATTGAATAATTTAACAGTTTTACTTAATACGCCAATGTATAGACAAGGGGTCAATTCCAAAATTACAAGTTTTTCACTGGAGAATAAATATCTCGATCTCGTCCAATTCAGTTCACTTGAATTAAATTCGTCAAAAAAAATGATTTTCTCCTGCAGCAATAAATTCATCATAACGAGGTCGAATCGAAAACACGTAACGTCGCACACCATTCTTGGGAATCTGAGCCCATTCTTAATGGAGAGCAACCTGAAACTGTCGAATAATCCGAGGTTGCACTGAACGATCCTGAATGCATCGCAAGAGCTCATTCCACAGCTGTTCTATCGGATTGTGATCCGGGCTTACTAAGCTATCGCGGTTTGGTTTGGCTTCTGCACACACTCTATGGCCTCGTCAGAGAGGGACATACCGGTTATTGGACGAAGTGAACTGATTTAGACTGGAACTCGAGTGAAAACCAATTATCTGAAACTTGTCATTTTAGAAATGACCCCTTGTCTATACATTGGCGTACAGCATGAACGGGTTAAAGTAAAACTGTTACATTATTCAATATTTTGATGCATAATTGGTTGGTAAAGAATATGGTATAAAATATATATTCGTTTCTTATTTATTTTTCCATTAATACCCAAAAAAGTAACTGATGAGTTTCTTTTGTAGTTGAGCATATATACATATACATCATCATCGTAACATGGCAGAAAACATTGTAGTACATATCAATTAACATATTTTATATTGAGGGTATATAGCATATTTATCTGAATTTGGTACCCGTCACATGAATGACAACAATATATACTACTCAAAATTTGATAGGGATCACTTTTTTAGTTATGTGTAAAAACGTAACCAAATATATACGCTTATTCATTTTTACTGCATTACTTTTATCCATTCTTTGACCTCTAGAATATGTAAGCAGCACGGAAAACTGCATACCAATGAAATAAGGCGTTTTTGCATGCATTTGTACCAAATTGTGCTCAGAATGCCGAATAGAAGACGTTTAACTTCAGATGAAATGCATGTCGGCATTGGTATGCTTGAAACAGGGTCGTCTCAAAGGAATGTGGCAGAACACCTGAATGTGTCACAGAGTGTTGTCTCCAGGATGAGGAATCGTTACCAAACGAATGGAAATGCTCAACATCGACACGGTGGTGGTCGTGCAAAGGTAACATCCGATATTCAAGATCGTTACATTGGTCTTTTAGCCAGACGTTATTAAAGCCCCATTCTCACTGTGCCGATGTAGCCACGGCTCATCCCGATGCAGGACAGCCGGTATACCGTGATGCACCGGGCCACATTTCATAAAAAATAAATTGCGTTCTCACCTTGCCGACGTTACCCAGGTATAGCCCCGGTTCTCGAGAAAGCAAGACGCCGGTTGATCCCCGGTTCACCACGGAGCACTTTCGGTGCAGCACGGTGGAGCCACGGTTCGTGCCGGTATACCCCGGTGTTGCCCAGGTTGTTTACGGTGATGTCCCGGTAACTGCCGGTTCCGCCACGGTTACATGCCGGTAGGGCCACGGTTGCGCCCCGGTGCTACTCTACACTATAAAACCAGGATAAAAAAAGTGGAGTAACATCAGTTTTCTTCTGTCTTTATCGCATAACAGTTATGTCACAAATTGGACTGCACAACCGTATACGAGTAACTAGAGGAATCATGATCTGTGTAGCGAAAGCAAATGCCTAATAACCTCACAGCTCATCTGCATGTCAAATAAGCAGAAGCAGACCTGTTTTCTTACGATGAGGTTTAATTGTTGTTGATCTGGGCCCAGAATTACAATGCCTCCTTAAAGTTAAGGAAGACTTAATTTAAGTATTGATGCTTCATCACAGCTCAAAGTATGAGGCCATCTTTAAACTTTAGACTGAGTCTTTTGCTGTACCTGATAGAGTAGGTGTGGAGGAATGCTCTTTAGATTTGATTTTTTATTAGGGGCAGCTAGACCATTTGGTCTGTGCAGTCCCCAATTAAGCTTTAAAGTTGTTCGGTCAGTAGCTTAACAGCCATATAATAATCAAGCGACTAGCAAAGGCTAGGCGCAGGCTGATCTGAGGCTTTGCTAATGGAAACTACCACATTGTTGGAAATCTCATGTCGTGGCTCATATATGCTTGACTTCAGTAACTATAAGTGCATTTATTCATAAACAATTTAACCAACTTGTGACGAATGGACTTTCCCATCCTTATCATTTGGATGAATCCACTTTCATTTTAGGTGCAGCAGGAGTGATTTTTTCATTTTTACTTTGCATTTTATTACATATACATAGGTTTATCACGGTGGAGACACGGACGTTCCCGGATTGCACCGGTATCGCCCCGACGCCGTCCCGGTGGAGACACGGTTGCTACCGGCGTCTTCCCGGTTAATCACGGTATTTGACAGCCTTCCCGGTTACTCCCGGTGAGTCCCGGTTGTTTTAAACATTTTAAAACAACCGGGGACATGAGCCGGTTTAACACGGTTCAACACGGTTCATCCCGGATCTCCAAGGTTGTCCACGGTGCCGTCACGGTTGTGACACGGTTCATCACGGTTCATTCCGGATCATCAAACCGGGATGAACCGGCACCTTAAACCGGGACAGTGAGAACGGGGCTTTACCGTTTCCGTAATGCAACTTCGTTACGTAATGACTTCCAGAACGCTACAAACGTACGAGTTTCAACGCCAACCATCAGAAACCGTTTGCACAGTTCCGGCTTGATGGCACGACGACCAGCAATTCGCATTCCATTCACCCCATACCACATCCAGGAGCGTTTGGACTGGGCACGTCAACACGTTGGATTGACGTTAAATGACTGGACCCTGTGCTTTTTACGGATGAGTCAAAGTTTTGCATTGACTTTACGGATCGACGTGCTAGAGTGTGGAGAGCATGTAACGAACGTTTTGCACCACTTTGTGTCGCTGAACAAGGCCGTTATGGCAAGGGCTCGGTTATGGTATGGGCGAGAATCAGCATGCAAGGGAAAACGGACCTACACATCATTGAAAACGGTACATTGACGGCTGTGCGTTATGTGAACGAAATCCTGGACCTTTATGTTCGACCGTATGCAGGTGCCAAAGTTGCTGATTTCATTCTTATGGACGATAATGCGCGCCCCACAGGGCACACGTCACTAACCAATATCTGGAAGATGCTACCATTGTTAGAATGGACTGGCCAGCTCGCTCCCCCGACATAAACCTGATCGAGCTTGCCTGGGACATGCTTCAGAAAGCGATTTCTGCTCGCCCAATCCAGCCAACAACGGTTCCACAGCTCAGAACAGCGCTACAGGAGGAATGGGCCAGACTCCCTTAGCAGCAGCTCGGTAGGCTTATCAGTAGCATGCGGAGGCGGTGTCAAACTGTTATTGACGCTCGTGGACATCACACTCGCTATTGACATCGGTGTAAGTAATGTTTCAAGGATTTCTGTTGACTTTCTAAATTTGGTTACAACCTAATCTGCACCTGCTTTTGACCCCTATCATGTTTAGACGTCCGTTACGCTTGAACGGAATGTGTGCGATACTGATTTTGCATGTCATTTGAAACCTGAAATCATGCCGTTTGATAAAAGTTTGTGCTAAAATATCAATTTCTTGTCATACCTATGTAGTATATTTAATAAAATATGATTCCTGTCAAATTTTGAATAATATATATATACAATTTTTATAATCTACCATTTCCAAGAGAGTGTTATCTTGGCAAACAGCACAGACCCTGATGAGACGCCGCGTTTTGCGGCGTCTCATCTTGGTATACGCTGTTTGTATATGTTTCTTTTCCGCATGCATTCAGCCTGTACCACTATGGCGTACTTTGAATTTTAGATTAGCTACGCCCCTGTTCACATAAGAGTTTGTTAATGTACTTTTGCAACCATAGCATTCAGTCCTTGTCAACACTAACAGCTGTTACCTAATGCACATCCTGTAGTAAGTGGATTTTAATGCATGACTTCTATTTTCATATTAACTTCTAGGAATGAATCGTCTATACTAAAAAAAAACTAGATAAGTTCAAAGTGACGTCAGAGCATGTTTTGATAATTGGACATTGTCCATTGATGTAAATAGGTAAAACGGTTTCGCTAACTTTGTACATTATATTCTTTTATCATGAATATTTGTCACAGTTTGGCTGGCGCAGTGGTAAGATCGTAGACCTCTGT
Source organism: Loripinus fragilis (assembly GCA_964019695.1). Lineage (NCBI taxonomy): Eukaryota > Metazoa > Mollusca > Bivalvia > Lucinida > Lucinidae > Loripinus > Loripinus fragilis. The sequence goes on from OZ026517.1 coordinate 110,014,292, forward strand.
CCCGAAGTTTTGCAATTGAAGGTTCGAACCCCAATCACGGCATATTTTATTATCTTTGCTTTTTGATATTTTATGTTTGTGCATGATGACCTTTATTTTTTTTTATCGGATATGACAGAAAACGAAAAGCGGAAAGAAGGTGATGACCTGATGACATGTTTTATAATACATGTAAGTCTCCTCTCCTTACACATTTTTTAGAAACAGCTGTTTTACAAAAAGGCTTGTCGTTTACCACCCACTAACAAATTTGAGCTTTGCAGCAGTTGGTTTCCTATTAATCATAGAAACATTGATAATCATTTTGTATTGTTTTGTATTGTATTGTAATGAAATGAATATGTGAAGAAAGTAAAAAAAGCCCCCAAAAACCTCACAAAAACACACGCAAAAAACACTCAAAGAATACTATAGTAAAAACATTTAAAATATAACAAAAGTATGATAAAAAGTCTTGTTTAAGCAATAATGATATTTAAAACTATCTCCTTCATGAAAAAAAACAACAATCGTGTGGGATTCGAACCCTCCCCCGTTTTAAATCTCTCGTTAATAGATATAGATACAAATATTTGCCTCGGCTCAGACGGCTTGGTATAATATTTCCGTATTTTGAAAACCTTTGTCAGGTATTAATGTAATTTTTTACCGTTAATAACGGTATAACCTGTATTACCTTCAAGTGTTGGTACGCTCTTTTACGTCACTTTTAACTTATCTATAGGCTACAATAGTATGTAATGTTATCATTCATACAGAACTATTTTTACCCAAAACAAGACGGAATAATGGCTTAGAAAGTGTTATAATATTATGCCCTAGTAAACGATGTGCATCAACATTTTAAAAACTAATGGAACAATGCTTTCTATTGTATCAAAACTTTAATTATTTATGGAACAATGTTTCCTAGTGTTTCAACACTTTGATTACTGATTTACCAATGGTTCCTATTGTATCAACACTTTGAAAACTGATGAACCAATGTTTCCTATTGTATCAACACTTTGATTGCTGATGAACCAATGCTTCCTATTGTATCAACACTTTGAAAACTGATGAACCAATGGTTCTTATTGTATCAACACTTTGAAAACTGATGAACCAATGGTTCCTATTGTATCAACACTTTGATAACTGATGAACCAATGCTTCCTATTGTATCAACACTTTGATGACTGATGAACCAATGCTTCCTATTGTATCAACACTTTGATTACTGATGAACCAATGCTTCCTATTGTATCATCATTTTGAAAACTGATGAACCAATGCTTCCTATTGTATCAACACTTTGATGACTGATGAACCAATGCTTCGTATTGTATCAACACTTTTAAAACTGATGAACCAATGCTTCCAATTGTATCAACACTTTGATTACTGATGAACCAATGCTTCGTATTGTATCAACACTTTGATAACTGATTAACCAATGCTTCCTATTGTATCAACACTTTGAAAACTGATGAACCAATGCTTCCTATTGTTTCAACACTTTGATAACTAATGAACCAATGCTTCCTATTGCATCAACACTTTGATTACTGATGGACCAATGGTTCCTATTGTATCAACACTTTGATTACTGATGAACCAATGCTTCCTATTGCATCAACACTTTGATTACTGATGGACCAATGCTCATATTGTATCAACACTTTGATTACTGATGAACCAATGCTTCCTATTGCATCAACACTTTGATTACTGATGGACCAATGCTCATATTGTATCAACACTTTGATTACTGATGAACCAATGCTTCCTATTGTATCTATCATTTGATTACTGATGAACCAAAGCATTCTTCTGTACCAACACTTTGGTTACTGATGAACCAATGCTTCCTATTGTATCTATCATTTGATTACTGATGAACCAAAGCATTCTTCTGTACCAACACTTTGGTTACTGATGAACCAATGCTTCCTATTGTATCTTATTTTGGTAACAGATGAACCTATGCTTCCTGTTGTACCAACACTTTGATTACTGATGGACCAATGGTTCCTATTGTATCAACACTTTGATTACTGATGAACCAATGCTTCCTATTGCATCAACACTTTGATTACTGATGGACCAATGCTCATATTGTATCAACACTTTGATTACTGATGAACCAATGCTTCCTATTGCATCAACACTTTGATTACTGATGGACCAATGCTCATATTGTATCAACACTTTGATTACTGATGAACCAATGCTTCCTATTGTATCTATCATTTGATTACTGATGAACCAAAGCATTCTTCTGTACCAACACTTTGGTTACTGATGAACCAATGCTTCCTATTGTATCTATCATTTGATTACTAATGAACCAAAGCATTCTTCTGTACCTACTCTTTGGTTACTGATGAACCAATGCTTCCTATTGTATCTTATTTTGGTAACAGATGAACCTATGCTTCCTATTGTACCAACACTTTGATTACTGATGAACCAATGCTTCCTATTGTATCTATCATTTGATTACTGATGAACCAAAGCATTCTTCTGTACCAACACTTTGGTTACTGATGGACCAATGCTTCCTATTGTATCTTATTTTGGTAACAGATGAACCTATGCTTCCTATTGTATCAACACTTTGATTACTGATGAACCAATGTTTCCTATCGTGTCTAATCTTCGATAACTGATGAACCAATGCTTCCTATTGTATAAACCCTTTGATAACAGATAACCATATGCTTCCTATTGTATCAACACTTTGATTACTGATGGACCAATGCTTCCTATTGTATATACCCTTTGATAACAGATAACCATATGCTTCCTATTGTATCAACACTTTGATTACTGATGAACCAATGCTTCCTATTGTATCTACTCTTTGATAGCAGATGAACCAATACTTCTCATTGTATAAGCACTTTGAATACCGATGGACCAATGCTTCCTACTCTGTCAACACTTTGATATCATGCCAAGGTAATGATGCACATCTTTAGTTAAACATGAATTAACCCTTTACCTCACAGAGACGCTCTTTAACACTTTAACACGCAGAGCAGACTCAATGTCTACATTGTTTGCTTTTGGAAATGTGATCAAATATTATCCTACACTAGTGGACCTGACAAGTAATTTCTTTGTTCCATGGTCAAACATGAAAGTTTATTTATATAATTATTCATAATGGGTTTGAAACAAGAAATCTCTTTAAAAAGCTATTGGCTTCATTTCAATTTTGGAAATGCATTTAAGGCCTATATATTTTGCTCTTTGTTACACAGGGTCGTATAATTGATACTGTTACAATGCAAACAGTTCAATAGTTTTGATTGTAAGTGTTTTAATCCAATTCGGGGCACTATGTTTTGAAATACAAAATCACTACTTAATTCCCCTAACCGTTTTAAATGTAACTAAAGCCTTGTGCATACGACATTTTAGATAGTGGTAAGAAGGTTTTACTAAAACTGCTGATTTTTCATGACTGTGACCTGCAATGGATAGATTTGTCTAAAAATAGAAGTATACTATCAGTTCTGAGAAGAAAAGTGAAAACGTATCTTGGCTGCTTCAGTCGGTATCCCTAGATATTGACTTAATTTTCAGTGAGTGTTGTCACCTTGAATAAAACTGTATGGACAGTCTGGTAATTAACCAATGCAATTTTCATATTCTAACAGAAACTCATATATGCAAATTTCTGACTATTCCTGATTGGTTGAAATTTAGATAGTTAAAGTGATATCATAAGGCTGCAAGCAGCCTAAAATATGATGAATGTGTTCTTGGTGGGAGATGTACGTAAAGTCAATGATTTGAACGATATTGCTATTATAGACATCAATTTTCCATAATTACTGGCTAATGGTAGGCGTATCACTGAAACGCTAGCTTTTATATATCCTTTTACGTCACTTAAATATTTTCTGTACGCAAAAAATAAAGAATGCATAAATCGAATCACCAGGCATGGGCATCAGGCGCGTAGCCAGGCGGAGGCCAGGAAGCCGGTGCTTCAACATCATTATGAGCCTCGATGCAAGAAATCCTGACTTTGCTGCATGCAAACAACAAAGACGCAGACCAGCCTGCGCGTCCGCGCAGTCTGATCAGCGCCTTTGTTTTTCGCTATATTTAAAGTAAAGTAACTAGGTCTGATATATCTTAATTCTCCATTTTATTTGATGGGCTTAAACATGATAAAGCCTCTGGCTACGTCCCTGGGCATCATATGAAGTCTACAATGGCTCGCACACTCAGAGTGTCAAACATTTTGGGCAGATCAGGCCCAACGACATGATGTGTATAATCTGGACCCTTTCTCATCGCAAAGATTATCAACAGACGACACAGGGTTAACGACTGACGGTTCCTTTTCCATTGATATATATTCATGGCGGGGCGTTTCCTGCGTTAAAACAGCAACACGCAGAGGATAAACACAGTCCCTTCTGTGAGTCTCGAACCAGCGCCCCCAGCACTCACAATTATTTCAGTATGGTGGTCGATTGTTTTATATCGCTGGGTTACTAACTACGTGTACATTCTTGAAGCTTGCCCAGATCCTGAGTTCGAGACTGTCAATGTGATAATTTGCTGGAAGTCTTGGTTACATACCCGCTTACAGGTTTCAAGTCTAGATATATAAGCCCTGCACGTATTATTATTATATAACTACATTCAAAACAGCGCTGGCAAAATTAAAAAAATAAATGATTAGAGTATCTAGTGTCCGCATTATCTTCCCATGGAGTACATGTTCTGATAGAATTACTGACGTTGCTCGTTCCTCTGAGCCGAGTACATGTTTGTCATGTTTTTTCGTGTCATACTGTTGATTCTTTACGTCCCATCAACAATCTTTCCGTTTTACAGGGGCGGGTCTTCCTGGGTTGAACCAGTACTAAGCTAGGATAAATATGTCTTGCTCAAGGACCATAACGCAGTGACGCCTGTGAGGCTCGAACCCGCGGCCCCTCGGTCACGAGTCAAGCACTCTACCACTGAGCTACTGCGCTCCCGAGGTTATAAAACTTTATTCATGCTCAACTCAGCTGAGCACGACATTTGTCATACAGTAAAACCTATGTAAAACAACGACCAAAATTGGTTTTCAATGCTTTAGACCTTCATTAATTAAGATCTTTGTTTTGTATATTTTTGAAGTGCCGTTTTATACAGGTTTTACTGTACCCATACTTTCGATCACACTCTCACGTGACTCGTATATTTTGACTCTTAGATATGTCTACATCATGTCAAGAATAATTTGTTATTATAACACCTGATTAATGAGAGGGGTAAGTGTCTCTTTTAGTACAAACTTAGACAGCTTTTACGCAACTTTTCACTTAATGTGACGGGATTGGGACTATGTTTGTACGACAGGCGACGGGGTTAAAGGTTAATAAAGTTTTCTGTTTACGTATACCTAGGACAAAACTGTGTGTGTCATTGCACTAACTATAATTACTCTATCGTTGAAGGTGCTAGATTTATATCCCGTTGAAAAGAGCATTTTAGCCAGCACACGTAACTCAAGTACTTAATCTCACGCGGGACAAGAAGTCTACTATTTCGTCTGAACCTTCCTCTGTATTCATACTGTGTATATGCGAGCAGTGAAGGCTTTGGCGAGCCTGTGCAATTGCACAGACTCGCCTGAGCCTTCGTTGCTCGTCAAAGTGAATGCGGATAGCTTAAATAAAGAAAATATATCATTTTTGTGTGGAATAACTCCCGACTTTTTCCATAAATATCAAGTTATTGCTTGTTCATCGACTTTTTACGATCATCGTAAAACAATATAGCAACAAACTTGAAGGACTACTACATCCCTCGAGGCCGTCACGTGAATAATATCCTAAATATAGGATCGCCCTGGGGGCATACTCAGGATAACCTTTGGGTTCATCAACTTTAAATGCATCATACGTATGAAATCGCTCGTTTTTTGTCACGTAACACACTTAAAAGAAAGTTGTCCGATTCGAACACTTGCTACGATATTTGATATCGATGTGGACCTTTTTGACGGTCCATTAGACTGTAAGGTCCTGCTTGCCATATGGTGCAGCACACCACCATGCTCACAGATGCACAAAAGCTTCATCTAAACGTGACGTCCATGCTGACTAATGCTCAAAATGTACAAAAGTCGTCATCTACATTCATACTTTGTGAATGCAAGCAGCGAAGGCTCATAGGAGTCTGCGCATGTCCGCACGAACCTTCGTTGCTCGACAATGCGATATTGTGTACCAATATTTATGGAGATATTTTTTCGCTGATCGATGATTTTTTTTCTCTTTTTTCATGGGTACGGCTCATGTGAAGACAGTTAAGCCGCGACATGAGACTTCCAACAATGTGGTATGTGCGACCAGTAAAGCCTCAGAGCCTTTGCTAGTCGCTTGAATTTTCTATGAGTGTTAAGCTACTGATTGAACATCATTTGGAGAATCTAAGCTTAAACGGAGGCTGCACAGGCTCGTATGAAAATACCACATCGTTGGAAATCACATGTCGTGGCTCAAGTAGAGAAATGTCAAATGCGGTTGTTTTCTTTTCTTGTTTTGTCAACAGCTTCTATTAACATTTACAGTAGCTGTTTATAGCTCCAACTTGTAGGAGGTTTCCTCAGGAAAATCTGCCACTAGCGTGACTTCAGTCCTTTGAGAAAAATATGTAACCCTATTTGGACCTCGCGAGAAAATAGGATCATGATTGTTCTGTAAAAAGGTGCAGAGCAGACTGTGCATAGTCTGGTCAGCGTCTTTCTTGTTTGCTCAATGCAATGGAAAGAAGGGGACAACAACAACAACAACAACAACAACAACAACAACAACAACAACAACAACAACTTAATTTGTAGCTGACAAAATTTCATTATTCTTGTTAGTCTCTGTAGCTGAGCATATTGGATGGAGGCTATGTGGGTCCACAAAATGCTCCCCTACACAATATGCTCCTTTTAGTAGCATATTGTGTACCCTGCATACACAATATGCTCCGCTGGAGCATTTTGTGTACCCTGCATACACAATATGCTACCAGAGGAGCATATTGTGTAGGGTCGGTACATATGTTATTTCAGTGGTCGTCCGAGGGTACACAATATGCTCTTCTTGAAATCATGTCTCGTGGTATGTTTGCCTTTCTTTTTAACTGTCCTCTCGACACCCATCTGTCTATCTTACGAACCTTATGTCTAAAGCCATGCCCGCATCATAATTGTATCATAGTGATCTTTAATCCCCATCAACAACATTTTGGAGACGTTGTCTCCAAATTTGGCTTCTTTCCCGACATGAAATCAACCTTTGGAAACCGTGGTAAGGAAAAATGGGGAAACGCGGGGGGTTAAATGTAGAAATGTAATGAACCTGTATGAGTCGAGGACACCATGGACATTCATAAATGCTATACCTGTTCCATTGGATTTATATAATATGACTACCATTGTAGCCATCTTGATATCCTTCAAAGAGCATCTTTTCCCATCCCTACGTCAGATTGAATCTAAACTTGGTTTGAGGGATAGGGGCAACATGGACATTCAGAATTGCTTGAATCATTCGATTCTGATATCCAATTTGGCTCCCATGGCAACTATTTTGATTTTTTTCAAAAGGCATAGCTCTCCAAACCATACATGTATTTCAGGTTATACTGAAACATGTTTGGAGGCATGGGGCTAACATGGGAATAGAGACTTTCTGAACGCGGTTAATTCAGGTATTGACCACAGAAACATACAATGTTCTGTACTGACACTTACTAGTAAGCGGGCGCTCGCAAAGATATGAGACGATTCATTATAAAGGTGACGAATCATTTATTGTATGTATGTTTTAAGATTATGATCAGAACTAATACTGAGTAAACTTGAATAATGTATTTTGACAATTTGCTTGCTACTGACCGTTTTATGGTGATGATTTAATGTACGCACTAACTTCATATCCTTCGGCGCAGTAGTTTCTTGCTCTACAAATTCTAAACATATAGCCTTATCTAACTTTGAATAGTATACCATCACCATGATTCTACCCAAGTACCATTATCCTGAACCGTACCTACACAATACGCTTCCAATAAAATAAAACCACTAAGGTAGCGTATTGTGTACCCAGCATACACAATATGCTCCAATTATCATAATACTGCTGAGGTAGCATATTGTGTACCTTACCTACACAATATGCTCCAATTATAATAATACTACCGGGGTAGCATATTGTGTACCTTACCTACACAACATGCTCCAAATATCATAATACTACAAAGGCAACATATTGTGTACCTTACCTACACAATATGCTCCCATTATCATAATACAACCGAGGTAGCATATTGTGTACCTTACCTACACAATATGCTCCCCTGATCATAATACTACTGAGGTAGCATATTGTGTACCTTACCTACACAATATGCTCCCATTATCATAATACCACCAAGGTAGCATATTGTGTACCTTACCTACACAATATGCTCCGAATATCATAATACTACTGAGGTAGCATATTGTGTACCTTACCACACAATATGCTAACCTACACAATATGATCCAAATATCATAATACTACCGAGGTAGCATATTGTGTACCTTACCTACACAATATACTCCCATTATCATATTACTACCTTATTATCATACTATCAAGGTAGCATATTGTGTGACCCTACATACACAATATGCTCCTAATATCATAATACCACCAAGGAAGCATATTGTGTACCTTACCTACACAATATGCTCCGAATATCATAATACTTCTGAGGTAGCATATTGTGTGCCTTACCTACACAATATGCTCCAAATACATAATACTACTGAGGTAGCATATTGTGTACCTTACCTACACAATATGCTCCCATTATCATAATACAACCGAGGTAGCATATTGTGTACCTTACCTACACAATATGCTTCGATTATCATAATACTACTGAGGTAGCATATTATGTACCTTACCTACACAATATGCTCCAATTATCATAATACTACCGAGGTAGCATATTGTGTACCTTACCTACACAATATGCTCCCATTATCATAATACCACCGAGGTAGCATATTGTGTACCTTACCTACACAATATGCTCCGAATATCATAATACTACTGAGGTAGCATATGTGTATCTTGCCTACACAATATGCTCCAATTATCATAGTACTACCAGGGTAGCATATTGTGTTCCTTACCTACACAATATGCTCCCATTATCAAGATACTACCAAGGTAGCATATTGTGTACCTAACCTACACAATATGCTCACATTACCAAATGCTACCAAGGAAGCATATTGTGTAGGTAAGGTACACAATATGATACCTCGGTAGTATTAGGATAATGGAGGCATATTGTGTAGGAAAGGTGCACAATATGCTACCTCGGTAGTATTATGATATTGGGAGCATATTGTGTACGTAAGGTACACAATATGCTACCTTAGTAGTATTATGATAATTGGAACATATTGTGTAGGTAATGCACACAAAATGTTACTTTGGTAGTATTATGATATTGGGAGCATATTGTGTAGGCAACGTACACAATATGCTACCTTGGTAGTATTATAATAATGAGAGCATAATGTGTAGGTAAGGTACACAATAAGCTAAAATGGTAGTATTATGATTAGGAGCATATTGTGTAGGTTAGATACACAATATGCTACCTTGGTAGTATTATGATAATTAGCGCATATTGTGTAGGTAAGTACACAATAAGCTTCCTTGGTTGTAGTATGATAGTAGGAGCATATTGTGTAGGTAAGGTACACAATATACTACCTCGGTAGTATTATGATATTTGGAGCATATTGTGTAGATAAGGTACACAATATGCTACCTAGGTTTTTTTGATGATAATGGGAGCATATTGTGTAGGTAAGGTACACAATATGCTTGCTACCTTGGTAGTATTATGAGAATTTGAGCATATTGTGTAGGTTAAGGTACACAATATGCTACCTTGGTTGTATGATAATGTAAGCAAATTATGTAGGTAAGGTACAAAATATGCTGCAAGCATATAACGCACTCCAGCAGATTGTCCTTACTTTTGATGTCCGATAACTGGTTTGTGCAGTCCGTGAACCCAATCAGTCAGACCACGTGATCGGCCACCTTAAAGTAAATCTACACTTTCCCCCCCCCCCCTTTAATTTGATCTAGTGTGGGTGATCTTTGACATTTGTATACACTCCATTCTGATCTTCAACATGATTGATTTCAGAAAAAAATGTTTTATCTTTTGACCCACCCCCGAAGTCGCGGTGTGTCTTCTGGAACAATACTTGCTACCATGTTGCTGCATGCGTAAGTCCCTTCTTTTTGATGTGCAGCATTACCATATTCAATATATGAATATATGACCTTTTGCCACTTCCCAAGGGGTTAGGGTGTATGTAAGGACAGAATGCTTGTTTTCAAGGTGCTCTACGAAACATGACTAATTTCAAGGTGAAAATGTGTTGACCTTTTGACCCCCTTCCTCAGTGGTCAATGGTGTCTCTGCGTGCTAAATAATTGCTATCATGTTGCTGTCATGTGCTGTTCCCTTAATTTTATTTGCAGCATGACAATATTCAGAATAAGTTTCATTTTGGACTCGCCCCATCCCCAAAATCTACCCAGGAGATCGGACCCAGGCATCCAATCAAATATCCAATCTGATATATTTCATATCTATTGTTGTTTTTTATCTGTCTGCATACAAAGTTTCGGTAATAATATTGAAAATTGACTAAGTTATTGCCAAATTAATATATTTGACCTTTGACCCTCTCTAAAGATTCAAGTGGGCGGGATATTTATTTTTACAGTTTACACCGTCATACTTATCTATAGGCTTTTTATACATAATAGCTTTGGGGAAATGTTTAGATCATTACTCTAAGAAAGCCATTACAACTTTTGCATTATAAGTGCCAGAGCAATAATGAGTTTATCAGTTGATCTTGACGAAACTAAAGCGATATAGGACTGTCATGAGCGGATCCAGGAATTTTCGTCAGGGGTGGGGGGGGGGTCAAGGTCAATCTGACAAAAAAGCTCTGAAAACCTTTTTTTAGTCCTCAGCTTATTTTACAGTCGCAAATGGTTAATTTCAAAGAAAACTATCATTTTTCAAGGTTCCTGAGGGGGTCCAACATTTTCCAGGGGGGGGGGGGGGTCCAACTTTTTCCGGGGTGGGGGGTTCCAATTGCTTATTCCTATAGAAAATATTTAACTTGTGATTTTCCGGAGGTCCGGACCCCCTGTCCCCCCCTCTGGATCCGCACTTGGGACTGTCAATGGTACTATCCATTCATGCAGAGAATGCATCAAATCTGACGAATAGGTACTTAGGTATGTTTCTGGAAAGACAGGTGGACAGACAGACAGACAGACGGGTGCACAGACGGCCGACGCCAAAAAATATCCCTCCGACTTCATCGGGGGGAAACCAGTACTGAGCACAGGATATTTAGTGTCATGTTCAAGAACACAGCGCAGTGCTTCAGGTGAGGCTCGAACCCGCAACCCATCGATATCGGGTCAAGCACTCTACCACGACTGCGCTCCTCAGCTAGGGAGCATATTGTGTAGGTATGATACATGTCCTACACAATATGCTCCCGATTTGAGGGGGAGCATATTGTGTATGCAGGGTACACAATATGCACCTCGAGAGAGCATATTGTGTATGGAGCATTTTGTGGCTCTAAAAGGCTATCCTGGTCGCAGACCCCAAAGTCAATTTTTTTGCGTCCGAAATTATTAAAACAGTTTTGCTTAACTCTTTCCTTTTTTAAATAAAGGTCAGCAGACGACAAAAAACATGGCAAGTTACCCAGCATGCAAAGATCGTATCCCCTTTGCTCCCGAGTAAATGTCTATTTTCGGTAACCATCAACATGCACATGTTTTCGCACGCATTGGCTCAGATGGAATTATTGGTGCCAAAAATAAATATTATCCCCAATTCAAATCACAGATCATAGCCAAACTAGAGCACCACTTGCAAAAAGGACGTCGCGACACCCTCATGCAAAGAGAAGCAATCAAACCAAAGTAAAAAGCTCTCACCTAAGATAAGATTTAACACCATCTTCGTGCGTTTTCATGAAGTATTTCGACCTGGCTCATAGATGGACCAGTGGCCAGTTCACTTGGTACTAGCTCTTTGATTATGCATATGTATGTCTCAGGTCAATCTTACCAGACTACATGTATACTGGTTTGCGGGACATGAATACATCATCTTTTGAAAGAAAATATCCTGCCCTCTTTCAAAGAAGCTATGTTACTGTTGCAATTCAATACATAAAGCAGTTAACAGGATCCAAACTGTTTTGGGCCGGCACACGGGATCGCATCGGTGAACAGCAAAGGCACAGACGAGCCTGCGCATCCGCACAACCTCTCCAGAGCCTTGGCTTCTAGCATAGAAGAGGAAGCTGAGACCTCTAGTCCCACAAGAGAGCTGCACATGTATGCTTACTTTACAAATAGGCTTGATGAGCGCGGTTGCTCACTGGTGGTATCGAAGGGTCGCTAGTTCGAGACTCGCCAGAGGCTTGAGCAAGGCACTTTATTCCCTCCTTAATACTGGTTCAACCCAAGAAAATGGGAAAAGGTTCCTACATGACTGAACAATTATTGTTGACCGGGACGTCGAACACAAACAAACAATGAATCATGAGACGGCTTGTGATAAAACGAAATCGTTTCACTTAATTGATTGGAGTCAAAAGAATGTACCATTAATAGTTTGGGCCATGTTTACTAAGATAGTACGGTGAACTGTTAGTACTATCAGGTTGCACTGTATCAGACCTTGACTTGTCTGATGAACCAGGATGACTGCCATCACTTGGCACTGACATACATTCATGGTGATAGGAGCCATACCCTGAGATAATAGCACTTGTTGGAACTAATAGAAGCCTAGACTTGTGCAGTAGTGTCATGATCTAACTAACATATATCAGGGATTTTTTTGTGTTCCCAGGGGCCCCATTCCCAATGGAATTTAGGTGACTTTTTCCCAATTTTTAAAACAATCCCAATCTTAAAAAACAACAACATTTTTTTTATAGATTGGGACACACACACACACACACACACGCACGCCCGCACGCGCGCGCGCGCACACACACACATGGCGACGTTCTCCTTCAATTTAATGGCAATAGTATGTGTAATAGCTAATTTGTTTTTTTTATTGACCAAAATTGACATAATTGTGCACTTTAACACATTTCCCAATTTTAAGGTTTAACGTGCTACTTTCCCAATCTGAAAGGCCCCGGGGCCCCTTCCAAAAATTGCAAAAAAAAATCCCTATACATAGAGATAACTTTGCCCTCCTCTACGGTAAATATTATATTAGTTCGTACACTCGAATAGTTCGTACACCATAGATTATTCACGATGTCATGTATTTGTTTAGTTTTCGGATGTGTATTTTTATTAGTTCGTACACAGATTTTTTGTACGAACTGATACAATATTTACCGTAATACCCTTCTGAAAGCTAAAGTTGAAAGTGTTTCTGCTATCAGAAAGAAATTTTTCTCTTAGTATATTGATTCAGTCTGGACCTCTTCCAGTCTAGTACATGTAAGCTTAGCGTACTTTTAATGGGTCTTTGGCGTATAATGCAGACCAAGGTCAGACGCCAAAAGAACGCAGAATTTGATCAGGGTCTCCACTGTTGGCTTACATATTAAAATTTGAATAAAATGAAAAATACCACCCAGCATCCCTAAGATTGGCAATTGATTCGCCCAATGGATAGGGATAGGAAAGTCCATTCGGCTCAATTGGGATAAATGAGACAGCCAATGAGTGTGAATACTGAAACATCGTGTGTCTGGCCAGAACCTGTATCCATAGCCATACATTGTACTTCAGTTTGCGATCAGCGAAGTCTCTGACTTTTGAAATATAGCGCAGGTCAAATTGACATACCAATTAGTGAGGACATGATTAGTTATTTTCATATTTCCCGTTGGCAGGCATTTTTCTACCGTACACAATTTAAGAGAGAGAGAGAGAGAGAGAGAGAGTGAGAGAGAGTGAGAGAGAGAGACAGTGCATTTGCCAGATTTGATGCATTCTTGGTTTAGAGTTGCAGTTAAGTATTAGCATGTTGACAATGGGCGTGGCTTATCTAAAATAAATGTACACAATAATTATTGTGGGACGTGCGTAATGCATTTGTGCAAAAAACTGCAAAATGGGAGCATTTACATGTATCGTGATTTAGCCTGACGTCTCATCAGGGTCTGCGCAATTTCCCATGTTAAGCACATTCTAGGTAACGATGGAAACATACTAACGGGCTTTAAAAACGCTATACACGGATAGCAGCGTTAATGCATGTCTCAAAAAGGGATGCAAAGCAATCAGTTTGATTGTATATTAAAGAGTGTGCATTTGTGAGTAACGCATGAAAAACATGCCCACTTAAAATTAATTTAAAGCATTGAAAATGAAAACTAATTGCGATAGGGGTCAACTGTTTCATTTGACAAAATTTTATAAGTGAAAGATCCCCTACTTCTTTAAATCAAGAAACACGAGAATCATCAAACGTGTGTCATGAACTTTGTTAGTCATCGAGGAATCGCTTTCATTTTGAGTGGCATGTCTTTGGTACAGCAGGTTTGCTTTGCTGACGTTAATCTGCGTGTACCCGTTCATTCGATGGCTTAAAATCTCCGCTACTTAAATGTTTCAGTGTCTAAAACTTTTCGAAGCAATAACGTCGTCGAGCTTAGATGTACAATTAAAACTTATGTATTGACTGAAGAAGCCACTTCACGATGACATCATCGAAGCAAAGGAAGTTTACATTCGACTGTCTTTTGAAAGATATAACAGGAAGTTAGTGTAGCGTTTTTAAAGCCCGTCACTATATTAAATCTTATAATGAATTAGGACCTCTTTCACTTCGTTAATGGGTGCTAAACCAGATAATGCCATCAAATATAACCCCTACCAAAATTGGCCTTAGATACATTAAATTTGCATTTCCACACACTTTGAATGCGTATCATCAAGAAAGCTTCAGAACTGGGATAGAATCATCCGATATTTTCGGTTCAAATGAATATGCAAATGCGTTTTTGCGTATATGGCAGCTACGCCCATGTTGACGCTAAAACAGAGAAAACGGCTCTCCTCGTTTCCGAGGTGAGCAATAGAGATGCGTTGCAAGATAAATGTATCTGATACTGGCGTGATTTGTGCTTTTATGGTTTAGAGAATTACGATGCATTATATCTGTCATAAGCAACACTTTAGTATACCATTGACATAAAGTTAAGCATATTGTACTACCAATGACCAAAAATAATATAAATTCTGATGGTCTAACCTAAAATACTTTTTACATTAGTCTACCATACTTATTTTGAATCGAAAATCGATTTTTTGGTATTCCGAATCATATTCATTGACTCGAAAGAACGGGTTTTCTGGATCAACTCTCAGTATGCAAAATGCTAAACTTCGATGCCGTGTACAATCAACGGATAATCAATGGCTAAGTTTTTCAGACTTTTTATACCAATGTTCCCTTTATGTTGTTACAGCAAAGTATTACATTTCAGACGATCAGATAAGGGGCATCTTGAAAACATAAAATGTACAAATTTTGGTAATGAAATGTGTTTGTTAAATGCAATACATGCAATGATTTTGTTATTTGACTGTTTAATCTATCCCCATTTGCTACAACATATTGCTTGGTGATGTGAGAAGAATCTTTGTGGCATTTACAGGCGATAAGATCCAGAAAACAGGATTCCTTGCCATTATCCTAAATGCAGCTTAGTCTCAAAGGGCAAACATTCGTCATTATTTAAACTCATTCGAAATTGCTACAGCCATACAGCTATGCGGGTGTGATTTAACATGGTTGATTATCTGCAAACTTTGACAGACATTCAACAAAATCATTCCCGAATTTTGGAGAAAGTCAACATTTTGGTTTTCGGAAGTGTTTTAGAAGGTACAGTTCTCACGTTCCTATGACGTCATCAGGATTTGTAGAGTTCTATATTACTGACTTTTGGATTGTAGAATAACAGTACTTTTTAATGAGCAATAGATAATTTAAAAAAATGATATTCTGGTAAAAATTAGCAACACAATCAAAATATGCTTAACTTTATGTCATTAGTATATATTGACCATCAATCAAAGGCTTGGAACTGTAGCAGGTAGTTGTTTCCAGCTTATCTTAGAACTCATTAAAGCGCCAAAGCATTATTATCAGAATGATCATAGAAATCTTACAGGTAAAAGAAGTGGTATTGTCTTTGTTAATTATCTCAGCACCTGTGACGGCCTAATGAACCTTGGGATGCATGTTAGTGTACAGGTGTTGCTGAAAGTCGGGAAAATACAACATAGTAAGAAAGAGGGCAAATATCAAGAATCGATACAATCAAGTACCACACCTGACCCAGGATAACAATGGGAAAGTAACAAACTCACAATTAGACATCACAAACGAGAGCTAAGAGGTCAGCCCTTTTCCAGCAGGTGACCACAAAGCAACAATAAAGAGACGCGCGCAAAAGCATAACAAACACACGACAGAAATAACATGCATGATCCACAAAAGAAGTACCGCCTTGGAACGGTAAGTAAAAATATTTTACTGGAGGGCTTAAACCGGTATCACGGCGCCAACCTCACTCTTTGTTCAGATGTGGATCAAGACACACAGAAGTTTGGTTTGTATGAAAGAACCCTAACTTACGAATGCATCATCTCCTAGAACATATAAATCAAGATATATAAAGGAGATAAAGCAAAGAGTAAATAAAACTGAATACCGGAGCAAAAGAAATGCAACAGGTAAACCCCTGTGGTCAAAAATAGCATATTCACTGAGAAACACGGCATGTCAATAGTCTGACCAATATCGTTGCTGGTAACCCATCGAGGATGGTGTTGATTGATACGACTGTGAAAAGTTCTTCCTATAAATCTCTATGGAATATTTTAGGTAAAAATGTTAGTATTGTACTGAAAATTACATTTTTTTCAAAACCAAATTTTAAGAGGAAAAATCACTTTAACACTAAAGTTAAATTTGTCTAAAGCGGCCACTCAAAAGAAGTCCTCAATATATGTTTTCAAGCCCGATAATCGCTTAATGCATGTCAAAAGTTTTGCAGAATGTTCCCGTGGAGCATTCTGCAATACTTTCGACCTGCAATAAGCTACCACCTGTTTTAAGACCTTTGTTTTGTCTATTTAGTGGCCGCTTTAGACAGGTTTTACTGTGTATGACTATAGGAGCTTTGCTTCATCTTCATTACTTTCTGTTGCATTTTTTGTAGCAAATATTGTTTGGTCACGCTAAGAATCTACAGGCGTCCAGAAAAAGTCAGCGTCTTCTAGAAAATAAAATAATTACAAAGTTAGAGATATTGACTAGGAAAACAATTGTTTTATCCAAACTGTAATTCGATTCAACACTTCAGTCCTTTTGAAAAAATAACTTAATGAAAAATCATGTCTGCACTATGTCTTCTGAACCAATCAATGATTTGGTCAAACAGGCACAGACACATAAATGGGAGAAAACTGATAATTGGCAAGATTTTTGTGACCTTGACCGATTTTCAAGGTCATCAGGGTCATATAACTTTAAGAATATACATTGTCGGTACTATATTTTTTTAGGCAATAACCATATGTTGATTAGCCTGGCACAAAAAATGACCATCATTAAAATGATCTAAATAAATCATTAGATTTTGGTGACCTTGATTTAATTTTCAAGGTCACCAGAGTCATAACTCGACGAAAAAGCCTTGTCTACACTCTATCTCCTGAACCAATGGCAATGGTTTGATTAAACTGGTACAGATACATCAATCAGATGATCTTAATAAATAGTTAGATTTTGGTGACCGTGACCTAATTTTCAAGGTCACCAGGCTCATATAACTCTATGCTGTGGGCAGGAGCACATGCTTTCTTCAGAAAACTCCACCAAGTATCTCTTTGTACGCATTTGCAATGGTGAATTTAATAGCTGCCAAACTTTGAATTAAAACCCTCTTCTTTTATTACTTGAATTACGTTAGATTTATTTCTTTGCAAACTAGTGTCGTTTGCTGATTAGTTTTGCAAACTGTTTGGACCCAGATCAGGCACGACGAAATGTCGGGCCTGATCTGGATCTAAACTGTTTGACACTCTGATCGTTTTTCTGAAAGATTTTTTTCTAAGAAAAGTGGATTTTAAATGCAAAAACACCAGACGACAAAAAGCATGCAACATTACCCTGAATGCAAAGAGTTAACTTGTGTGATCCATGCATATTAACGATGGTAATTTGTTCTACGAGATTAAGTTGCACCTTTTATTGCTTAGTTTTATTTGAAAATGGTGCAAGGCAGTGCTTCAAGCGAACAAACAGTATTTCCATTTTATACACCAAAACTGTATACAGCACAGTCTGATCAGTATTTGTGTACATGTATATTGAAGAGATAACCGTTCTTACATATGAGGTAATCGGAAAGGGCATCATATATTCTAATTCTGTGTCGACTTGGCCTGTCCTTTGCTAAAGTTAGATATTACCTTTTTGCAGCACCTTCCCTTTTTATCGTAAATAACAACTTGCCTAACCAAATTTCTCGCTGGCTAGCCTTAACCTCTTTTTGAGTCAAGACCTAAACCTGGTAAAGTACAATCAAGTAACAAACCACAGTTTCAAGTACATTTTGTTAATGCAGCGAATCATTATGATCATAATGTTAATTTGTCAAAGTGATATATGAGCCAATAAGGTTTAGGTACTTTATTCATTTATGAGCAACAAAGGCTCAGACGAATCTGCGCAAATGCGCAGACTCGCCAGAGCCTTCGTTGCTTGTATACTCAAAGCATGGATGTTGAGGATGTTGAGGCTCAGATCGATGATTCAGACCTATTGATCCACTTTATACGTCAGGATTAACGTTAAGACGTGACATGTGATTTCCAATAATGTGGCATTTTGACAAAATTGGGACTCAGACGAGCCTGTGCAGCCTCCTTTTTAGCTTAGAAACTCCAAATGATGCTAGGTCAGTAGCTTAAAACTCATAGTATATCTAAGCGACAAGCAAAGGCTCTGATCAGTCTGCGCGTATGCGCAGGCTGGTCTGAGACTTTGCTGGTCGCACATACCACATTGTTGGAAATCCCATGCACTGGCTCATTTGTGCATGTTCGAAAAGTAGAAATGTACCAAAATGTTATAAGCTGGTGCATATAAACCAAAGTAAGTAAGGGTGCAAAGATCAGGATCAAATTACTGTATTAAACTTTTATTGCAGGAATAAATAAATTCAGACCTCTTGTTCGACTTTTTTTCGCCATGATTAACGTTTAAAGGCTGCATTTGTGCATGTGTGAAAAGTACAAATGTATCAAAATGTTATAAGCTGGTCCATATAAACCAAAGTAAGTAAGGGTGCAAAGATCAGAATCCAATTACAGTATTAAACTTTTATTGCAGGAATAAATATTTTGTACGCTGTTTGATTAATTATACTAGGATCTAATGTGGACTTTTGGTTATTACCACGTAAAATATATAACAATGCAATGTAACACTTTTTAATTAATCACTTTTTACGTACTCTTACTCAATACGTTATAAATTATCAATGATGTCGCTTGTCTCTATTTGAATGATAACGTTCAAATTCGCTGTTCGACAATTGACTAAGAGTTCGCTATTGATAATTGACTAATAATCCGCTAAGAATCCGTTGTTGACACTTGACTATGGATCCGCTGTTGACAAATGACTAAAATCCTGCTGTTGAAAATTAATAAACAATCCGCTTAATTGATTAAACATTGACTAAGGAGCCACTGTTAAAATTGACTATGAATCCGCTGTTAACTATTGATTAACAATTCGCTGTTGACGAATGATATAGAGTCCACTGTTGACAATCGACTAACAGTCCGCTGTTGACAATTGACAATAATATACTGTAGACGACCGAATAACAATCCGCTATTGACAATTTACGAATAATCCCCTGTTGAAAATTGACTAACAATCCGTGGTTGACTATTGATTAACAATCCGCTGTTGACAAATGATTGAGAGTCCACTGTTGACAATCGACTAACAATCCGCTGTTGACAATTGACAATAATATACTGTAGACGACTGAATTACAACCCGCTATTGACAATTTACTAATAATCCGCTGTTGACGATAGACTAACAATCCACTGTTGACAATTGACAATAATATACTGTAGACGACTGAATAACAATCCGCTATTGACAATCGACTAACAATCCACTGTTGACAATTGACAATGATATAACATAACATAAAAAAAACAATCCGCACTTGACAAATGGCTGGCAATCTGCTGTTGACAATCGACTAAAATCCGCTGTTGACAATTTACTAACTGTTGCCAATTGACCAACGATCCGCTGTTGACAATTGATTGAGCATCCGCTGTTCGGCAATTGACTAAGAGTTCGCAATTGACAATAATCTACTGTCGATGATTGATTAACAATCCGCTTTTGATAGTTTACTAACAATCCGCTGTTGATGATTGACTAACAATAGGCTGTGGACAATTGACTAAGAATACGCTGTTGTCAATTGACTAAGAATCCGCTGTTGAAAATTGACTTACAATCCGCTGTTGACAATTGACAAATTATCCTATCTTGACAATTGACCAAAACTCTGCTGTTGACGATCGACTATGAATCTGCTGTTGACGTTTGATAACACTCCGCTGTTGACAATTGACTAGCAATCCGCTGTTGACAATTGACTAACAATCCACTGTTGACAATTGACTAACAATCCACTGTTGACAATTGACTAGCAATCCGCAGTTGACAATTGACTTACAATCCGCTGTTGACAATTGACTAGGAATCCGCTGTTGACAATTTACTAAAACTCTGATGCTGACAATTGACTAAGAATCCGCTGTTGACAATTGACTTACAATCCGCTGTTGACAATTGACTAGGAATCCGCTGTTGACAATTGATTTACAATCCGCTGTAGACGATTGACTAGGAATCCGCTGTTGACAATTTACTAACAATCTGCTGTTAACAAATGACTAACAATCAGTTGTTGACAAATGACTAACAATCAGCTGTTGACAAATGATTAACAATCAGCTGCTGACAATTGACCGACAATCAGCTGTTGACAAATGACTAACAATCAGCTGTTGACAAATGACTAACAATCAGCAGTTGACAAATGGTTAACAATGCGCTGTTGACAAATGACTAACAATCAGCTGCTGACAATTGGCCGTCAATCAGCTGTTGACAAATGACTAACAATCAGCTGTTGACAAATGACTAACAATCAGCAGTTGACAAATGACTTACAATCAGCTGTTGACAAATGACTAACAATGCGCTGTGACAAATGACTAACAATCAGCTGTTGACAAATGACTTACAATCAGCTGTTGACAAATGACGAACAATCAGCTGTTGACTAATGACTAACAATGCGCTGTGAAAAATGACTAACAATCAGCTGTTGACAAATGACTAACAATCAGCTGTTGACAAATGACTAACAATGTGCTGTTGACAAATGACTAACAATCAGCTGTTGACAAATGACTAACAATCAGCTGTTGACAAATGACAAACACGTTGATCGACCAATGTGGTAAGTACCAACATCTCATGTGATGGCTCATATACAAAGGTAATCTGGAAAAACGGATTATCTGAAAATAGGGCGAACATACAGATTTAGAAAGCAGCAGACTCGGTTTTATTGAGTCAATTGATGAAAGTTCACGAAAGTACAGCAGTTCTCACAATTCTTGTATTCTAACAACAGTAGCAGTGAACATACACTGAAACGAAATTCTAAGTAGCCACTTTTCAATGCCATTTTTTTTTCTTATTTAGCGCTAATGTTATTGAAATGATTTTTAGCCCAAATATGTGCATTTTAATGGGCTATAGTTAAGTGGTGCTTTTTAAGAGTTTTCTATCACTCCACAATTTTTGGGCTCACAATGCAAAAACAATTTTCGAAGAAAATAAGGGCTTTGAGTGCATTTTTTCGAATTGAAGAACATGTGATTTTAAACCCGTCTAGCCGACTTGAAAACACCAAACCCCTGAAGTTTTACTTATAAACGATTTTTATGATTTTTTTGTAAAAACTTCATTTTCCACATTTTCCAATATTTTCGAAATAATCAAGTGCACAAACTAATATCATTGTATGCGTTTTATTTTATGTTAACATGTTAGACCAAACATCAGCCCATTATTTTACAGTTATTCTTTCAAGACTGGTGTCCACTTCCGGTTTTATCGTGAAATTTTATGCCAATGATATATTTTTTTTATATAAAACAGTGAAGCCTATTACAAAAAATAATCGCCGAAAATTTCAATGCCATGCCACTAATAATAAAGCGTACAGAGCAATGCAAAGTTGATTCGCAAATTACATGGTTAAAGCTAAAACTCTTTGATTAAGCTGCTGATAGTGGCTGCCTTCATGTTAATTTAGAAGAGAAACGGAGAGTTAAATTGTCACAAAACTGTTGATTCTTTTTTTTTTTTATCTTATATCACGGCTCTTATATACAGCTCCAAACTAATTCAAATATAAATGGATAACATAGCAGAGGAATATTTTAAGTCACAGTTAAAAGTGTGGCTTTTTTAAATGAAGGTACCTTTACTCTGACTCCGTCTGTGCAAGATCTACCAGTCATAATTTCATAATGGCATAATTTCCGGAGTCTCGAAAAAGCCTTGATTTTTTTGGAATTAAAATTTTGTAAGAGCGATGTTTACTTTCTGAATAGGCGCAATTATTGTTGATGGCCACTTAAAGCTCAGTGTATATTCAATCTCCGAGTTGCTTAAGCTGCTGTCCCTTCGAAGTTGGTGGCTCTGCTGCTTTTTTGTTCTAATCTATCCACTTGTGTTGGGAGTGTCGTGTTTGGTCTCTGTTTTGTTGTGTTGTGCAGAGTGAGAGATGGATTTTTTTTGATAAATAGAGGATCTAAATGGGTGCTCATGTTTTATTGAATTTATATTAAACGAGTTGATGAAAAGAGATAAAATGCGAGGCTTGCCGATTATTTAATCTCTTTTTCGCAACAAGTTTAATAAATTCAATGATACAGGAGCACGAAAGTTAGATTCTATTTAACACATGACATTAAAATTACTTAAAAATCGCATTTTTGGCGTGAAAATGTCAAAATTTAGTCATCTTTTACGCAACGTTATAATGGACGTCATTACGTTTCCCGAAAATCTGTAAACCACCAGTGGTTTATCGATATTATTGCATGGTGTTATATCACTCTCAGACGCGACGCCGTGTGATAAAATCAATGTATATGTGACCTGTTAGTGTGATTGATTACAGCATCCAGGGCTAGCCCTGGCTCAGAAATTGTTGTAGCCAACACTTTAGCCAAACGGAAAAGGTAGAAGCCAAATGAATGTGACTTTAGCCAAGGTTATAGCCAAAAGGTGCATCAAAAAGTTGTTCAGTATTTCGTATATGACACAGTTCTAAAGAGTGAAAGAATACTGTTAGCCAGTTTGGAAAATCCTAAAGTTGAATCAAAATACACTTTTCCCGCAAATATGTATCAAGAGTGTACTTTAGCCAATGACTTACTCGTATATTTGAAGCCGCTCTACAAGTTTTTTTGAAGCAAATGGCTGCAATGGCTAATGGCAGGGTGAGTCCTGAACTGTATCTGAACTTATATTAGTCGCTGTGTTCTCTCAGGAACCATCTTGATTCTGACATAACTTTCTATATTACGTACATCTCAAATCATAAGGGAGCGCAGTGGCTCAGTGGTAGGGTGCTTGACTCGAGACCGAAGGGCCGCGGGTTTGAGCCTCACCAGCGTCACTGCGTTGTGATCCTTGAGCAAGACACATTTATCCTACCTTAGTACTGGTTCAACCCAGGAAGACCCGTCCCTATATAACTGAAAGATTGATGATGGGACGTAAAGAATCAAATCAAACAAAAATCTCAAATCATGACAAATCATTGTTTTTCTGTGTCTGTCTGATATCTATTGTAATATATGTATTATTTAACAATAAGGTTACTGTCTAACCACGCCAATAACTGGTTCCTATCTCCGTTAACTTTACAAGAGACATACCTTGTGGCGATATAGTGACCCACTATTTGAATGGTACACATGTTGTTATACAGATATGAACTAACTCGCGACTGGGGATACGTGACCTTTTCTCACGCCATTGTTAGATTGAGCAGTTTTCTGGAACAGCTCGACTGACCTAGGTTGTTAATGTTAATGAAGCATGCCATACACTCTTTGCATGTTGGGTAATTTTGCATGAATTTGTCGTCTGCTGTTTTTTTTTCTAAATCAACTTTTTCAAAGAAAGTTTAAGGAATGCCATCAGGTTGGACCCATTAACGCCAGGCCAAACTGTTTGACACTCAGATCATCTGAGTGTCAAACAGTTTGGCCCGACGTTATCGGGTCCAAGCTATTTGCAAAGGTCATCAGCAGACGATACTAGTAGGCAAAAAGTTAAGGCAGACTGAAACAAGGCAAACTGTACCAGAAAGTTTATATAAAAATAACATCAATTTAGTTTTCTACATACATGTACTTGAAAACTCATTGAAAAATAAGCAAACTGGAAATCTACTTAGGGTTATATTACTTTTTCATGCTCAACTTGACTGAACATGAAATTTGTCATGCTCATAAATGTTAAAATGCAAACAAAAGTCTTTTTTAGCATTTTAGTTTTTATGAGCAGTACAGATTTCATGCTCATTGGAGTTGAGCATGATAAAAACATAACATTAGCTCTTCTTATGACAAAGTACACGTAAATGTAAATTGATAGTTGAAGTTGTGTATCTCCTCATGGTACTTTGATATTAGTATTGTTGTATTTCCTTTACAAGTTATAGTAACTTGTCAAAGGTACTCCCCAACTCAATGCAACTGCACTGCCACAGTCGATAACCTCTCCTTAGGAGAATGTGATGCCGTTTATCGCATATTTTTGCTTATAACAGATGGTGATGAACAGTTTGATCCATAGAGGGCAGTCTGAGATGGACGCACGCCTTATGGCAGCGCCTTGCTTATTGGCTAATTGAGTAGACGCAACAGGACCAAGTCAGTATTCTAACTACAAATCGTGTTGCATCCCAGCAGACACCCACCCTTAAAACAACATCATATCAACGTCAATGCGATGACGTCGCATTGACGTCAATACGACGTTGTTTGACGCCATGTGCCAGGTAGAATGTCAATAAGCTAGGTTGCCATTTAGCCTGCTTACTGCTTAGTCATGCTGAGTATTCTTATGAGTACCGCCCTCCTCCCTTATAATGTTGACATGCAGCACTCAAATTGTAAGCATGCTTTTGTATTCAGAGTGAAAAACAGTGTGAATCCTTAACAGACAGCTGGCCAAACAACGAAACTTTGGGGAAGAGAAACAGAACACAGTTACAACACAATTTAAGCAACGCATCAAGCTGCTCTCTCTTTCTCAACAAGATGAAACTAGAAAGGACACTAAACACTACACCACAAAACAAACACCAAACACAAAATCCCCACTCAATGAACAACAGCAACAACAACAACAACAGCAGCCGGAGCAGCAGCCGGAGCGGCAGCAGCAGCAACAACAACAACAACAGAGTCATCGCCTTAGAACGGACAGCAATCGAGACCTGTGTGTGTGTGTGTGTGTGTGTATATGTGGGTGTGTGCGAGCGTGCAAGCGTGTGTATGTGCGTGTCTGTGTCTGGGTGAAGGGGATGGCGTGGGGTTTGGGCTTAAGTATATTTTATTGGCCCTAGATTCTGCTGGCGTAAATCTTAACAAATTATCACTATCAAAACAACAGCATTTACGTTAAAAATCAACTGTCTAGAATTATTGGAGGGTCGCAAATAATTACTAACAAGGGAAAACACGCCTGTTTTTATAAGATAATTCACTTTTCCATGCAGTTTTCAGCTGTACTGGACATATTTATTGTGAAAACATAACTTAATTCTATTTTTACAAATGATTTAAAATGAAAATATTTTTTTGCGAAAAATGTTCATAGTTACAGACCTAGTCTCTTTAAAGGCTGCATTTGTGCATGTGCGAAAAGTACAAATGCATTAAAATGTTATAAACTGGTTCATATAAACCAAAGTAAGTAAGGGTGCAAGATCAGGATCCAATTACTGTATTAAACTTTTATTGCAGTAATAAATATTTTGTACGCTGTTTGATTAATTATATTAAGATCTAATACGAACTTTCATTATTACCACGTAAAATATATAACAATGCAATGTAACATTTTTGAATTCATCACTTTTTACTCTTAGTCAATACGTTATAAATTATCAATGATGTCGCTTCTCTCTACTTGAATGATTGCGTTAAAATCCGCTGTTCGACAATTGACTAAGAGTTCGCTAGTGACAATTGACTAATAATCCGCTAAGAATCCGTTGTTGACACTTGACTATGGATCCGCTGTTGACAATTGACTAACAACCCGCTGTTGAAAATTGATTTACAATCCGCTGTTGACGATTGATTAAAAATCGGCTGTTAATAATTGACTAAGGAGCCACTGATAAACTTGACAATGAATCCGCTGTTGACAATTGACTAACAACCCTCGATTGGCTATTGATTAACAATCCGCTGTTGACAAATGATTGAGAGTCCCCTGGTGACAATCGACTAACAATCCGCTGTTGACAATTGACAATAATCTTCTGTAGACGATTGATTAACAATCTATTGAGATTTCACTAATAATCTACTGTAGACGATTGATTAACAATTTATTGAGATTTTACTAATAATCCGCTGTTGACGATTGACTAACAATACACTGTTGACAATTGACTAACAATCCAATGTTGACGATTCACTTACAATCCGCAGTTGACATTTGTCTGACAATCCGCTGTTGACAATCGACTAAAATCTGCTGTTGACAATCGACTAAAATCCGCTGTTGACAATTGACTAACAATCAGCTGTTGACAATTGATTAAAAATCCGCTGTTGACAATTGACTAACAATCAGCTGTTGAAAATTGACTAACAATCTGCTGTTGACTAAGAATCCGCTGTTGACAAATGACTAACAATCAGCTGTTGACAATTGACTAACAATCAGCTGTTGACAATTGACTAAGAATCCGCTGTTGAAAATTGAATAGCAATCCGCTGTTGACAATTGACTTATTACCCTATCTTGACAATTGATTAATACTCTGCTGTTGACAATTGACTAACAAGCCACTGTTGACAAATGACTAACAATCTGCTGTTGACAATTGACTTACAATCTGCTGTTGACAATTGACTTACAAGCTGCTGTTGACAATTGACTTACAATCTGCTGTTGACAAATGACTAACAATCTGCTGTTGACAATTGACTTACAATCTGCTGTTGACAATTGACTTACAAGCTGCTGTTGACAATTGACTTACAATCTGCTGTTGATAATTGACTTACAATCCGCTGTTGGCAATTGACTCACAATCTGCTGTTGACAATTGATTAAGAATCCGCTGTTGACAATTGACTCACAATCTGCTGTTGACAATTGATTAAGAATCCGCTGTTGGCAATTGACTTACAATCAGCTGTTGACAAATGACCTACAATCAGCTGTTGAGAATTGACTAACAATCAGCTGTTGACAAATGACTAACAATCCGCTGTTGACAAATGACTCACAATCAGCTGTTGACAAATGACTTACAATTCGTTGTTGACAATTGACTAACAATCAGCTGTTGACAAATGACTTACAATTCGTTGTTGACAATTGACTAACAATCAGCTGTTGACAATTGACTCACAATCAGCTGTTGACGAATGACTTACAATTTTTTGTTGACAATTGACTAACAATCAGCTGTTGACAAATGACTAACAATCCGCTGTTGACAAATGACTAACAATCCGCTGTTGGCAATTGACTTACAATCAGCTGTTGACAAATGACCTACAATCAGCTGTTGACAATTGACTAACAATCAGCTGTTGACAAATGACTAACAATCCGCTATTGACAATTGACTCACAATCAGCTGTTGACAAATGACTTACAATTCGTTGTTGGCAATTGACTAACAATCAGCTGTTGACAAGTGACTTACAATTCGTTGTTGACAATTGACTAACAATCAGCTGTTGACAATTGACTTACAATTCGTTGTTGACAATTGACTAACAATCAGCTGTTGACAAATGACTAACATTCCGCTGTTGACAATTGACTCACAATCAGCTGTTGACAAATGACTAACAATCCGCTGTTGACAATTGACTAACAATCAGCTGTTGACAAATGACTAACAATCCGCTGTTGACAATTGACTTACCATCTGCTGTTGACAATTGACTTACAAGCTGCTGTTGACAATTGACTCACAATCAGCCGTTGACAAATGACTAACAATCCGATGTTGACAATTGACTTACAATCTGCTGTTGACAATTGACTTACAATCTGCTGTTGATAATTGACTTACAATCTGCTGTTGACAATTGACTTACAAGCTGCTGTTGACAATTGACTTACAATCCGCTGTTGACAATTGACTCACAATCTGCTGTTGACAATTGATTAAGAATCCGCTGTTGACAATTGACTCACAATCTGCTGTTGACAATTGACTTACAATCCGCTGTTGACAATTGACTAACAATCTGCTGTTGACAAATGACTAACAATCTGCTGTTGACAATTGACTTACAATCCGCTGTTGACAATTGACTTACAATCCACTGTTGACAATTGACTTACAATCTGCTGTTGACAATTGACTAACAATCCGATGTTGACAAATGACTAACAATGCGCTGTTGACAATTGACTAACAATTCGTGGTTGACAATCACTAACAATACGCCGGCGACAATTAATTAACAATCTGTTGTTGACAATTGACTAACAAACCTCTGTAAACAATTGAGTAACAATTGACTAACAGGTTCAGAAAGGTCAAAGCAAAGCAGTTTGATCATTAAAATCCACGCAAAATGTCTACTTGTGCAGAACGTTTAATAAATCGATTTCTTTGTGCTTTGTTCTAATAAGTAGTAAATTACAAAGTGCGTAAAAAGAGTAAATTGACCAAGAAAAATTTGTCAACTTTTGAAAATGATTAAAAAAATTAAGTTGATCTTGACTGACTGACTAAAATTGCTCTCTGTTGTTTTTTTTTGTAACCTACAAGGCATTTATCAGCATATGATTTCCATGCATTCAGAGGGGAGGGGACAAAACTATAGGGTTCATTAGCAATACTGGTTCGGATCCACCGAAAAATCACAAAGCTACCAAACCAGATTTCAGTGGTGGGCGATCATCATTAAAATGGCGTTTCGCTGATGGACCG
This sequence comes from Loripinus fragilis, assembly GCA_964019695.1. NCBI lineage: Eukaryota > Metazoa > Mollusca > Bivalvia > Lucinida > Lucinidae > Loripinus > Loripinus fragilis. Next base: position 110,043,744 of record OZ026517.1, read on the forward strand.
ATGTTGGACCGCTTTAGTTTTATTTATTTGGGTCTTATCTATTCCAATAAAAAATGCTGGGCCTCTTCGGACAAAGCTTTCTGGGTTCGATCAACGATTTCAACACACTTCTTCAAATAAAAAGCGTTAATTCTTTCATAATAGTTTGGTATGAATTGCGTATCAGCTGGAGAAATATTTAAGCATCGAATAATGTCATGATGAAGGAAAGCGTAAAATGTCCACGCTGACTTATCCAACTGATGAAGCTAGGCCTGGGTCTTTATCTAGTGTATGTGAAAAGTACCAACATCTTATGAGCTGGCTCATATACGAAGGTAATCTGGAAAAAACGGATTATCTGGAAATAGGGCGACCGTACAGATTTAGAAAGCAACAGACTCGGTTTAATTGAGTCAATTCATGAAAGTTCATGAAAGTACAGCAGTTCTCACAATTCTTGCATTCTAACAACAGTAGCAGTGAACGCATATGCTATGCCCGAGTTGCTTAAAGTGGACGGCAACCCTGGTGATTACTATGTTTTATATGAAATATATTAATAAACCATGAATTTTGATACATGTATCATCTAAATCGGTGGAAAAACTAAGAAGTTGTAGGCGTTGAATATTTGCAAATGGGCTGTATTGAAAGCGGCCATATTGTAGGCTTAGTGACGTCACACAGCCTAATTAAATATGCGTAATCAAAATAAAAGACAGACCAATGGATTACTTGCAATTATCTTTAATAAAACATTTTCCTTAATAATATGTATAAAGCTGCATATCTGCTGAAACACAGATTCTGTGATAACTAAAATTAAGCAGTTGAGAAAATTCTGAAAACTAATTAAATATTCAAAATGGCGGCCAAATGTTGGCCATATTGAAATCTTTTAATGCCCATAACTTCCCCATTTCAAACCGATTTTGATGATACATGTATCACAATTCATGGTTCATAGAGCTCTTTCTGATAGAACATACTTATCATTAGGATTGCTGTTCCCTTTAAGCTGATGTCCATTCGAATTTGGTGGCTCGGCTGCTTTTTTTCATCTGTCCACTTGTATTGGGGAGTTTCGTGTTTGGTCTCTGTTTTGTGCTTTGTGCTTTCCTGTTTGGCAATACTCTGGCTGAGTGAGAGACGGATTTTTGTTAAAATTAATGTATGTGAACTGTTAGTGTGATTGATTTACAGTATCCAGGGCTAACCATGGCCCAGAAATTGTGGTAGCCAACACTTTTGCCAAACTGAAAAAAGTTCAGTGGAGCCAAATGAATCTTACTTTAACCAAGGTTGTAGCCAAAAGGTGCATCAAGAAGTTGTTCTTTATGTCTAATATGGCACATTTCTAAAAAGTGAAAGAATACCATAAGCCATTTGGAAAATCCTTAAGTTGAATCAAATACACTTTTTCGCAAATATGTAACTTTTAACCAACTAGAGTGTACTTTAGCCAATGTCTTACTCGTACATTTGAAGCCACTCTACGATTTTTGTAGCAAATGGCCGCAATGGCTAAAATCAGGATGAGCCCTGAATATCTGTCTTGAACAATCTTGCTAAATATATTGTGATTTATCTCGAACTAATCTAACATAACTTTTTGCAAATCATGACAAATTATTGTTGGCCAGTGTCTGTCTGATATTTATCGTATTATATGTATTATTCCACTATAAGGTCACTGTCTAGCCACGCCAAAAACTGGTTGCTTTATTCGTTAGCTTTACATGTGGCGATACAGTGACCTACTATTTGAACAGTACACATGTCAAAAATGAACCAACTCGCGATGAGGATAAGTGACCTTTTCTCACGCCATTGCTAGAATGAGCACTTTCTGGAACAGCTCGACTGACCTAGGTTGTTAATGTTAATGAAGCATGCCATACACTCTTTGCATGTTGGGTAATTTTGCATGAATTTGTCGTCTGCTGTTTTTTTTCTAAATCAACTTTTTCAAAGAAAGTTTAAGGAATGCCATCAGGTTGGACCCATTAACGCCAGGCCAAACTGTTTGACACTCAGATCATCTGAGTGTCAAACAGTTTGGCCCGACGTTATCGGGTCCAAGCTATTTGCAAAGGTCATCAGCAGACGATACTAGTAGGCAAAAAGTTAAGGCAGACTGAAACAAGGCAAACTGTACCAGAAAGTTTATATAAAAATAACATCAATTTAGTTTTCTACATACATGTACTTGAAAACTCATTGAAAAATAAGCAAACTGGAAATCTACTTAGGGTTATATTACTTTTTCATGCTCAACTTGACTGAACATGAAATTTGTCATGCTCATAAATGTTAAAATGCAAACAAAAGTCTTTTTTAGCATTTTAGTTTTTATGAGCAGTACAGATTTCATGCTCATTGGAGTTGAGCATGATAAAAACATAACATTAGCTCTTCTTATGACAAAGTACACGTAAATGTAAATTGATAGTTGAAGTTGTGTATCTCCTCATGGTACTTTGATATTAGTATTGTTGTATTTCCTTTACAAGTTATAGTAACTTGTCAAAGGTACTCCCCAACTCAATGCAACTGCACTGCCACAGTCGATAACCTCTCCTTAGGAGAATGTGATGCCGTTTATCGCATATTTTTGCTTATAACAGATGGTGATGAACAGTTTGATCCATAGAGGGCAGTCTGAGATGGACGCACGCCTTATGGCAGCGCCTTGCTTATTGGCTAATTGAGTAGACGCAACAGGACCAAGTCAGTATTCTAACTACAAATCGTGTTGCATCCCAGCAGACACCCACCCTTAAAACAACATCATATCAACGTCAATGCGATGACGTCGCATTGACGTCAATACGACGTTGTTTGACGCCATGTGCCAGGTAGAATGTCAATAAGCTAGGTTGCCATTTAGCCTGCTTACTGCTTAGTCATGCTGAGTATTCTTATGAGTACCGCCCTCCTCCCTTATAATGTTGACATGCAGCACTCAAATTGTAAGCATGCTTTTGTATTCAGAGTGAAAAACAGTGTGAATCCTTAACAGACAGCTGGCCAAACAACGAAACTTTGGGGAAGAGAAACAGAACACAGTTACAACACAATTTAAGCAACGCATCAAGCTGCTCTCTCTTTCTCAACAAGATGAAACTAGAAAGGACACTAAACACTACACCACAAAACAAACACCAAACACAAAATCCCCACTCAATGAACAACAGCAACAACAACAACAACAGCAGCCGGAGCAGCAGCCGGAGCGGCAGCAGCAGCAACAACAACAACAACAGAGTCATCGCCTTAGAACGGACAGCAATCGAGACCTGTGTGTGTGTGTGTGTGTATATGTGGGTGTGTGCGAGCGTGCAAGCGTGTGTATGTGCGTGTCTGTGTCTGGGTGAAGGGGATGGCGTGGGGTTTGGGCTTAAGTATATTTTATTGGCCCTAGATTCTGCTGGCGTAAATCTTAACAAATTATCACTATCAAAACAACAGCATTTACGTTAAAAATCAACTGTCTAGAATTATTGGAGGGTCGCAAATAATTACTAACAAGGGAAAACACGCCTGTTTTTATAAGATAATTCACTTTTCCATGCAGTTTTCAGCTGTATTGGACATATTTATTGTGAAAACATAACTTAATTCTATTTTTACAAATGATTTAAAATGAAAATATTTTTTTGCGAAAAATGTTCATAGTTACAGACCTAGTCTCTTTAAAGGCTGCATTTGTGCATGTGCGAAAAGTACAAATGCATTAAAATGTTATAAACTGGTTCATATAAACCAAAGTAAGTAAGGGTGCAAGATCAGGATCCAATTACTGTATTAAACTTTTATTGCAGTAATAAATATTTTGTACGCTGTTTGATTAATTATATTAAGATCTAATATGAACTTTCATTATTACCACGTAAAATATATAACAATGCAATGTAACATTTTTGAATTCATCACTTTTTACTCTTAGTCAATACGTTATAAATTATCAATGATGTCGCTTCTCTCTACTTGAATGATTGCGTTAAAATCCGCTGTTCGACAATTGACTAAGAGTTCGCTAGTGACAATTGACTAATAATCCGCTAAGAATCCGTTGTTGACACTTGACTATGGATCCGCTGTTGACAATTGACTAACAACCCGCTGTTGAAAATTGATTTACAATCCGCTGTTGACGATTGATTAAAAATCGGCTGTTAATAATTGACTAAGGAGCCACTGATAAACTTGACAATGAATCCGCTGTTGACAATTGACTAACAACCCTCGATTGGCTATTGATTAACAATCCGCTGTTGACAAATGATTGAGAGTCCCCTGTTGACAATCGACTAACAATCCGCTGTTGACAATTGACAATAATCTTCTGTAGACGATTGATTAACAATCTATTGAGATTTCACTAATAATCTACTGTAGACGATTGATTAACAATTTATTGAGATTTTACTAATAATCCGCTGTTGACGATTGACTAACAATACACTGTTGACAATTGACTAACAATCCAATGTTGACGATTCACTTACAATCCGCAGTTGACATTTGTCTGACAATCCGCTGTTGACAATCGACTAAAATCTGCTGTTGACAATCGACTAAAATCCGCTGTTGACAATTGACTAACAATCAGCTGTTGACAATTGATTAAAAATCCGCTGTTGACAATTGACTAACAATCAGCTGTTGAAAATTGACTAACAATCTGCTGTTGACTAAGAATCCGCTGTTGACAAATGACTAACAATCAGCTGTTGACAATTGACTAACAATCAGCTGTTGACAATTGACTAAGAATCCGCTGTTGAAAATTGAATAGCAATCCGCTGTTGACAATTGACTTATTACCCTATCTTGACAATTGATTAATACTCTGCTGTTGACAATTGACTAACAAGCCACTGTTGACAAATGACTAACAATCTGCTGTTGACAATTGACTTACAATCTGCTGTTGACAATTGACTTACAAGCTGCTGTTGACAATTGACTTACAATCTGCTGTTGACAAATGACTAACAATCTGCTGTTGACAATTGACTTACAATCTGCTGTTGACAATTGACTTACAAGCTGCTGTTGACAATTGACTTACAATCTGCTGTTGATAATTGACTTACAATCCGCTGTTGGCAATTGACTCACAATCTGCTGTTGACAATTGATTAAGAATCCGCTGTTGACAATTGACTCACAATCTGCTGTTGACAATTGATTAAGAATCCGCTGTTGGCAATTGACTTACAATCAGCTGTTGACAAATGACCTACAATCAGCTGTTGAGAATTGACTAACAATCAGCTGTTGACAAATGACTAACAATCCGCTGTTGACAAATGACTCACAATCAGCTGTTGACAAATGACTTACAATTCGTTGTTGACAATTGACTAACAATCAGCTGTTGACAAATGACTTACAATTCGTTGTTGACAATTGACTAACAATCAGCTGTTGACAATTGACTCACAATCAGCTGTTGACGAATGACTTACAATTTTTTGTTGACAATTGACTAACAATCAGCTGTTGACAAATGACTAACAATCCGCTGTTGACAAATGACTAACAATCCGCTGTTGGCAATTGACTTACAATCAGCTGTTGACAAATGACCTACAATCAGCTGTTGACAATTGACTAACAATCAGCTGTTGACAAATGACTAACAATCCGCTATTGACAATTGACTCACAATCAGCTGTTGACAAATGACTTACAATTCGTTGTTGGCAATTGACTAACAATCAGCTGTTGACAAGTGACTTACAATTCGTTGTTGACAATTGACTAACAATCAGCTGTTGACAATTGACTTACAATTCGTTGTTGACAATTGACTAACAATCAGCTGTTGACAAATGACTAACATTCCGCTGTTGACAATTGACTCACAATCAGCTGTTGACAAATGACTAACAATCCGCTGTTGACAATTGACTAACAATCAGCTGTTGACAAATGACTAACAATCCGCTGTTGACAATTGACTTACCATCTGCTGTTGACAATTGACTTACAAGCTGCTGTTGACAATTGACTCACAATCAGCCGTTGACAAATGACTAACAATCCGATGTTGACAATTGACTTACAATCTGCTGTTGACAATTGACTTAGAATCTGCTGTTGATAATTGACTTACAATCTGCTGTTGACAATTGACTTACAAGCTGCTGTTGACAATTGACTTACAATCCGCTGTTGACAATTGACTCACAATCTGCTGTTGACAATTGATTAAGAATCCGCTGTTGACAATTGACTCACAATCTGCTGTTGACAATTGACTTACAATCCGCTGTTGACAATTGACTAACAATCTGCTGTTGACAAATGACTAACAATCTGCTGTTGACAATTGACTTACAATCCGCTGTTGACAATTGACTTACAATCCACTGTTGACAATTGACTTACAATCTGCTGTTGACAATTGACTAACAATCCGATGTTGACAAATGACTAACAATGCGCTGTTGACAATTGACTAACAATTCGTGGTTGACAATCACTAACAATACGCCGGCGACAATTAATTAACAATCTGTTGTTGACAATTGACTAACAAACCTCTGTAAACAATTGAGTAACAATTGACTAACAGGTTCAGAAAGGTCAAAGCAAAGCAGTTTGATCATTAAAATCCACGCAAAATGTCTACTTGTGCAGAACGTTTAATAAATCGATTTCTTTGTGCTTTGTTCTAATAAGTAGTAAATTACAAAGTGCGTAAAAAGAGTAAATTGACCAAGAAAAATTTGTCAACTTTTGAAAATGATTAAAAAAATTAAGTTGATCTTGACTGACTGACTAAAATTGCTCTCTGTTGTTTTTTTTTGTAACCTACAAGGCATTTATCAGCATATGATTTCCATGCATTCAGAGGGGAGGGGACAAAACTATAGGGTTCATTAGCAATACTGGTTCGGATCCACCGAAAAATCACAAAGCTACCAAACCAGATTTCAGTGGTGGGCGATCATCATTAAAATGGCGTTTCGCTGATGGACCGATGTTGGACCGCTTTAGTTTTATTTATTTGGGTCTTATCTATTCCAATAAAAAATGCTGGGCCTCTTCGGACAAAGCTTTCTGGGTTCGATCAACGATTTCAACACACTTCTTCAAATAAAAAGCGTTAATTCTTTCATAATAGTTTGGTATGAATTGCGTATCAGCTGGAGAAATATTTAAGCATCGAATAATGTCATGATGAAGGAAAGCGTAAAATGTCCACGCTGACTTATCCAACTGATGAAGCTAGGCCTGGGTCTTTATCTAGTGTATGTGAAAAGTACCAACATCTTATGAGCTGGCTCATATACGAAGGTAATCTGGAAAAAACGGATTATCTGGAAATAGGGCGACCGTACAGATTTAGAAAGCAACAGACTCGGTTTAATTGAGTCAATTCATGAAAGTTCATGAAAGTACAGCAGTTCTCACAATTCTTGCATTCTAACAACAGTAGCAGTGAACGCATATACTATGCCCGAGTTGCTTAAAGTGGACGGCAACCCTGGTGATTACTATGTTTTATATGAAATATATTAATAAACCATGAATTTTGATACATGTATCATCTAAATCGGTGGAAAAACTAAGAAGTTGTAGGCGTTGAATATTTGCAAATGGGCTGTATTGAAAGCGGCCATATTGTAGGCTTAGTGACGTCACACAGCCTAATTAAATATGCGTAATCAAAATAAAAGACAGACCAATGGATTACTTGCAATTATCTTTAATAAAACATTTTCCTTAATAATATGTATAAAGCTGCATATCTGCTGAAACACAGATTCTGTGATAACTAAAATTAAGCAGTTGAGAAAATTCTGAAAACTAATTAAATATTCAAAATGGCGGCCAAATGTTGGCCATATTGAAATCTTTTAATGCCCATAACTTCCCCATTTCAAACCGATTTTGATGATACATGTATCACAATTCATGGTTCATAGAGCTCTTTCTGATAGAACATACTTATCATTAGGATTGCTGTTCCCTTTAAGCTGATGTCCATTCGAATTTGGTGGCTCGGCTGCTTTTTTTCATCTGTCCACTTGTATTGGGGAGTTTCGTGTTTGGTCTCTGTTTTGTGCTTTGTGCTTTCCTGTTTGGCAATACTCTGGCTGAGTGAGAGACGGATTTTTGTTAAAATTAATGTATGTGAACTGTTAGTGTGATTGATTTACAGTATCCAGGGCTAACCATGGCCCAGAAATTGTGGTAGCCAACACTTTTGCCAAACTGAAAAAAGTTCAGTGGAGCCAAATGAATCTTACTTTAACCAAGGTTTTAGCCAAAAGGTGCATCAAGAAGTTGTTCTTTATGTCTAATATGGCACATTTCTAAAAAGTGAAAGAATACCATAAGCCATTTGGAAAATCCTTAAGTTGAATCAAATACACTTTTTCGCAAATATGTAACTTTTAACCAACTAGAGTGTACTTTAGCCAATGTCTTACTCGTACATTTGAAGCCACTCTACGATTTTTGTAGCAAATGGCTGCAATGGCTAAAATCAGGATGAGCCCTGAATATCTGTCTTGAACAATCTTGCTAAATATATTGTGATTTATCTCGAACTAATCTAACATAACTTTTTGCAAATCATGACAAATTATTGTTGGCCAGTGTCTGTCTGATATTTATCGTATTATATGTATTATTCCACTATAAGGTCACTGTCTAGCCACGCCAAAAACTGGTTGCTTTATTCGTTAGCTTTACATGTGGCGATACAGTGACCTACTATTTGAACAGTACACATGTCAAAAATGAACCAACTCGCGATGAGGATAAGTGACCTTTTCTCACGCCATTGCTAGAATGAGCACTTTCTGGAACAGCTCGACTGACCTAGGTTGTTAATGTTAATGAAGCATGCCATACATTCTTTGCATGTTGGGTAATTTTGCATGAATTTGTCGTCTGCTGTTTTTTTTCTAAATCAACTTTTTCAAAGAAAGTTTAAGGAATGCCATCAGGTTGGACCCATTAACGCCAGGCCAAACTGTTTGACACTCAGATCATCTGAGTGTCAAACAGTTTGGCCCGACGTTATCGGGTCCAAGCTATTTGCAAAGGTCATCAGCAGACGATACTAGTAGGCAAAAAGTTAAGGCAGACTGAAACAAGGCAAACTGTACCAGAAAGTTTATATAAAAATAACATCAATTTAGTTTTCTACATACATGTACTTGAAAACTCGTTGAAAAATAAGCAAACTGGAAATCTACTTAGGGTTATATTACTTTTTCATGCTCAACTTGACTGAACATGAAATTTGTCATGCTCATAAATGTTAAAATGCAAACAAAAGTCTTTTTTAGCATTTTAGTTTTTATGAGCAGTACAGATTTCATGCTCATTGGAGTTGAGCATGATAAAAACATAACATTAGCTCTTCTTATGACAAAGTACACGTAAATGTAAATTGATAGTTGAAGTTGTGTATCTCCTCATGGTACTTTGATATTAGTATTGTTGTATTTCCTTTACAAGTTATAGTAACTTGTCAAAGGTACTCCCCAACTCAATGCAACTGCACTGCCACAGTCGATAACCTCTCCTTAGGAGAATGTGATGCCGTTTATCGCATATTTTTGCTTATAACAGATGGTGATGAACAGTTTGATCCATAGAGGGCAGTCTGAGATGGACGCACGCCTTATGGCAGCGCCTTGCTTATTGGCTAATTGAGTAGACGCAACAGGACCAAGTCAGTATTCTAACTACAAATCGTGTTGCATCCCAGCAGACACCCACCCTTAAAACAACATCATATCAACGTCAATGCGATGACGTCGCATTGACGTCAATACGACGTTGTTTGACGCCATGTGCCAGGTAGAATGTCAATAAGCTAGGTTGCCATTTAGCCTGCTTACTGCTTAGTCATGCTGAGTATTCTTATGAGTACCGCCCTCCTCCCTTATAATGTTGACATGCAGCACTCAAATTGTAAGCATGCTTTTGTATTCAGAGTGAAAAACAGTGTGAATCCTTAACAGACAGCTGGCCAAACAACGAAACTTTGGGGAAGAGAAACAGAACACAGTTACAACACAATTTAAGCAACGCATCAAGCTGCTCTCTCTTTCTCAACAAGATGAAACTAGAAAGGACACTAAACACTACACCACAAAACAAACACCAAACACAAAATCCCCACTCAATGAACAACAGCAACAACAACAACAACAGCAGCCGGAGCAGCAGCCGGAGCGGCAGCAGCAGCAACAACAACAACAACAGAGTCATCGCCTTAGAACGGACAGCAATCGAGACCTGTGTGTGTGTGTGTGTGTGTATATGTGGGTGTGTGCGAGCGTGCAAGCGTGTGTATGTGCGTGTCTGTGTCTGGGTGAAGGGGATGGCGTGGGGTTTGGGCTTAAGTATATTTTATTGGCCCTAGATTCTGCTGGCGTAAATCTTAACAAATTATCACTATCAAAACAACAGCATTTACGTTAAAAATCAACTGTCTAGAATTATTGGAGGGTCGCAAATAATTACTAACAAGGGAAAACACGCCTGTTTTTATAAGATAATTCACTTTTCCATGCAGTTTTCAGCTGTACTGGACATATTTATTGTGAAAACATAACTTAATTCTATTTTTACAAATGATTTAAAATGAAAATATTTTTTTGCGAAAAATGTTCATAGTTACAGACCTAGTCTCTTTAAAGGCTGCATTTGTGCATGTGCGAAAAGTACAAATGCATTAAAATGTTATAAACTGGTTCATATAAACCAAAGTAAGTAAGGGTGCAAGATCAGGATCCAATTACTGTATTAAACTTTTATTGCAGTAATAAATATTTTGTACGCTGTTTGATTAATTATATTAAGATCTAATATGAACTTTCATTATTACCACGTAAAATATATAACAATGCAATGTAACATTTTTGAATTCATCACTTTTTACTCTTAGTCAATACGTTATAAATTATCAATGATGTCGCTTCTCTCTACTTGAATGATTGTGTTAAAATCCGCTGTTCGACAATTGACTAAGAGTTCGCTAGTGACAATTGACTAATAATCCGCTAAGAATCCGTTGTTGACACTTGACTATGGATCCGCTGTTGACAATTGACTAACAACCCGCTGTTGAAAATTGATTTACAATCCGCTGTTGACGATTGATTAAAAATCGGCTGTTAATAATTGACTAAGGAGCCACTGATAAACTTGACAATGAATCCGCTGTTGACAATTGACTAACAACCCTCGATTGGCTATTGATTAACAATCCGCTGTTGACAAATGATTGAGAGTCCCCTGTTGACAATCGACTAACAATCCGCTGTTGACAATTGACAATAATCTTCTGTAGACGATTGATTAACAATCTATTGAGATTTCACTAATAATCTACTGTAGACGATTGATTAACAATTTATTGAGATTTTACTAATAATCCGCTGTTGACGATTGACTAACAATACACTGTTGACAATTGACTAACAATCCAATGTTGACGATTCACTTACAATCCGCAGTTGACATTTGTCTGACAATCCGCTGTTGACAATCGACTAAAATCTGCTGTTGACAATCGACTAAAATCCGCTGTTGACAATCGACTAAAATCCGCTGTTGACAATTGACTAACAATCAGCTGTTGACAATTGATTAAAAATCCGCTGTTGACAATTGACTAACAATCAGCTGTTGAAAATTGACTAACAATCTGCTGTTGACTAAGAATCCGCTGTTGACAAATGACTAACAATCAGCTGTTGACAATTGACTAACAATCAGCTGTTGACAATTGACTAAGAATCCGCTGTTGAAAATTGAATAGCAATCCGCTGTTGACAATTGACTTATTACCCTATCTTGACAATTGATTAATACTCTGCTGTTGACAATTGACTAACAAGCCACTGTTGACAAATGACTAACAATCTGCTGTTGACAATTGACTTACAATCTGCTGTTGACAATTGACTTACAAGCTGCTGTTGACAATTGACTTACAATCTGCTGTTGACAAATGACTAACAATCTGCTGTTGACAATTGACTTACAATCTGCTGTTGACAATTGACTTACAAGCTGCTGTTGACAATTGACTTACAATCTGCTGTTGATAATTGACTTACAATCAGCTGTTGACAATTGACTTACAAGCCGCTGTTGACAAATGACTAACAATCTGCTGCTGACAATTGACTTACAATCTGCTGTTGACAATTGACTAACAAGCTGCTGTTGACAATTGACTTACAATCTGCTGTTGATAATAGACTTACAATCTGCTGTTGACAATTAACTTACAAGCTGCTGTTGACAATTGACTTACAATCCGCTGTTGGCAATTGACTCACAATCTGCTGTTGACAATTGATTAAGAATCCGCTGTTGACAATTGACTCACAATCTGCTGTTGACAATTGATTAAGAATCCGCTGTTGGCAATTGACTTACAATCAGCTGTTGACAAATGACCTACAATCAGCTGTTGAGAATTGACTAACAATCAGCTGTTGACAAATGACTAACAATCCGCTGTTGACAAATGACTCACAATCAGCTGTTGACAAATGACTTACAATTCGTTGTTGACAATTGACTAACAATCAGCTGTTGACAAATGACTTACAATTCGTTGTTGACAATTGACTAACAATCAGCTGTTGACAATTGACTCACAATCAGCTGTTGACGAATGACTTACAATTTTTTGTTGACAATTGACTAACAATCAGCTGTTGACAAATGACTAACAATCCGCTGTTGACAAATGACTAACAATCCGCTGTTGGCAATTGACTTACAATCAGCTGTTGACAAATGACCTACAATCCGCTATTGACAATTGACTCACAATCAGCTGTTGACAAATGACTTACAATTCGTTGTTGGCAATTGACTAACAATCAGCTGTTGACAAGTGACTTACAATTCGTTGTTGACAATTGACTAACAATCAGCTGTTGACAATTGACTTACAATTCGTTGTTGACAATTGACTAACAATCAGCTGTTGACAAATGACTAACATTCCGCTGTTGGCAATTGACTCACAATCAGCTGTTGACAAATGACTAACAATCCGCTGTTGACAATTGACTAACAATCAGCTGTTGACAAATGACTAACAATCCGCTGTTGACAATTGACTTACCATCTGCTGTTGATAATTGACTTACAATCTGCTGTTGACAATTGACTTACAAGCTGCTGTTGACAATTGACTTACAATCCGCTGTTGACAATTGACTCACAATCTGCTGTTGACAATTGATTAAGAATCCGCTGTTGACAATTGACTCACAATCTGCTGTTGACAATTGACTTACAATCCGCTGTTGACAATTGACTAACAATCTGCTGTTGACAAATGACTAACAATCTGCTGTTGACAATTGACTTACAATCCGCTGTTGACAATTGACTTACAATCCACTGTTGACAATTGACTTACAATCTGCTGTTGACAATTGACTAACAATCCGATGTTGACAAATGACTAACAATGCGCTGTTGACAATTGACTAACAATTCGTGGTTGACAATCACTAACAATACGCCGGCGACAATTAATTAACAATCTGTTGTTGACAATTGACTAACAAACCTCTGTAAACAATTGAGTAACAATTGACTAACAGGTTCAGAAAGGTCAAAGCAAAGCAGTTTGATCATTAAAATCCACGCAAAATGTCTACTTGTGCAGAACGTTTAATAAATCGATTTCTTTGTGCTTTGTTCTAATAAGTAGTAAATTACAAAGTGCGTAAAAAGAGTAAATTGACCAAGAAAAATTTGTCAACTTTTGAAAATGATTAAAAAAATTAAGTTGATCTTGACTGACTGACTAAAATTGCTCTCTGTTGTTTTTTTTTGTAACCTACAAGGCATTTATCAGCATATGATTTCCATGCATTCAGAGGGGAGGGGACAAAACTATAGGGTTCATTAGCAATACTGGTTCGGATCCACCGAAAAATCACAAAGCTACCAAACCAGATTTCAGTGGTGGGCGATCATCATTAAAATGGCGTTTCGCTGATGGACCGATGTTGGACCGCTTTAGTTTTATTTATTTGGGTCTTATCTATTCCAATAAAAAATGCTGGGCCTCTTCGGACAAAGCTTTCTGGGTTCGATCAACGATTTCAACACACTTCTTCAAATAAAAAGCGTTAATTCTTTCATAATAGTTTGGTATGAATTGCGTATCAGCTGGAGAAATATTTAAGCATCGAATAATGTCATGATGAAGGAAAGCGTAAAATGTCCACGCTGACTTATCCAACTGATGAAGCTAGGCCTGGGTCTTTATCTAGTGTATGTGAAAAGTACCAACATCTTATGAGCTGGCTCATATACGAAGGTAATCTGGAAAAAACGGATTATCTGGAAATAGGGCGACCGTACAGATTTAGAAAGCAACAGACTCGGTTTAATTGAGTCAATTCATGAAAGTTCATGAAAGTACAGCAGTTCTCACAATTCTTGCATTCTAACAACAGTAGCAGTGAACGCATATGCTATGCCCGAGTTGCTTAAAGTGGACGGCAACCCTGGTGATTACTATGTTTTATATGAAATATATTAATAAACCATGAATTTTGATACATGTATCATCTAAATCGGTGGAAAAACTAAGAAGTTGTAGGCGTTGAATATTTGCAAATGGGCTGTATTGAAAGCGGCCATATTGTAGGCTTAGTGACGTCACACAGCCTAATTAAATATGCGTAATCAAAATAAAAGACAGACCAATGGATTACTTGCAATTATCTTTAATAAAACATTTTCCTTAATAATATGTATAAAGCTGCATATCTGCTGAAACACAGATTCTGTGATAACTAAAATTAAGCAGTTGAGAAAATTCTGAAAACTAATTAAATATTCAAAATGGCGGCCAAATGTTGGCCATATTGAAATCTTTTAATGCCCATAACTTCCCCATTTCAAACCGATTTTGATGATACATGTATCACAATTCATGGTTCATAGAGCTCTTTCTGATAGAACATACTTATCATTAGGATTGCTGTTCCCTTTAAGCTGATGTCCATTCGAATTTGGTGGCTCGGCTGCTTTTTTTCATCTGTCCACTTGTATTGGGGAGTTTCGTGTTTGGTCTCTGTTTTGTGCTTTGTGCTTTCCTGTTTGGCAATACTCTGGCTGAGTGAGAGACGGATTTTTGTTAAAATTAATGTATGTGAACTGTTAGTGTGATTGATTTACAGTATCCAGGGCTAACCATGGCCCAGAAATTGTGGTAGCCAACACTTTTGCCAAACTGAAAAAAGTTCAGTGGAGCCAAATGAATCTTACTTTAACCAAGGTTTTAGCCAAAAGGTGCATCAAGAAGTTGTTCTTTATGTCTAATATGGCACATTTCTAAAAAGTGAAAGAATACCATAAGCCATTTGGAAAATCCTTAAGTTGAATCAAATACACTTTTTCGCAAATATGTAACTTTTAACCAACTAGAGTGTACTTTAGCCAATGTCTTACTCGTACATTTGAAGCCACTCTACGATTTTTGTAGCAAATGGCTGCAATGGCTAAAATCAGGATGAGCCCTGAATATCTGTCTTGAACAATCTTGCTAAATATATTGTGATTTATCTCGAACTAATCTAACATAACTTTTTGCAAATCATGACAAATTATTGTTGGCCAGTGTCTGTCTGATATTTATCGTATTATATGTATTATTCCACTATAAGGTCACTGTCTAGCCACGCCAAAAACTGGTTGCTTTATTCGTTAGCTTTACATGTGGCGATACAGTGACCTACTATTTGAACAGTACACATGTCAAAAATGAACCAACTCGCGATGAGGATAAGTGACCTTTTCTCACGCCATTGCTAGAATGAGCACTTTCTGGAACAGCTCGACTGACCTAGGTTGTTAATGTTAATGAAGCATGCCATACACTCTTTGCATGTTGGGTAATTTTGCATGAATTTGTCGTCTGCTGTTTTTTTTCTAAATCAACTTTTTCAAAGAAAGTTTAAGGAATGCCATCAGGTTGGACCCATTAACGCCAGGCCAAACTGTTTGACACTCAGATCATCTGAGTGTCAAACAGTTTGGCCCGACGTTATCGGGTCCAAGGTATTTGCAAAGGTCATCAGCAGACGATACTAGTAGGCAAAAAGTTAAGGCAGACTGAAACAAGGCAAACTGTACCAGAAAGTTTATATAAAAATAACATCAATTTAGTTTTCTACATACATGTACTTGAAAACTCGTTGAAAAATAAGCAAACTGGAAATCTACTTAGGGTTATATTACTTTTTCATGCTCAACTTGACTGAACATGAAATTTGTCATGCTCATAAATGTTAAAATGCAAACAAAAGTCTTTTTTAGCATTTTAGTTTTTATGAGCAGTACAGATTTCATGCTCATTGGAGTTGAGCATGATAAAAACATAACATTAGCTCTTCTTATGACAAAGTACACGTAAATGTAAATTGATAGTTGAAGTTGTGTATCTCCTCATGGTACTTTGATATTAGTATTGTTGTATTTCCTTTACAAGTTATAGTAACTTGTCAAAGGTACTCCCCAACTCAATGCAACTGCACTGCCACAGTCGATAACCTCTCCTTAGGAGAATGTGATGCCGTTTATCGCATATTTTTGCTTATAACAGATGGTGATGAACAGTTTGATCCATAGAGGGCAGTCTGAGATGGACGCACGCCTTATGGCAGCGCCTTGCTTATTGGCTAATTGAGTAGACGCAACAGGACCAAGTCAGTATTCTAACTACAAATCGTGTTGCATCCCAGCAGACACCCACCCTTAAAACAACATCATATCAACGTCAATGCGATGACGTCGCATTGACGTCAATACGACGTTGTTTGACGCCATGTGCCAGGTAGAATGTCAATAAGCTAGGTTGCCATTTAGCCTGCTTACTGCTTAGTCATGCTGAGTATTCTTATGAGTACCGCCCTCCTCCCTTATAATGTTGACATGCAGCACTCAAATTGTAAGCATGCTTTTGTATTCAGAGTGAAAAACAGTGTGAATCCTTAACAGACAGCTGGCCAAACAACGAAACTTTGGGGAAGAGAAACAGAACACAGTTACAACACAATTTAAGCAACGCATCAAGCTGCTCTCTCTTTCTCAACAAGATGAAACTAGAAAGGACACTAAACACTACACCACAAAACAAACACCAAACACAAAATCCCCACTCAATGAACAACAGCAACAACAACAACAACAGCAGCCGGAGCAGCAGCCGGAGCGGCAGCAGCAGCAACAACAACAACAACAGAGTCATCGCCTTAGAACGGACAGCAATCGAGACCTGTGTGTGTGTGTGTGTGTGTGTATATGTGGGTGTGTGCGAGCGTGCAAGCGTGTGTATGTGCGTGTCTGTGTCTGGGTGAAGGGGATGGCGTGGGGTTTGGGCTTAAGTATATTTTATTGGCCCTAGATTCTGCTGGCGTAAATCTTAACAAATTATCACTATCAAAACAACAGCATTTACGTTAAAAATCAACTGTCTAGAATTATTGGAGGGTCGCAAATAATTACTAACAAGGGAAAACACGCCTGTTTTTATAAGATAATTCACTTTTCCATGCAGTTTTCAGCTGTACTGGACATATTTATTGTGAAAACATAACTTAATTCTATTTTTACAAATGATTTAAAATGAAAATATTTTTTTGCGAAAAATGTTCATAGTTACAGACCTAGTCTCTTTAAAGGCTGCATTTGTGCATGTGCGAAAAGTACAAATGCATTAAAATGTTATAAACTGGTTCATATAAACCAAAGTAAGTAAGGGTGCAAGATCAGGATCCAATTACTGTATTAAACTTTTATTGCAGTAATAAATATTTTGTACGCTGTTTGATTAATTATATTAAGATCTAATATGAACTTTCATTATTACCACGTAAAATATATAACAATGCAATGTAACATTTTTGAATTCATCACTTTTTACTCTTAGTCAATACGTTATAAATTATCAATGATGTCGCTTCTCTCTACTTGAATGATTGCGTTAAAATCCGCTGTTCGACAATTGACTAAGAGTTCGCTAGTGACAATTGACTAATAATCCGCTAAGAATCCGTTGTTGACACTTGACTATGGATCCGCTGTTGACAATTGACTAACAACCCGCTGTTGAAAATTGATTTACAATCCGCTGTTGACGATTGATTAAAAATCGGCTGTTAATAATTGACTAAGGAGCCACTGATAAACTTGACAATGAATCCGCTGTTGACAATTGACTAACAACCCTCGATTGGCTATTGATTAACAATCCGCTGTTGACAAATGATTGAGAGTCCCCTGTTGACAATCGACTAACAATCCGCTGTTGACAATTGACAATAATCTTCTGTAGACGATTGATTAACAATCTATTGAGATTTCACTAATAATCTACTGTAGACGATTGATTAACAATTTATTGAGATTTTACTAATAATCCGCTGTTGACGATTGACTAACAATACACTGTTGACAATTGACTAACAATCCAATGTTGACGATTCACTTACAATCCGCAGTTGACATTTGTCTGACAATCCGCTGTTGACAATCGACTAAAATCTGCTGTTGACAATCGACTAAAATCCGCTGTTGACAATCGACTAAAATCCGCTGTTGACAATTGACTAACAATCAGCTGTTGACAATTGATTAAAAATCCGCTGTTGACAATTGACTAACAATCAGCTGTTGAAAATTGACTAACAATCTGCTGTTGACTAAGAATCCGCTGTTGACAAATGACTAACAATCAGCTGTTGACAATTGACTAACAATCAGCTGTTGACAATTGACTAAGAATCCGCTGTTGAAAATTGAATAGCAATCCGCTGTTGACAATTGACTTATTACCCTATCTTGACAATTGATTAATACTCTGCTGTTGACAATTGACTAACAAGCCACTGTTGACAAATGACTAACAATCTGCTGTTGACAATTGACTTACAATCTGCTGTTGACAATTGACTTACAAGCTGCTGTTGACAATTGACTTACAATCTGCTGTTGACAAATGACTAACAATCTGCTGTTGACAATTGACTTACAATCTGCTGTTGACAATTGACTTACAAGCTGCTGTTGACAATTGACTTACAATCTGCTGTTGATAATTGACTTACAATCAGCTGTTGACAATTGACTTACAAGCCGCTGTTGACAAATGACTAACAATCTGCTGTTGACAATTGACTTACAATCTGCTGTTGACAATTGACTTACAAGCTGCTGTTGACAATTGACTTACAATCTGCTGTTGATAATAGACTTACAATCTGCTGTTGACAATTGACTTACAAGCTGCTGTTGACAATTGACTTACAATCCGCTGTTGGCAATTGACTCACAATCTGCTGTTGACAATTGATTAAGAATCCGCTGTTGACAATTGACTCACAATCTGCTGTTGACAATTGATTAAGAATCCGCTGTTGGCAATTGACTTACAATCAGCTGTTGACAAATGACCTACAATCAGCTGTTGAGAATTGACTAACAATCAGCTGTTGACAAATGACTAACAATCCGCTGTTGACAAATGACTCACAATCAGCTGTTGACAAATGACTTACAATTCGTTGTTGACAATTGACTAACAATCAGCTGTTGACAAATGACTTACAATTCGTTGTTGACAATTGACTAACAATCAGCTGTTGACAATTGACTCACAATCAGCTGTTGACGAATGACTTACAATTTTTTGTTGACAATTGACTAACAATCAGCTGTTGACAAATGACTAACAATCCGCTGTTGACAAATGACTAACAATCCTCTGTTGGCAATTGACTTACAATCAGCTGTTGACAAATGACCTACAATCAGCTGTTGACAAATGACTAACAATCAGCTGTTGACAAATGACTAACAATCCGCAATTGACTCACAATCAGCTGTTGACAAATGACTTACAATTCGTTGTTGGCAATTGACTAACAATCAGCTGTTGACAAGTGACTTACAATTCGTTGTTGACAATTGACTAACAATCAGCTGTTGACAATTGACTTACAATTCGTTGTTGACAATTGACTAACAATCAGCTGTTGACAAATGACTAACATTCCGCTGTTGACAATTGACTCACAATCAGCTGTTGACAAATGACTAACAATCCGCTGTTGACAATTGACTAACAATCAGCTGTTGACAAATGACTAACAATCCGCTGTTGACAATTGACTTACCATCTGCTGTTGACACTTGACTTACAAGCTGCTGTTGACAATTGACTCACAATCAGCCGTTGACAAATGACTAACAATCCGATGTTGACAATTGACTTACAATCTGCTGTTGACAATTGACTTACAATCTGCTGTTGATAATTGACTTAGAATCTGCTGTTGACAATTGACTTACAAGCTGCTGTTGACAATTGACTTACAATCCGCTGTTGACAATTGACTCACAATCTGCTGTTGACAATTGATTAAGAATCCGCTGTTGACAATTGATTCACAATCTGCTGTTGACAATTGACTTACAATCCACTGTTGACAATTGACTTACAATCTGCTGTTGACAATTGACTAACAATCCGATGTTGACAAATGACTAACAATGCGCTGTTGACAATTGACTAACAATTCGTGGTTGACAATCACTAACAATACGCCGGCGACAATTAATTAACAATCTGTTGTTGACAATTGACTAACAAACCTCTGTAAACAATTGAGTAACAATTGACTAACAGGTTCAGAAAGGTCAAAGCAAAGCAGTTTGATCATTAAAATCCACGCAAAATGTCTACTTGTGCAGAACGTTTAATAAATCGATTTCTTTGTGCTTTGTTCTAATAAGTAGTAAATTACAAAGTGCGTAAAAAGAGTAAATTGACCAAGAAAAATTTGTCAACTTTTGAAAATGATTAAAAAAATTAAGTTGATCTTGACTGACTGACTTGCTCTCTGTTGTTTTTTTTGTAACCTACAAGGCATTTATCAGCATATGATTTCCATGCATTCAGAGGGGAGGGGACAAAACTATAGGGTTCATTAGCAATACTGGTTCGGATCCACCGAAAAATCACAAAGCTACCAAACCAGATTTCAGTGGTGGGCGATCATCATTAAAATGGCGTTTCGCTGATGGACCGATGTTGGACCGCTTTAGTTTTATTTATTTGGGTCTTATCTATTCCAATAAAAAATGCTGGGCCTCTTCGGACAAAGCTTTCTGGGTTCGATCAACGATTTCAACACACTTCTTCAAATAAAAAGCGTTAATTCTTTCATAATAGTTTGGTATGAATTGCGTATCAGCTGGAGAAATATTTAAGCATCGAATAATGTCATGATGAAGGAAAGCGTAAAATGTCCACGCTGACTTATCCAACTGATGAAGCTAGGCCTGGGTCTTTATCTAGTGTATGTGAAAAGTACCAACATCTTATGAGCTGGCTCATATACGAAGGTAATCTGGAAAAAACGGATTATCTGGAAATAGGGCGACCGTACAGATTTAGAAAGCAACAGACTCGGTTTAATTGAGTCAATTCATGAAAGTTCATGAAAGTACAGCAGTTCTCACAATTCTTGCATTCTAACAACAGTAGCAGTGAACGCATATGCTATGCCCGAGTTGCTTAAAGTGGACGGCAACCCTGGTGATTACTATGTTTTATATGAAATATATTAATAAACCATGAATTTTGATACATGTATCATCTAAATCGGTGGAAAAACTAAGAAGTTGTAGGCGTTGAATATTTGCAAATGGGCTGTATTGAAAGCGGCCATATTGTAGGCTTAGTGACGTCACACAGCCTAATTAAATATGCGTAATCAAAATAAAAGACAGACCAATGGATTACTTGCAATTATCTTTAATAAAACATTTTCCTTAATAATATGTATAAAGCTGCATATCTGCTGAAACACAGATTCTGTGATAACTAAAATTAAGCAGTTGAGAAAATTCTGAAAACTAATTAAATATTCAAAATGGCGGCCAAATGTTGGCCATATTGAAATCTTTTAATGCCCATAACTTCCCCATTTCAAACCGATTTTGATGATACATGTATCACAATTCATGGTTCATAGAGCTCTTTCTGATAGAACATACTTATCATTAGGATTGCTGTTCCCTTTAAGCTGATGTCCATTCGAATTTGGTGGCTCGGCTGCTTTTTTTCATCTGTCCACTTGTATTGGGGAGTTTCGTGTTTGGTCTCTGTTTTGTGCTTTGTGCTTTCCTGTTTGGCAATACTCTGGCTGAGTGAGAGACGGATTTTTGTTAAAATTAATGTATGTGAACTGTTAGTGTGATTGATTTACAGTATCCAGGGCTAACCATGGCCCAGAAATTGTGGTAGCCAACACTTTTGCCAAACTGAAAAAAGTTCAGTGGAGCCAAATGAATCTTACTTTAACCAAGGTTTTAGCCAAAAGGTGCATCAAGAAGTTGTTCTTTATGTCTAATATGGCACATTTCTAAAAAGTGAAAGAATACCATAAGCCATTTGGAAAATCCTTAAGTTGAATCAAATACACTTTTTCGCAAATATGTAACTTTTAACCAACTAGAGTGTACTTTAGCCAATGTCTTACTCGTACATTTGAAGCCACTCTACGATTTTTGTAGCAAATGGCTGCAATGGCTAAAATCAGGATGAGCCCTGAATATCTGTCTTGAACAATCTTGCTAAATATATTGTGATTTATCTCGAACTAATCTAACATAACTTTTTGCAAATCATGACAAATTATTGTTGGCCAGTGTCTGTCTGATATTTATCGTATTATATGTATTATTCCACTATAAGGTCACTGTCTAGCCACGCCAAAAACTGGTTGCTTTATTCGTTAGCTTTACATGTGGCGATACAGTGACCTACTATTTGAACAGTACACATGTCAAAAATGAACCAACTCGCGATGAGGATAAGTGACCTTTTCTCACGCCATTGCTAGAATGAGCACTTTCTGGAACAGCTCGACTGACCTAGGTTGTTAATGTTAATGAAGCATGCCATACACTCTTTGCATGTTGGGTAATTTTGCATGAATTTGTCGTCTGCTGTTTTTTTTTTCTAAATCAACTTTTTCAAAGAAAGTTTAAGGAATGCCATCAGGTTGGACCCATTAACGCCAGGCCAAACTGTTTGACACTCAGATCATCTGAGTGTCAAACAGTTTGGCCCGACGTTATCGGGTCCAAGCTATTTGCAAAGGTCATCAGCAGACGATACTAGTAGGCAAAAAGTTAAGGCAGACTGAAACAAGGCAAACTGTACCAGAAAGTTTATATAAAAATAACATCAATTTAGTTTTCTACATACATGTACTTGAAAACTCATTGAAAAATAAGCAAACTGGAAATCTACTTAGGGTTATATTACTTTTTCATGCTCAACTTGACTGAACATGAAATTTGTCATGCTCATAAATGTTAAAATGCAAACAAAAGTCTTTTTTAGCATTTTAGTTTTTATGAGCAGTACAGATTTCATGCTCATTGGAGTTGAGCATGATAAAAACATAACATTAGCTCTTCTTATGACAAAGTACACGTAAATGTAAATTGATAGTTGAAGTTGTGTATCTCCTCATGGTACTTTGATATTAGTATTGTTGTATTTCCTTTACAAGTTATAGTAACTTGTCAAAGGTACTCCCCAACTCAATGCAACTGCACTGCCACAGTCGATAACCTCTCCTTAGGAGAATGTGATGCCGTTTATCGCATATTTTTGCTTATAACAGATGGTGATGAACAGTTTGATCCATAGAGGGCAGTCTGAGATGGACGCACGCCTTATGGCAGCGCCTTGCTTATTGGCTAATTGAGTAGACGCAACAGGACCAAGTCAGTATTCTAACTACAAATCGTGTTGCATCCCAGCAGACACCCACCCTTAAAACAACATCATATCAACGTCAATGCGATGACGTCGCATTGACGTCAATACGACGTTGTTTGACGCCATGTGCCAGGTAGAATGTCAATAAGCTAGGTTGCCATTTAGCCTGCTTACTGCTTAGTCATGCTGAGTATTCTTATGAGTACCGCCCTCCTCCCTTATAATGTTGACATGCAGCACTCAAATTGTAAGCATGCTTTTGTATTCAGAGTGAAAAACAGTGTGAATCCTTAACAGACAGCTGGCCAAACAACGAAACTTTGGGGAAGAGAAACAGAACACAGTTACAACACAATTTAAGCAACGCATCAAGCTGCTCTCTCTTTCTCAACAAGATGAAACTAGAAAGGACACTAAACACTACACCACAAAACAAACACCAAACACAAAATCCCCACTCAATGAACAACAGCAACAACAACAACAACAGCAGCCGGAGCAGCAGCCGGAGCGGCAGCAGCAGCAACAACAACAACAACAACAGAGTCATCGCCTTAGAACGGACAGCAATCGAGACCTGTGTGTGTGTGTGTGTGTGTATATGTGGGTGTGTGCGAGCGTGCAAGCGTGTGTATGTGCGTGTCTGTGTCTGGGTGAAGGGGATGGCGTGGGGTTTGGGCTTAAGTATATTTTATTGGCCCTAGATTCTGCTGGCGTAAATCTTAACAAATTATCACTATCAAAACAACAGCATTTACGTTAAAAATCAACTGTCTAGAATTATTGGAGGGTCGCAAATAATTACTAACAAGGGAAAACACGCCTGTTTTTATAAGATAATTCACTTTTCCATGCAGTTTTCAGCTGTACTGGACATATTTATTGTGAAAACATAACTTAATTCTATTTTTACAAATGATTTAAAATGAAAATATTTTTTTGCGAAAAATGTTCATAGTTACAGACCTAGTCTCTTTAAAGGCTGCATTTGTGCATGTGCGAAAAGTACAAATGCATTAAAATGTTATAAACTGGTTCATATAAACCAAAGTAAGTAAGGGTGCAAGATCAGGATCCAATTACTGTATTAAACTTTTATTGCAGTAATAAATATTTTGTACGCTGTTTGATTAATTATATTAAGATCTAATAAGAACTTTCATTATTACCACGTAAAATATATAACAATGCAATGTAACATTTTTGAATTCATCACTTTTTACTCTTAGTCAATACGTTATAAATTATCAATGATGTCGCTTCTCTCTACTTGAATGGTTGCGTTAAAATCCGCTGTTCGACAATTGACTAAGAGTTCGCTAGTGACAATTGACTAATAATCCGCTAAGAATCCGTTGTTGACACTTGACTATGGATCCGCTGTTGACAATTGACTAACAACCCGCTGTTGAAAATTGATTTACAATCCGCTGTTGACGATTGATTAAAAATCGGCTGTTAATAATTGACTAAGGAGCCACTGATAAACTTGACAATGAATCCGCTGTTGACAATTGACTAACAACCCTCGATTGGCTATTGATTAACAATCCGCTGTTGACAAATGATTGAGAGTCCCCTGTTGACAATCGACTAACAATCCGCTGTTGACAATTGACAATAATCTTCTGTAGACGATTGATTAACAATCTATTGAGATTTCACTAATAATCTACTGTAGACGATTGATTAACAATTTATTGAGATTTTACTAATAATCCGCTGTTGACGATTGACTAACAATACACTGTTGACAATTGACTAACAATCCAATGTTGACGATTCACTTACAATCCGCAGTTGACATTTGTCTGACAATCCGCTGTTGACAATCGACTAAAATCTGCTGTTGACAATCGACTAAAATCCGCTGTTGACAATCGACTAAAATCCGCTGTTGACAATTGACTAACAATCAGCTGTTGACAATTGATTAAGAATCCGCTGTTGACAATTGACTAACAATCAGCTGTTGAAAATTGACTAACAATCTGCTGTTGACTAAGAATCCGCTGTTGACAAATGACTAACAATCAGCTGTTGACAATTGACTAACAATCAGCTGTTGACAATTGACTAAGAATCCGCTGTTGAAAATTGAATAGCAATCCGCTGTTGACAATTGACTTATTACCCTATCTTGACAATTGATTAATACTCTGCTGTTGACAATTGACTAACAAGCCACTGTTGACAAATGACTAACAATCTGCTGTTGACAATTGACTTACAATCTGCTGTTGACAATTGACTTACAAGCTGCTGTTGACAATTGACTTCGATCTGCTGTTGACAAATGACTAACAATCTGCTGTTGACAATTGACTTACAATCTGCTGTTGACAATTGACTTACAAGCTGCTGTTGACAATTGACTTACAATCTGCTGTTGATATTGACTTACAATCAGCTGTTGACAATTGACTTACAAGCCGCTGTTGACAAATGACTAACAATCTGCTGTTGACAATTGACTTACAATCTGCTGTTGACAATTGACTTACAAGCTGCTGTTGACAATTGACTTACAATCTGCTGTTGATAATAGACTTACAATCTGCTGTTGACAATTGACTTACAAGCTGCTGTTGACAATTGACTTACAATCCGCTGTTGGCAATTGACTCACAATCTGCTGTTGACAATTGATTAAGAATCCGCTGTTGACAATTGACTCACAATCTGCTGTTGACAATTGATTAAGAATCTGCTGTTGGCAATTGACTTACAATCAGCTGTTGACAAATGACCTACAATCAGCTGTTGAGAATTGACTAACAATCAGCTGTTGACAAATGACTAACAATCCGCTGTTGACAAATGACTCACAATCAGCTGTTGACAAATGACTTACAATTCGTTGTTGACAATTGACTAACAATCAGCTGTTGACAAATGACTTACAATTCGTTGTTGACAATTGACTAACAATCAGCTGTTGACAATTGACTCACAATCAGCTGTTGACGAATGACTTACAATTTTTTGTTGACAATTGACTAACAATCAGCTGTTGACAAATGACTAACAATCCGCTGTTGACAAATGACTAACAATCCGCTGTTGGCAATTGACTTACAATCAGCTGTTGACAAATGACCTACAATCAGCTGTTGACAATTGACTAACAATCAGCTGTTGACAAATGACTAACAATCCGCTATTGACAATTGACTCACAATCAGCTGTTGACAAATGACTTACAATTCGTTGTTGGCAATTGACTAACAATCAGCTGTTGACAAGTGACTTACAATTCGTTGTTGACAATTGACTAACAATCAGCTGTTGACAATTGACTTGCAATTCGTTGTTGACAATTGACTAACAATCAGCTGTTGACAAATGACTAACATTCCGCTGTTGACAATTGACTAACAATCAGCTGTTGACAAATGACTAACAATCCGCTGTTGACAATTGACTAACAATCAGCTGTTGACAAATGACTAACAATCCGCTGTTGACAATTGACTTACCATCTGCTGTTGACAATTGACTTACAAGCTGCTGTTGACAATTGACTCACAATCAGCCGTTGACAAATGACTAACAATCCGATGTTGACAATTGACTTACAATCTGCTGTTGACAATTGACTTACAATCTGCTGTTGATAATTGACTTACAATCTGCTGTTGACAATTGACTTACAAGCTGCTGTTGACAATTGACTTACAATCCGCTGTTGACAATTGACTCACAATCTGCTGTTGACAATTGACTTACAATCTGCTGTTGACAATTGACTCACAATCTGCTGTTGACAATTGACTTACAATCTGCTGTTGATAATTGACTTACAATCTGCTGTTGACAATTGACTTACAAGCTGCTGTTGACAATTGACTTACAATCCGCTGTTGACAATTGACTCACAATCTGCTGTTGACAATTGACTTACAATCCGCTGTTGACAATTGACTAACAATCTGCTGTTGACAAATGACTAACAATCTGCTGTTGACAATTGACTTACAATCCGCTGTTGACAATTGACTTACAATCCACTGTTGACAATTGACTTACAATCTGCTGTTGACAATTGACTAACAATCCGATGTTGACAAATGACTAACAATGCGCTGTTGACAATTGACTAACAATTCGTGGTTGACAATCACTAACAATACGCCGGCGACAATTAATTAACAATCTGTTGTTGACAATTGACTAACAAACCTCTGTAAACAATTGAGTAACAATTGACTAACAGGTTCAGAAAGGTCAAAGCAAAGCAGTTTGATCATTAAAATCCACGCAAAATGTCTACTTGTGCAGAACGTTTAATAAATCGATTTCTTTGTGCTTTGTTCTAATAAGTAGTAAATTACAAAGTGCGTAAAAAGAGTAAATTGACCAAGAAAAAATTGTCAACTTTTGAAAATGATTAAAAAAATTAAGTTGATCTTGACTGACTGACTAAAATTGCTCTCTGTTGTTTTTTTTGTAACCTACAAGGCATTTATCAGCATATGATTTCCATGCATTCAGAGGGGAGGGGACAAAACTATAGGGTTCATTAGCAATACTGGTTCGGATCCACCGAAAAATCACAAAGCTACCAAACCAGATTTCAGTGGTGGGCGATCATCATTAAAATGGCGTTTCGCTGATGGACCGATGTTGGACCGCTTTAGTTTTATTTATTTGGGTCTTATCTATTCCAATAAAAAATGCTGGGCCTCTTCGGACAAAGCTTTCTGGGTTCGATCAACGATTTCAACACACTTCTTCAAATAAAAAGCGTTAATTCTTTCATAATAGTTTGGTATGAATTGCGTATCAGCTGGAGAAATATTTAAGCATCGAATAATGTCATGATGAAGGAAAGCGTAAAATGTCCACGCTGACTTATCCAACTGATGAAGCTAGGCCTGGGTCTTTATCTAGTGTATGTGAAAAGTACCAACATCTTATGAGCTGGCTCATATACGAAGGTAATCTGGAAAAAACGGATTATCTGGAAATAGGGCGACCGTACAGATTTAGAAAGCAACAGACTCGGTTTAATTGAGTCAATTTATGAAAGTTCATGAAAGTACAGCAGTTCTCACAATTCTTGCATTCTAACAACAGTAGCAGTGAACGCATATGCTATGCCCGAGTTGCTTAAAGTGGACGGCAACCCTGGTGATTACTATGTTTTATATGAAATATATTAATAAACCATGAATTTTGATACATGTATCATCTAAATCGGTGGAAAAACTAAGAAGTTGTAGGCGTTGAATATTTGCAAATGGGCTGTATTGAAAGCGGCCATATTGTAGGCTTAGTGACGTCACACAGCCTAATTAAATATGCGTAATCAAAATAAAAGACAGACCAATGGATTACTTGCAATTATCGTTAATAAAACATTTTCCTTAATAATATGTATAAAGCTGCATATCTGCTGAAACACAGATTCTGTGATAACTAAAATTAAGCAGTTGAGAAAATTCTGAAAACTAATTAAATATTCAAAATGGCGGCCAAATGTTGGCCATATTGAAATCTTTTAATGCCCATAACTTCCCCATTTCAAACCGATTTTGATGATACATGTATCACAATTCATGGTTCATAGAGCTCTTTCTGATAGAACATACTTATCATTAGGATTGCTGTTCCCTTTAAGCTGATGTCCATTCGAATTTGGTGGCTCAACTGCTTTTTTTCATCTGTCCACTTGTATTGGGGAGTTTCGTGTTTGGTCTCTGTTTTGTGCTTTGTGCTTTCCTGTTTGGCAATACTCTGGCTGAGTGAGAGACGGATTTTTCTTAAAATTAATGTATGTGAACTGTTAGTGTGATTGATTTACAGTATCCAGGGCTAACCATGGCCCAGAAATTGTGGTAGCCAACACTTTTGCCAAACTGAAAAAAGTTCAGTGGAGCCAAATGAATCTTACTTTAACCAAGGTTTTAGCCAAAAGGTGCATCAAGAAGTTGTTCTTTATGTCTAATATGGCACATTTCTAAAAAGTGAAAGAATACCATAAGCCATTTGGAAAATCCTTAAGTTGAATCAAATACACTTTTTCGCAAATAACTTTTAACCAACTAGAGTGTACTTTAGCCAATGTCTTACTCGTACATTTGAAGCCACTCTACGATTTTTGTAGCAAATGGCTGCAATGGCTAAAATCAGGATGAGCCCTGAATATCTGTCTTGAACAATCTTGCTAAATATATTGTGATTTATCTCGAACTAATCTAACATAACTTTTTGCAAATCATGACAAATTATTGTTGGCCAGTGTCTGTCTGATATTTATCGTATTATATGTATTATTCCACTATAAGGTCACTGTCTAGCCACGCCAAAAACTGGTTGCTTTATTCGTTAGCTTTACATGTGGCGATACAGTGACCTACTATTTGAACAGTACACATGTCAAAAATGAACCAACTCGCGATGAGGATAAGTGACCTTTTCTCACGCCAT
The DNA here is from genome assembly GCA_964019695.1 of Loripinus fragilis. Classification (NCBI taxonomy): domain Eukaryota; kingdom Metazoa; phylum Mollusca; class Bivalvia; order Lucinida; family Lucinidae; genus Loripinus; species Loripinus fragilis. The sequence continues at coordinate 110,073,988 of OZ026517.1, forward strand.
TGCTAGAATGAGCACTTTCTGGAACAGCTCGACTGACCTAGGTTGTTAATGTTAATGAAGCATGCCATACACTCTTTGCATGTTGGGTAATTTTGCATGAATTTGTCGTCTGCTGTTTTTTTTTTCTAAATCAACTTTTTCAAAGAAAGTTTAAGGAATGCCATCAGGTTGGACCCATTAACGCCAGGCCAAACTGTTTGACACTCAGATCATCTGAGTGTCAAACAGTTTGGCCCGACGTTATCGGGTCCAAGCTATTTGCAAAGGTCATCAGCAGACGATACTAGTAGGCAAAAAGTTAAGGCAGACTGAAACAAGGCAAACTGTACCAGAAAGTTTATATAAAAATAACATCAATTTAGTTTTCTACATACATGTACTTGAAAACTCATTGAAAAATAAGCAAACTGGAAATCTACTTAGGGTTATATTACTTTTTCATGCTCAACTTGACTGAACATGAAATTTGTCATGCTCATAAATGTTAAAATGCAAACAAAAGTCTTTTTTAGCATTTTAGTTTTTATGAGCAGTACAGATTTCATGCTCATTGGAGTTGAGCATGATAAAAACATAACATTAGCCCTTCTTATGACAAAGTACACGTAAATGTAAATTGATAGTTGAAGTTGTGTATCTTCCTCATGGTACTTTGATATTAGTATTGTTGTATTTCCTTTACAAGTTATAGTAACTTGTCAAAGGTACTCCCCAACTCAATGCAACTGCACTGCCACAGTCGATAACCTCTCCTTAGGAGAATGTGATGCCGTTTATCGCATATTTTTGCTTATAACAGATGGTGATGAACAGTTTGATCCATAGAGGGCAGTCTGAGATGGACGCACGCCTTATGGCAGCGCCTTGCTTATTGGCTAATTGGCTAATCAAGCTGCTCTCTCTTTCTCAACAAGATGAAACTAGAAAGGACACTAAACACTACACCACAAAACAAACACCAAACACAAAATCCCCACTCAATGAACAACAGCAACAACAACAACAACAGCAGCCGGAGCAGCAGCCAGAGCGGCAGCAGCAGCAACAACAACAACAACAACAACAGAGTCATCGCCTTAGAACGGACAGCAATCGAGACCTGTGTGTGTGTGTGTGTGTGTGTGTATGTGGGTGTGTGCGAGCGTGCAAGCGTGTGTATGTGCGTGTCTGTGTCTGGGTGAAGGGGATGGCGTGGGGTTTGGGCTTAAGTATATTTTATTGGCCCTAGATTCTGCTGGTGTTGAAACATGAAATGGTTCAGCTCGCACGCCACACTCATACCATTCATCATCCCAGAGATACAATCACATCAAATTAATTTACTATGATAAAGTAAAGAATAGGGCTCTGAACATACAGCCAGTCAGACCTAAAGAAAACCCCAAGATGGGCCACGATAGGCCCAGCCAAAGACACGCAGTCACCAAACCACCGATCAAAGCTTTAGTCTATGTCCGTCATGCAATTAAAGAAGAAACCATAGCTATAAACCGTGATTGGGTTTATAATCAGGCATGCAGACTGTCGCATTATATCCATGCTCTATGAATTTACATGTATATTCCTTTGATTATTATGTTTTTGATTTGAGGTATTCCAGCGATTCTTTTGAATTTACAAACTAAAACACCATAAAATACTGGCTCTGATATGCTCTGTTGCAGAAGAGTTTTAAACCAAATTGTATTTTAGCAATTAATACTGAGGGTCTGTGCTAGAGTTTAGAAAATGCTTTAGGAAGATTATGGTATCGAGAGCCTTGTTAGTAACTCGTCAGTCAAAAGTTGGTGGTTGTTGAAGTCAGTTACATTAAGACATTAGAACATACTCTCGCAACAAAGGTTTATGTATTTTAGCTATATTTGATTGAATCCACTGATTATAATGTTAGTCAGCAAGCGCCGCTGGTGTAGTGGTATCATGCAAGATTCCCATTCTTGCGACCTGGGTTCGATTCCCGGGCGGCGCATTTGTTTTTAATGACTGTATTCATGTTTTTTTTTTCGGAAACCATCAGCAACAAGCAAGTGCAAAAGACTGGCGTAAATATTTTTTTCTCTTTTTAACACTTACACACACATCTTTAGTCTTAGGAAAGAATTAAAATCCAAAGTTCTCTTCATTTTTGTTGTTGGTGGAATTAATTGGGCTACTAACAAACTAAGATGAGGCACTGGGAGGGGGGGGGGGCAGTATCCCATATACCTTTAATTCTTTTGAAAAATATCCCATATCCCCAACATAAATATGGCTAATATCCCCAAAATTCAGAAAGCATTGTATCCCCATATCTCTAAAATTGATCCAAGTATCCCGTATCCCTTTAAATATTTACAAAAATATCTCGTATCCCTTTAAGTTTTTGGCCAATATCCCTGTATCTCTAAAAACCTTCCAGTGCCCCTAAGATGGCTCTAAATAGATTTAGCCAGCATGCAAGGGGTTAAAAAATACAGTAAAACCTCGACAATTCGAACTCCGATATTTCGAAATAGTCGGTTATTCGAAATAAATTTGGGGCACTCTGGATTCAGAGAAAAGGGCCTATTCATGAAATAGTTTGATCACTGTCAATAAAAACCCACACAAATCGTATATAGGTTTGATAAGAAATCACTGATAATAATCAATTGTTTGGCGGGGGTGGGGTACTATTTTTAAATCTACCTCCCTATAATTCGAAAACTCGGATACTTCGTACCAAATGTTAAGTAGATTTATCTAATATCAAATTTAATTTGTTTCGTTTAAGTGTAGTGGTATCATGCAAGATTCCCATTCTTGCGACCGGGTTCGATTCCCGGGCGGCGCATTTGTTTTTATGCTGTTTTCTGGAAATTAGTATCAACTGATCCCTGTTTTGCTCTAATTTACATAACTTAGTTCATCAGCATGAACATCAACATTCAAATACGTGATTACATCTAATTATGAAAGATAATTTTAGGAGCATAAATACTCATCACAAAGGTAAACACAGACAAGCCTGGGCATCCATGCATTTTCACCATCGGCTTCGGCCATAGGTAGAATCAAAGTCAATTGATGAGGCTCAGGTTTCCAACTCCGATGTGCAGACCCTTTGTGAATGTTAGAATCGAATAGAGGGGGGAAAGGCATCCATACTCGTGTATTTTTAGCCTGGATATATAACAGCCAGAGGACCATTCGATCGCACTAAAGCGCACACCTGGCACTAAAGGTCTTTGAGAATTCTCTTAGTGAACCTCGGCCAAGGTCAAATGTAGTTGTTTACAATGTAGTTGTATCTACCAACTTTCAAGAGTCTCCGAAAAATCCATTACAAATACTATGTGACCAACTTATACCGTGGCATAAACTAGGTCAATCCAACGATGACTCAGATCAGCTTGGCAAAATAGCACGCAGGCACAACGAAGACTAAGATCAGCTTGACCAAGTTGCATGTAGGCCCAACGAAGGCTCATATCAGCTTGGCAAATTAGCATGTAGGGCCAAGGAAAACTCAAGTCAGCTTGGCAAAGTAGCATGTAGGCCAAACGAAGACTCAGATCATCTTGGCCAAATGGCCAAGCTGATCTGAGGATTCGTTTGACACACTTTGTTTATATCCATGACTTGGATAAAATTATAAAGTAAAATTGACAACATCGTGATGTTGTGGCGAAAGCTGACTAAATGGAAAACAGTTTAATTGACTTCATAGTTTGCTCAGACCTTTCCATTACAATATTTCGGGTATATTTGTAGGATAATTATTTAAGCCCCCCCCCCCCCTCACCCCACCCTCACTTCCACACTCATCTATCACTGTCAATAAAAACCCACACAAATCGTATATAGGTTTGATAAGAAATCACTGATAATAATCAATTGTTTGGCGGGGGTGGGGTACTATTTTTAAATCTACCTCCCTATAATTCGAAAACTCGGATACTTCGTACCAAATGTTAAGTAGATTTATCTAATATCAAATTTAATTTGTTTCGTTTAAGTGTAGTGGTATCATGCAAGATTCCCATTCTTGCGACCCGGGTTCGATTCCCGGGCGGCGCATTTGTTTTTATGCTGTTTTCTGGAAATTAGTATCAACTGATCCCTGTTTTGCTCTAATTTACATAACTTAGTTCATCAGCATGAACATCAACATTCAAATACGTGATTACATCTAATTATGAAAGATAATTTTAGGAGCATAAATACTCATCACAAAGGTAAACACAGACAAGCCTGGGCATCCATGCATTTTCACCATCGGCTTCGGTCATAGGTAGAATCAAAGTCAATTGATGAGGCTCAGGTTTCCAACTCCGATGTGCAGACCCTTTGTGAATGTTAGAATCGAATAGAGGGGGGGAAAGGCATCCATACTCGTGTATTTTTAGCCTGGATATATAACAGCCAGAGGACCATTCGATCGCACTAAAGCGCACACCTGGCACTAAAGGTCTTTGAGAATTCTCTTAGTGAACCTCGGCCAAGGTCAAATGTAGTTGTTTACAATGTAGTTGTATCTACCAACTTTCAAGAGTCTCCGAAAAATCCATTACAAATACTATGTGACCAACTTATACCGTGGCATAAACTAGGTCAATCCAACGATGACTCAGATCAGCTTGGCAAAATAGCACGCAGGCACAACGAAGACTAAGATCAGCTTGACCAAGTTGCATGTAGGCCCAACGAAGGCTCATATCAGCTTGGCAAATTAGCATGTAGGGCCAAGGAAAGCTCAAGTCAGCTTGGCAAAGTAGCATGTAGGCCAAACGAAGACTCAGATCATCTTGGCCAAATGGCCAAGCTGATCTGAGGATTCGTTTGACACACTTTGTTTATATCCATGACTTGGATAAAATTATAAAGTAAAATTGACAACATCGTGATGTTGTGGCGAAAGCTGACTAAATGGAAAACAGTTTAATTGACTTCATAGTTTGCTCAGACCTTTCCATTACAATATTTCGGGTATATTTGTAGGATAATTATTTAAGCCCCCCCCCCTCACCCCACCCTCACTTCCACACACATCTACCAAGGCTTAATTTGCTAACTCAAGAAAAATCAAGAAACATTAGGAACGCCTATGTAACCCTAAAACATATTTTTGTTTGGACACACTAGCAAATGCTGAAAAGGTCCTTTATCAACATGAAGTGATACGAGTTGCTTTTTGGATAAGATACCGCATGACACTAATAAAACACACTTGCATAAGGTTTTCATATTTATTATTATCTTCGGGGTTGTTTATTAATACCAGCAAAACTCCTTAATCAGGAGTTTACAGTCTCCTATCTCATCCTGTGATACTCTTAGTCACGAGTCATGTATCGATAACGCAATTGACATTATATATTTTTAGAGTTCATAAACTTTTAAACTTGTGAGAAATGTATCCTTTGAATTAATGAATGTTCAGCAAAATTAAAAGAAACATGAAACGAGTATGCGATCAAATTAAATATCAACCCATCATGTTAATGATTTGCATTTTTAAGGGTACAATAAAAAGCTTTACCTGGGTATGCATTAAATGCAACTCGGATCAAATTAAGACGTACATTAAGAAAAAGGTTTTAGCAATTCTGTATTCTAAAATCTAAGATATAATAACCAATAGAATATGTTGTTAACTTCCTGTTATGTTTAAGCATAATAAAATCCACAATTTCATTTGTTTTGCAATATCAACCATTATTCACAGAATAATCTATAATCACACACAAAGTTATAACAATGATCTGGCAATTAGTTAAATAAGAATATATTCAATAATGATTTTCATTTTTTTATTTTAAGTGTAACTCGGCCATACAAATGCAGAATACCTGCTATCTGACTCTCAGTCGAAAATAAGAAACAGAACTAAACGACTACTTCAATACAAATTTAAGAGACATGCAACAAAAAATAACAACAGTCAGTCCTTTTCCTGTCGGTCACGACTTTTCTGAAGAACACTTATCTTCAAGCACCGCAGCCTGGATTCGTCCCTTCTGAAAGGGTCGATCAATTGAATGATTTCCTTTAGTTCTATTGATAGACAGTTTGAAAAGTAAACTAAAGTGTATGAAGAAAAACACTAGTTGGGCTAGGGTGCGCCTAACCAAATACAAGCATCAGATACACACTGGTAAATGTATATGTCGATTTGGTGGTATTTACGCGTATTGCCGGTACTTCATAGACCGGAAGTGGTAGATATTGGTGTTAATACTATATAGAAATACATGCCATATGCCTAAAGGACTATAGACTTCAATCATTTTTAAGTATTCAGCATTCACATGGCGATTTATGTAAGTATTTAGGAATAGATTCGAGTACCGATCTGGATGATCGGTACTCAAATCTATTCCTTAATGCTTACATAAATCGCCATGCACATACTGAATACTTAAAAATGATCTAATTCTATTGTCCTTTAGGCATATGACATGTTTTTCTATATAGTATTAACACCAATGTCTACCACTTCCGGTTTATGAAGTACCGACAATATGCGTAAATACCACTAAATCGACATATACATTTACCAGTGTGAGATACCAACCAAGTGATAAAGGTTTTAGGTCAGGACCGAGGGAACCATTGCTACAACCATTGATTGGGTTTGTAGTCTGTCGCATAGTATTCATTTTATATCCCACTTTGTGATAACATTTCTTTATTTTTTTTAGATTGGTAAGGAAAATTGACAGCAGATCTTAACAGAACAGAACAGAACATATATTTTATTGACGTAAACTGTACAGTTTCTTGTCATACATATATGCAAATAACTATGTTTCGTCTTTTTCTTGATTAGGCTACATTTTCAACTTTTGTTTATCCACAGCTGTTGCGAGCTGCTGACTATGCTAGTTTGAAGCACGTTACGTTTGAAAACTATAGATTAACTTACACAATAATAAGTAAATCAATGTATATATTAATATATAATATTAACCCAGCCATGTCCTGGGAAAATGGTACTTTTTCGTGGAGCAGAACCCCCTAAATGGATTCTTTGACAAAAATGTGGCATTTCTTCAGGGTCAGTATTGTTTGCTATAACAAAGTAAGTAAGGGTGCAAAGATCAGGAATCGATACAATCAAATACCACACCTGATCAAGGATACCAATGGGAAAGTAACAAACTCACAGTAAGACACCACAAACGAGAGCCAAGAGGCCAGCCCTTTCCCAGCAGGTGACCACAAGGCACATATAAACAGACGTGTACAAAGGCATAGCAAACACAAGACAGAAAAAACATAAAATATCCACAAAAGAAGTACCGCCTTGGAACGGCCAGTAAAATATTTTACTGGAGGGCTTTAACCGGTTTGACGGTGCACTCTCATGCAGAGAAATAGATGCAATATTTATTTATTGGAAAATTGTAACCTGTGACCCCTAAATATATACAATGGACCAGCCTGATTTTATTGTATGTAACTTTATGGAAAATTCCATTGGGCTGAAATGGGTAAACATGCATAGTTGCACAGTAAGGCCAGAATTTTTTATAAGTTGATTTACGAACCCTCCTACTGTAATTTTCCGGAAAGTAAGAAAAAAAATAAAATTTAATTTCTATTTTTTTTTTTATTTTATCCGCCGACTCTAAATATTAATTATTTGGTTGAAAAAAATAATATTTTTTGAGGTTCTGTCTGTGCGTTTTTGAGAGTGACACTGTTAAAAGTGATTGTCCTGTCCAGATTTTTAAGAAAATGATGAAATATTTAAAGATTACGTTACTATTTTTACTGTTTTTCTGGAGATATTAAAGAAAAAAAAAGCTCTGAAGAAAAAAAAGCTCTGAAAATGACCAGTCAACTGGTCATTTTCAGAGCTTTTTTTTTTCGTCCCCCCGACCCTAGATCTGAAAAAAAAAATCCCGTAAATCAACTAATAAAAAAAATCTGGCCTAACTTTCTTTACTTAAGCGTTACCCTGTACCGTCGCCCATCTTGTGTATAAAAGGGGGTCTGGATGGGGTATAATATTTAGTGAATAATGGCCCTTTTTTATAATGAATAAGTTAGTAATTAAGTAAGTAAGTAAATAAGTAAGTAAGTAAGTAAGTAAGTAAGTAAGTAAGTAAGTAAGTAAGTAAGTAAGTAAGTAAGTAAGTAAGTAAGTAAGTAAGTAAGTAACGACTTTATTTAGTGAGGGTAACACAATTGACGAATAAATCTTCCTTGGGGGCCTCAAACATAAGGAAAATACATATACTGTATATATTAACAATAAAGAACACCAACACCGTACACACATATACATATGGGTCATGACGTGAGAAACCCTAGTGAATAATGAGCCAAAAATAATGAATAGTGAATAATATGGACCTAAAAATTAATAAATAATCCTTTTTTTATTGAATTGAAGAAAAAAATAATAATGAAAAGTGAATAATCAGATTTCTTTGCCACCTTTCTTACTTTTAATTAATAATTGACGACCTTATTTTAATGAATAACCCAAAATTTTAATGAGATGAATAATGGGCTAATTTTTTTTAATGAAAAGTGAATAACAGACCCCCATCCAGACCCTCATAAAAGGTAACTGCCCGAACTAGGCCAAGTGCACCATCTGGTTTGTTACAATGAGCATGGGATGACTCCATGTACATATTAAGGGGCCACAGGTTAGAACTTACAAATAAATATGTACTTCAGCTCCTGAAGATTGTTTTTATCTTAGCAAACAGTGCAGACACTAGTGAAACGCCGCATCATGCGGCATTTCACCAGTGTTTTCACTGTTTGCCAAAGTAGTCGTTTGGGATTTCCAGAATACACATATTAACACTTTCGCAAAAAAGATAAAACACCCATCTACACAAAGTATCAAACCTAATAATTTTATCAGATAATTATTATATTGTGTAATCAGAAATAATTCAAGATATAGCAGTTGAAGGGCTTAATTGCGTCCTGTATGTCATTCACTTGGACATGTTTTCGTTGTTTTGATGTCCTCGAAATCTAATGACATTACAACATTTTTGTAAAGTTCATTCTTGTACAGAAAATTGCGCAGTCTTCCATATACGATACTTTTATGTCCCCTGAACATTTTGAAATATAGAACAAAGATGTGCGTCCCTTATAACGGCGAAAATATGCAGCTATCAACCGTGCCTTTAAATTGTGTAGTCGCGTTAGTCGCGTTTGCCAGTAGAAGTGTTAGGGTTTAGCCACTGAAAGTCCTCAACTGCAGTCGTCTGCTTCAATTTTTCGGAAATTTAATTTAAATGCAAACGGTTTTGCCTCAGATCAGATTGTTCTGATCTGGGTCCACATCTTTAACTAAAGAGGGGTCAAAAAATAACGCATCACTTCTGATTTTGTCTTTGTCATATTGACTTGTCTGTGTCATGCATCCTTGTAGTCGACTGACTTCTTGGCTTTTCTGTATGTGATGTTTCTTGTGCTTGACACTCCCCCATACGGTATCCTGGGTCAGGTGTGGTACTTGATTGTATCGATTCTTGATCTTTGCCGTCTTCCTTACTTTTATAACAGTCGACATCAGGGACATATGCCCCATAGACATATAACAGAAGAAGTGTCACGATGAGTAATAATATGGCTTTTATGCAGTGGTTAGTGACCTTTCTAGTTTTGCAAGAAGAGAGAACTGGTTGCTTGATTTTATGTTTGTTTGTTTGATTTGACTATTTACATCCCAGTCAACAATTTTTCAGTTATATCGGGTCATCTGTGTGTCGTGTGACTGCCAGTGCCATATGTCTCTTCCTCACGGTGTCGTGGGGGGCGGTCTGCAGTGTGTGATTGTGTTATTTCCTGGCCACACTCACTTTTTCTTTTGATATTTTATGCGAATCAGCTGATCAATTGGACCTAACAATGAAGTTGCATATACGAGCCATGGCATGGCATTTCCAACAATGAGGTATATGCGACCAGCAAAGCCTCAGATCAACCTGCGCATATGCGCAGTCTGATCAGAGCCTTTGCTTGTCGCTTGTCTATTCTATGAGTGTTAAGCTACCTACTGAACATAATTTGGAGTTTCTAAGCTTAAAAGGAGGCTGCACAGGCTCGTCTGAGTCTACACTTGTCAAAATGCCACATTGTTGGAAATCACATGTCGCGGCTCAATACACTTGCCGTCTGCTGCACTGCAACAGATGATATGCTGATTTGTTCTGTATATATTTAGTTCTCGTACACGTTGATCGGAAAAGGCAGCCAAGAACATCTAGCGATAAGGCGTACATTTTCCCTAGTTGACATGATTACAAACACCAAATTTTCAAATTGCCCTAATGTTTTTGAAATTGGTGTAGTTTGGCAGTAAAATATGCATAGTAGGCAACAAAATATGTTTCAAAGCTACCCAAGATGCCCTTTACATATGTTGTAAATGTTTATAGCGACATGTCGTTGTCCAAAGGGCATCTTGGGTCTAGGGGGGCAAAGCATCTAAAAATAAACTGAAAGACACCAGTTTCATCTTTCCAATGACAAACGTCACAATTTAGGTGTATTTTGTACGCATGCGCAGAAGGAATACGGTAAGGTTTTGGAAATGAAGAGCACTTATGTCCTTAACAGTTCAGCACTTTTATTTTTTTAAAATTCGCAATGCGTTAACTCAAAATCTGGTCTAAACGGCACCCAGTATAAAGGCGTTAAATGAGGGGTGGGGGTAGAAAGCGCACGTTTACACCGTATTGTAAATAGCGAATCGCTTTAAAACGTATTTTGTTGCCTACTATGCATACTTTACTGCCAAACTACACAATTTTTAAAAACATTAGGGCAATTTGAAAATTTGGTGTTTGTAATCATGTCAACTAGGGAAAATATACGCCTTATCGCTAGATGTTCTTTGCTGTTTCCGTCATAGATCGCCAGTCCCCGTCGTAGTTCGGTCATTATTATTATTATCTTAATGTAGTCTCTCTAAATGGAAGCATAGTGGAGCCGTATTTTTCACACTTCATATATTTTTCACACTTCATATATTGCACTGCGAGAACCTAACAGCACGTGACAAGTCACATATTTCGTACCAATATGTCACATGTATGGGATAAATTTATATGAATTTAAAGTACATTTAGCATGCATGCGAATTCTTACTTTAAGCCGAATGTTGTTTTAAGGGTTGCTGGGTGAGCATTTCATTTCCATTCAAATTCTAACAGAACATCATGTAGGCAAACAGTGGAGACGTTCTGCGGCGTCTGATCTGGGTTTGCACTGTTTGCCTATGTCCCACAAAAAGGACGCTTATTAATTAAATACCTCGTGACGCTTAATGGAGATCTCAAGATGACGGATATTTCTATCCACCCCATATACAAATCATGGATTAAAAAGCAAGTGAGTATGACCAAGTTATGCCCACAATCACAGACCACAGACCAACCTATGCCACCACGAGGAAGAGAAAAGGAACACTTACAGCCACATGACAACAATAACACAAATACCATGCTTTAAAGCAACCATCTCTCTCTCTCTCTCTCTCTCTCTCTCTCTCTCTCTCTCTCTGTGCCCAGACATGTAAATGCTTTTTCAATACACCTCCATTATTGCTTTTTTGTAAGTTGTGGTCCTCACAACTCTTAAATCACAATGAGGCTGCCATAGAATTACAGATTTGACCTAGTTCAACCAATAAACAAGAATGAGATATACCGGTGACCGCCATGTTTTACCACTTTTTGGCCCCTGAATGTGGGCACCCTACATGGGAGGAACATTTCATTGAAAAAAATTATCAAAATGCAAGGTCCTTTTTTCCAAACCACATATGTAAACTAAATCAACAGAAGCAGAGCTTCCGTCTAATAAATTTGATTTCTTTCCCGCATGTTTATTTAATATTGACCAATCAAGAAACACTTTACAACTTTAATATAGTGCTGAAACTCCACCCACATTTTGAACCAATCACTGCCCTTTTTACAATTACAGGTCTGCCCCCCCCTCTCTCTCACCTTCCTAACTCTCTTTCTCTCTTTTTTTTCTCTCTCTCTCTCTCCCTCTCTCTCTCTCTCTCTATCTCTCTCTCTCTCTCTCTCTCTCATTTTCTCTCACTCGTCGAGATGGGTAACTTTCTTCAAGTGGACTGTGAAGACTAATCAGGCCCCGAGGTCATAAAACTTTTTTCATGCAACTCAGCTGAGCACGAATTTTATCCTGCTCACAAATGTTAAAATGCCAACAACAATTGTTGGCATTTTAACATTTTTAGCATGATAAATACAACATCTGAGAGACTTAAAGCAAGAATCTTATTTATTTGTCGGTATTTTAGTTTTTTATGAGCAGTTGAAATTTCGTGCTCAATTCAGTTGAGCATGAAAAAAGTTTATAACCTCGGGGCCAGGCGGATGCCTAGGCTGATCTGAATCTTCTCGTGTCGCACAGCAGCAGTGTTTGTTTTCTCATATCGCAGACGGCACGACTCGAAAAATAGACCCAAGTTCGCCCATTCACAACAAGGACCAATGATAGGCCACGCCTTGTTGACGGGGCCTCAGGCTTTTGTTTACTCGTAGTGTATCGTATCATAATCTTGAGTTTTACGTATAGTAATACGTCTTATTTATAGATCTGATATTAAAATTCAAGCGTAAAAATGTCAATTTCTGGCCGAAATTTGTAAACAAACATGCCCGCTTTTTGAACTGTAGGTACCAGGTTAGATAACCAACTTAACAGGTGAAAATATTCAGTAGTTACAGATAAGAATCGTACCATTTTGGTAGTTCTCCTATCTAAATTGACACTTTATAAGGAGACACGCTGACAGACAGTGAATGCCGCGATAACAGAAAACAACAATGAAAAAGAAGATAGTAAACAGAGTAATAAAAAGGTTTCTGTCCTGCCAGCCAAGAGAGACAGTAACGTCATGTCTTGTTTACAAAGTTATCAGGGACTTAGAATCGATAGATCACTTATGTATTAATCCTATCCGCAGGATAGGATTAATACTCAAGTGATCTATCGATTCGCGTAAGCTCGGGTGGAGTGTATAAAAAATAAAAATTAATGTTTTTCTTAACAATTGTAAACAAAATATTACGTCACTGTCACTCTTTGTTTGCACGACAGTAATGGGAAATGATTATATATTATAATCTTAAGTTTATCGTCACACCTATGTCAGAACAGAACAGAACAGAAATTTTATTAGACGTAGGCCTAAACTATACAGTTTCTAGTCTATCCTATTGTTTTTAACATTAAAAGCCGTGTTGGTCACATGAAGCAAATATATATGTTATAATCTTCGATAATATGTTCAATGAATTGTCTAAATGATAATGTCGAATGGACAACTGCCTCATCCGTCAGGTGGGAAACTTGCGTTTCCTGGTTTACAAGCTAGTTTATTCACTACATCACGGCAGCTTTTGCAAACTGTGTGTAACACCCCTTCAGTCCACCGTGAAACCCTACCAGTAATTGGGTTAACATTTAGGTTCCAGTGCAGGGGAACGAACTCGCGGCATGTCAGTAAGATCCTTTAAACGATCAGCGAAGATTCAGATGTGACTGCGCATCCACAGCCTCGACACATATTTCGTCACCTTCACACAACATGCATGGTTGCAGGCGATGGTTCAGACTAACCACTAAACAGTTAGCCCAACTAGGTACCCGGGGTAGAAAAATCCCATAAACCCGTAAGCGCTTTTATGGTATATCTAAAAAGTAAACAACAAGACAAAAAGGATTCCGACAAAACCGTACAAAATTTGCAGCTCGTAGAAATACCAGAGCGGAGCAGTACATTCTCTTTTTTTTCTCTATATCAGCGAATCCAGGGAGAGATCCATACAAACCATTTTGAAAGTTTCTTCCAAATCTCTTAATTATCTTCCAATACTCTTTTCAAATTCAATGGTGGATAGGAAAGTTGATTCTTTGAAAGAACCTTACGCTTAGAGCTGATTTCATTTCTTCATCAGCGATTAGCTTACAAAACAAGTGTAATAAGTTCTACAAGAAACCTGTTGGAAATGAAACTATTATGGTATTCTTGAAAAAATCTTAAAAATTACCCAGCATGCAAAGAGATAAATGATAAATTGCACTGTATTTTAACCCTTTTTGTGTTGGATATTTCGCATGTACGACACTCCTCCCCAATTTTGATCTAATTGCATGCAGTATTCTAGTTATTAGCCTGCATTTGGAAGCAAAGTGGAAAGATGTTTGGATACTGATCAGCTGGCCTCTGCGAAGCCAGCTGGTCTGGATCTACACTGTTTTCAAAATAGGATATACTTGCGTTTAGCATGGTTATAGTTAATAATGAAATGAATCGGTCTATAAAACGCTGAGTGCATCTTAAATAAAAGTCAAGCCAATAAAAATGTTGGAAGATAAAAAAAAATGCCCACGACTTTTGTCATCTGCTGATGGCCTTTGCGAAGAGTTTGGACCCAGATCAGGACGGACAGAACGTCGCACAGCCAAATCGTTAGTCACTCTGATAGTATTCCTGAAAGAATTATTTGAAAAGTTTGATTTTGAATAAAAAAAAACATTCGACAGACGACAACACAAACATGCTACTTGATAAGAACCATAAAATAACGATACCTGCAATTATTATAAGCGTTAACTGTTTTCGTAATACGCAATTTTGTTTTATTTTGTCGTCCGTGCAGACTTTTATTTCAAAATCCACATTTGCAAAATATTCTTTCTGATTCATAATGGTGTCAAACAGTTTTTCTCAAGTCTCCGTCGGGCCTGGTCCAAACTATTTGAAAGGATTAAGTCATCGTGCCAGAGTAGCTTCGATCGAATGTTGTACTGTAGGGTTAGGGATAGATGTCCAACAAAGCTAGCTTTAAAAAGAGCTTAGAACCATCGCATGGCGTTTTATCGTTATTAAAGAAGAAATTTTATAGTGTTTTAATATTGCATTTGCTGAAGCCACTCTTTTCAGTGTTTCTTGTGTTTCAAGCTCTGAGTATTTTTTTGTTTTAGTTACGATTCGTACATAGGTAGTCCATTGGAAGCAAATAAAACAAAGGAAATATGCATATTCCTCACACTTAGCCTAAAAATATCCGAAGAATTCATGTTTGATCTGGGTAAGGTCTCTAATTGGCCTTTTCGTTTTTCAGATGTTGCAAGCCGGTATCCAGCTCAGTTGTAAGGTCTCTAATTGGCCTTTTCGTTTTAGAAGCAATCCGGTATCCAAAGCATATTAACATTGCTCGTGCAATGGTGGAATTTTGGAAGTTGCTTGATCGAAAGAACCGTGAAAGACACTGCTGCTGGGGAGTTAACACCCGATCCATTCCGCAACTTGCTTATGTAAAAGGCCCGAATCGAACACGCGCACATGGACGTTTGAGACTACTGCTGGTTTTGCAGCAGTTACGGAAATGTTTTAACTCTTGTGTGCTGGCTAATTTTTCATGTTTTTGTTATGTGCCAGCTCGTATATATTGGCTTCGAGGTACCAGTCATTTGTAACCACGACCCCCACCCAATACCCCACACCGACCTGGGAGAGGGGCGAAAGTGCCGTTCTTTTTTTACACTGTCCCCAAAGTGCGGGGAAAATTGCCGAAGCAAAATAAAAATGGCAGTAAAACTTACCAGACTGCAGAGGGAAACTGCCGTGGTTTTACCAGCTTGGTGTCCCCGCAGTGTGTAGGTTATAGCAGGGAGCTGCAGACGAAAAGTCAAAGTCCCTGCTGTTCCCTGTTTACAAATGACTGGTGTATTATCGTCTGCTGACATTTTCTTCAAAATGTAACTTTTTAAAAAACTCTTTCAGGAACGCAATCAGAGTGTTAAACGGTTTAGATCCAGATCAGGGCGACATTGCAAACATTTTGCAAAGTTTATCTTCGCAGCTAGCAAGGAAATAAATATTTGAAACGCTCCGTAAGTCAAGATAGGCATGCGCATCAATAAATACCACTTTCAAACTGTTCTGACAAGTGCTTTCTTGTGCATGGGTTGATAATTATGTTGGGTAACATACCCGGGCAGGTATTCCGCTAAGCCTATTACCAAAATATATGGTGAACCCAAAATCGATGGGTAAGTTTAGCTTAGATCTAGACCTACTGTCAAGAAACATCAAGCGTTTCGCCAAACGCACACCTTCGAACAAGATCATCTTTTTATCGTGTTGTTTACAGTCAGGAGTCAGGAGTGGCTTCATGCGTGGATCCAGAAAGTTTTGTCAGAGGCGGTCGAACTATGACAACGTTTTTAGTTGGTGAGGGGAGAGGCGATCCACATACCACTATAGGTGGGCTATCATTGGCCCGCCAGCGAAACGCCATTAAAATGGCGTTTCGCTGGCTTGCCAATGATGACCTGGAACATTGAATGGTGGCTAAGTAGCTTTGTGATTTTCAAGAAATCCTGACCAGTATTGCTTAGAAACCCTACATTTTTGTGATTTTTCAGGGGTGGGGGTCCGGACCCCCTGCCCCCCCCCCCTCTGGATCCGCGCATGGACTTTGAAGAAAACTATTTCCTTGAGTACATCAGCAATATGATCTGGGTCTTCCATTCACAAGGACTGCTACTGATTTTGCTGTTCCGGAAATATGAAAGTTGTTCGTGTCGTGTTTATGACTGCCCCCGAGGACTTGTTACCTGTCACCAGCTGCGCACCTTGATTGATTGGGACTAGAAAATCAGCACCGATCCCAGACTTAAATGAACCCTTCCATGTGAAACTGGATCACAACGACATGTTCAGTGTACAGCCATCTAGTGGGACTAGATCGCTTGTTTTAGACCGATGCTTTCATCTGCATCCATACTCAGTATACTGTGAACATAGACCGCTCTGGTAGGATGCACAGGCTCACCAACGCCTTCGTTGATTTCAAATGAGTTGAGTACCACTTTATTTGGGCACGATTATGTGTACAACTGAATCTATTTATATGTTGATTCATAAAAATCACCGAATTAGTCTCAAAATAGTTTGTCCAGGACATATTTCACCGACTTTAGATCATTTTGGCCTGGGTATGCAGTGAATGCTCATGCGATTCTGCGAAACATATGTATACGCTTACCAAAGCCTTCCCTGCTCGCATACACGAAGTATGGATGCAGATGAAGCCAAATCTTAGACCTCCAGCTGTGCTAGATACACCAGCATGGAGGTTTATCTCATGTGTGACACATTTTATCACCATTTAGCTCAATGGTCCAACCAAGTTTTGGAACTCATCAACAGTAGTATCCTTGTATTTGGGACAACAACAGCAATGGTTGTGTCGCTACTTAAATGTTTGACTAATTTTATGTTTTTGCAACAGCACTTTGCACTGGTACTTCAGGTTTAATCATGCTATTTTCTGAGTTGTATATTAAGGTTTTACTTTGGTTTGACAATCAACACATCGATCCCTGCCATTCGGTCTCTCTATATTGAGCTTCGTCTTATGACAATTGATGTCAACAATTGATTTGACAACCCTGGAAAGTGCTGTCACTGACGTTTCGAGAACTTAAACTAGCTGTCGACATGACTTTTTTCAAAGCTGAATGGCAGCTAAAACCAGTTTTGAACTCCTGACATGAGAAAAAAAGCAAAAATCAGCTGACATGATCAAGCTTAAGCAGTTGCAGGTAGTTTCAGCACCTCAAAAGAATGCATCACAGCCAATTCATCCTGGATTGGACATCACGAGGAGCATTTGTATTTAATCCCATGAACTAGATACTCATAGAGGTCATCAAATACCAAAGTGACTAAATATTACTTAGGTCATACACATAAAACTCATTAGCTTTAACAATACATCTTTCAAATAAAATATTTAACTTTTTGCCTACTGGGTAGTTTTGCATGCTTTTTTTTGTCGTCTGCTGATTTTTTTCAAAATCAATTATTTTGAAAAATTCTTACAGGGATACAATCAGAGTGTCAAACAGTTTGGATCCAGATCAGGCCCGACCTTTTGTCGGGCCAAATCTGGGTCCAAACTGTTTGTAAAAGTACTCAGCAGACGACACTAGTTGTCAAACGTGTTCTAGTAACTGACTTCATCTCCTGGGCAGACGTCTACATTAAGTTATGGATTCAATCATGTATTGGTTATAATGATCAATTTTAATCAAAAACTAATTTATTTGTGCATAAATTATGTTAACAATGCGTTACCATATGCTAATATTGACAATAATATATCTGGGATATATATTAAATGGACGTTCATTTGCGGTATGTAAACATTCTTCCAGAAGACTATGCGCATACAGGCATACAACAATACTGGTCTTGTTGGCATTAGATTAGGATAGTTCTTTAAAAGCAAATTGAGGGACTAATTTTTGCCTGAAATCAACATTGACATAAATTCTATTTGCCTAAGGCCTTCAACTTGCTATGCTCAAATCCAAGACTGACAGTCAAATGCTATTTTGAGTTTGCTATGGTGTCTAGAGTCACTAATGTAGTACTACTCAATTCGGTTCTGATTGTGTTCATGTGTATTGAGGAAGATTTTGGTATGAAGGAGACTTCATCTGGCCCCGAGGTTATAAAACTTTTGTCATGCTCAACTCAGCTGAGCACGAAATTTATCCTGCTCATATTATATGTCAAAATGCCAACAACATTTATCAGCAGGATAAATACATCATCTGAGAGCTTAAAAGCAAGAAATATCTATATTTTTCTGCATTTTATTTTTTATGACAGTTGAAATTTTGTGCTCAGTTGTGTTGAGCTTGATAAAAGTTTTATAAGCTCGGGGCCTGGTCTCTTTCTGACAGTAACCACGCTGATGCTTTTGAAGCTTATAAGTCATTTTGACTATATCGGCGATCCCTGTTTTAACATATTGGCGATCCATTAATTTAACATGTTTGTCTAAAGAAATTATAGGCTGTCAACTTGCAGCAGATTTGAATTGATCAAGATTTTGCTATTAGAGAGAGATTACATTGGCGATCCCTGTTTTTAACAAATGGTAAGTCACATGTTTCCATCTATAAAGCAAATCTATAAAAATATTCTTGCGATGCAGAAGCCATCTTTTGAGATCTGTATTTGACATGACCGACAAAGTCTCTTAAAGCTGACTCCGCCCCTTCATGTGCGTCAGAACCAATCAGTTTGCACAGAAATTTAATTTCTTGGTCAATTTAATCACATATTTTGCCAATACTTGTAATATATATTAAGCAAATAATTAAGTGAATCCGCGATGTGGTCAGTGCGACCATTTCCAAAGGCGCTGTCATGAAAAAGGAGGAGAAAACTATAAGTAGGTCATAGATCAAATATTGCAACTATAAAGGAATTAAGTGGTTCACTCGCTGCGCTCGTTCCCACTTAATTCCTTTATAATTGTAATATATGATATATGACCTATACATCTAAAATTAATTTTGGAGTTACTATCTGGTATAGAGCTTAATGTTGATAATTTGATAATACTATTTATGTCGCTTACAGCTGCTTGAAATCTTGTCTGAAATATGATATTATAAGTAAATCTGCCTGTTTCCGGGTATCCAGATTTCACTCATATTAAGTTATCATTTCAAAAATGTGCTAGAAGGTGAAGTTGAACATCTAGGTAGTGCAGTCATCAATTTAAACATATACACTAACTATATATAGACAAAAAAATCAGTGTAAAATTGTGAATATTTTCTTATCCATCAGTTAGGACATTTGTTTTGTGTGCTCAAAAGAATTATACCACCTTTATCAACTTTAGTATGAAATATCTCGTGATGTGCAAAGGGGGTAAAAATAGTTATACCATTTTTTGTCCATATGTTCGCAAGATAATCCACTCGCTCGTGGATTATCTTCACGTACAGGCGGACATATTACTTAACCGTCTCATTGATTCCATTGATTCCCCATTGTTTTACTTATCAAGATTTGCAAAAAGTATTTCCTGATACTCCGCAAACGACTGTATCCAAACATTATCATTGTTGAATAAGTTTACTGTCGTGTTTACAGACTGCAAGTTACCGTAGCCAACATTTTATTGTACTGGCATGTTTTCAAACGAGTATGTTTGTCAAAGAACTGTAACGGTCGACTCTAACAGAATCATTATTAACGGCTGAAAAAAACCCGTGTGCCCAGGAAAACAAGGCTGTCTGTTATCGTAACGGATAGACTGGCAATCGTCGAAACAGTAGAAATATTTTTTTTCTAAATCAACACCACATACTAAGATGAAATCATCCTCTTTAATAGCACTTTAACTTTTTCATCTCCAAATTCTTTTGAAAATTCAGTAAGATAGGTATTTTACTTGTTTCCATGCAAAGATAAAACCTAATTGAATGTACGGACGGACTGTGGTTACGGTTCGAATACTGGTGTGATAGAGTTCGGCCTGTTACAGCCATTTCTTCGTCCTTGTGTATAATGGGGTCATCTAATAAAAGTCTGGTGCCTTTTAGTTAATTGTAGTTTGAGCAATTTCTGTCAGAATTATTATACACTAGCTATACATGTATATCGATAAACAAAGAAAACATCAGTGTAAAACTGTGACTTTTTTCTTATCCATCAGTTTTAACATTTGTTTTGGGTGCTCAAAAGAACCGTCTCATTGATTTCGTTGATTCTCTATTGTTTTACTTATCAAGCTTTGCAAAAAGTATTTCCTTATGAATTATTCGTTTTGTGACTGTTTACTATCGTGTTTACAGATTGCAAGTTACCGTAGCCAACATTTGATTGGACTGGCATGTTTTCAAACGAGTATGTTTGTCAAAGAACTGTAACGGTCGACTATAACAGGATCATTATTAACGGCTGAAAAAAACTCGTGTGCCCAGGAAAACAAGACTGTCGGTTATCGTAACATACTGCGGTTATGGTACCAATACTGGGGGTGAGAGAGTTCGTCCTGTTAAAGCCGAGCTTTCCTTCGTCCTTGTGTATAATGGGATCGTCTAATAAAAGTCTGGTGCCTTTTAGTTAATTGTAAGTTGAGCAATTGATGTCAGAATTATTCTCTGACATTTGCGAGGCATTTCTTGAGACTGGTTCTATTTGTTGTGATTAATGCTCGGATGTATCAGTGCATTATTCATGCTCATACAGCCATACTGCACAGATTCATTCTGCACATAGAAGCAAACATAATGTAATAATGCACATGAATGCTTTCTAAACAAATCTTGCTGGGTCATTGTGGCAATGCTCTAACCCTTGCCGTGCTGGGTATTTTATGTACGGTGACAATCTGTCAAACTCTACAAATTTACCAATTGAAACAGCAAGATTCCAGTTGTATAAGCAGAGAGTGAAAACAGTGTTGATCCTGATCAGCTGGCTTCTCAGAAGCCAGCTGATCCAGATCTTCACTGTTTTCAAAATAGAATCCGGGCTAAGCATTGTAAAGGTTCTAAGAACCGCAAAGCAGGAAATTAATATTCAAGCATTTGCGGGCAAAAACGTCTAGACCGGTCTGCGCATAGTCTCAAAGCGAGTTTTAAGACCATAATTGTTACTAGAATTTTCTGTAGGCTGACAATGTCGTTCTCTACTTGTGCATATTGAATGTCATACAACGTATACTATGGTGCTGATCAAGGCATTCTCTGTCCTCAAATATAGGTGGTATGCTTTGAGACAATATGCAATGCAGACTGATTTATTGACTCTTTACCTGCTTGTGCCGTTTGATGATATTTGTGCAAGCAGTCTGGACTCAGATCAGGCCCGACAAAACGCGTGTCACTGACTGTTTGACACTGATGGTGTTCGTGGATCATGAAAAAAAGGATAATTGTGAAAAAATATAAAAACGACCGTGAGACGACTAAAAAGCATACAGAATTTCCGAACATGCAAAGCGATGAATCTTTTGTTACGTGCATCTGCTCCAGTGACCGATCTCGCTTCGTGATTTTAGCATGGTCTCTCTATTGATTCAACTGAAAATGTTCTACAAGACTATAAAATGAGCCAGTGCATGAGATTTCCAACAATGTGATATTTTGACATGTGTAGACTCAGACGAGCCTCTGCAGCCTCCTTTTAAGCTTAGAAACTCCAAATGGTGTTCAGTCAGTAGCTTAACAATCGTAGAATACTCAAGCGACTAGCAAAGGCTCTGATCAGACTGCGCGTATGCGCAGGCTGATCTGAGGCTTTGCTGGTCGCACATACCATATTGTTTAATAGCATGCACTGGCTCATAATTTAATGGTGTTTCTGCGAATTGACTGTTCTAAGCCGGTGCTTCTTTAGAGGTTTGTGGATCATTTGCGTTTTTTGTGTCTTGCGTTTCTCATGCTTTCGCGTCTGTTCATTGCTGCCTTAAGCCACCAGCTGGGAAAAGGGCTGACCTCTTGGCTCTTGTTGGTGATATTTATCGTATTTTTGTTACTTTCCCATGTGGTATCCTGGGTCAGGTGTGGTACTTGATTGTATCGTTTCCGAATCTTTGCCGTCATTCTTACTTAGATATATTTTACTGGCCAATTATGTACCCTAGTTGCTGCCGTTGTTAAAACACAAAGAGTGTTTAGCTCATATGGTGGCTTCTTATCGTGTGTAACACCGGAATCCCAATTCAATAAGAGTGCAGAGAAAATGTTGATATACAAGAAGGATAGCCTGATATACTACATTCAATGGTCACATAGAGTTTCCTGATCTTTGCCGTCTTTGCCGTCTTTTTACTTACATTACGCCCCGTTTGGTATCCCCACGAAAATAACACCTTCCAAAGTTGGGCACTTCCGGTTCCCTTTATAAAATTATATGGTCAATGGCTTCTGTTTTTGGACTTTACATTAAAACTGATGTGCGATTGCCATGCTGATGCAGAAAAATGCATCTTTATGTGGACGATTTGCCACAGTGAATGTAGCCTACATTGAAGTTTCTGGCGAGACTGCACGTGTTCGCAAGCTCGTAAGGGCATTTGCTTTTCACCCATTCAAGTAAGCAAACAAAAACGGGACACTAGCGACCCGTCAGTGAAACGCCATTTTGGCGTTTCGATGACGGGCTGCTTGTGGCCCGTATATGGCGTTTCGATGACGGGTCGCTAGTGGTCCGAGAATGTTAGACTTTCCAAAGTCTGTACGTTTTTTCTTCTGTCTTTTTATTTTAGCCTTTTTTATATAAATTTCAGTATCCTTTCATTCCAATACCACTGTAATACAATGTTCAAAATCTGACTGAAAATATACATTTCGAAGTATAGGATAAGGGGATTTTTCACTTTAATATTAAACAATTAACTTCTCAAATTAATTCTGAAATGTAGGGACTTGGGCAAGTCTACAAAAATGTATGCGATCTGGAATGCATTAAGTTCCAAATTCCCATGATCTGGCTCATATTTACGTATGTCTATGCATCGAATCGGAAAATATGTAATTTTAAAGTTTTATTAAAACTATTTGCTTACCGTTGCGGAATCAGTTTATACATCTATCATTATAATTGATTACTATAAAAGTAATAAAATAAGATAACATTAACACTTAGCATGCCAGTGGCGTCTGCTGCTGCTTTGCAAACAGTTTGAATCCAGATCAGGACCGACAAAACGTCGGTCCTGAACTTGATACATACTATTTAACACCCTGATAGTATTCCTGGAATACTTTCTTTAAAAGTTATTTTCAATTTCAGCAGACGACAAAAATATGTCAAATTATATTGTTCAGCATGTAAAGAGGTAACTGTAATAAGCCTTTGCCCTGTCAGTTAAGCCCGAAAATATTATCTAGTAAAATTAATGTAAAGCAAGTTCATCATCGGAGAGTCATGGACATGACTATCTCAGGACCCATTGTAATATTTGGCAGCACAGAACTGCTTCGCTTTCATTTAAGTTACAGGAAAAGATATTAAACAACTTGTTTATTTCTTTTTCAAATACTGCTAACTTCGATAAAATTCTTTTACTCAGTGTTCCTCCTTCAATAGCTTAAATCGAACAGAATTGATTCGGAACAGAGCATTTCTAAATCATTTAAAGTACATGTACATGCGTATTGTATTCATCAAAAATGTGATGATATGATTTATGAAGACCGCTGCTTGTCCGTAACAAACACGAAATTAAACCATGCAATATGCCGAAAATCCCTTTTTAGCAGCAAAAAATCATAATTCCAACTCCTAAATAGCCAAAGGAGGCCGCCATTTTGAATATTCAATCAACTTCATATACATTTTAAAAAGGTAATAAAATCATATGGGACAATATCAGCTGTTATCGGTTTTAGCTGCCCGATTATCTCCCTTGAATATTGACCACTCCTGCAACTTACCTGTTGAAATCTGTGGCATCAATTACACAGAAAAGTATACAAACCTTTAAATAAATTACTAATAACTAACTTATTATTAAGTTGCCATTGTTTTATAAGTTATCTCAAGAAAATTTAATGTTCTATCTTTACAATGATATAAACAAATATGAAATAACTTAATATTTAGTTTTGTCAAATTGTTCATCTTTTTAACTGGTAAACCCCCATTCATTTCTATGTAAATTGAATGAAAATGCTTAGGGTGAGCATTTTATGACCCAAAAATAATCATATTCTGACATTTTCTCGATGTTTTATAAGTTATAAATGGTATCTCAATCATCCAGCAATTTCAACCATATAAGTTTCATAAAAATAAAATAAATTTTAGTTCTGTCATTTTTATGTTGAAAATGGAGTTTTAGCGCCTTCTTGCCTAAGCGTTTAAAAGGGCGGAGAAAATGCCTAAGTCCTAATTGGATCAGTTGGATTGAGAGTCTATAATGCTCCCGCACTATTCGATATGCTTAGAGAATGTCGAGAAATCTAACATCATTTTTAAAAGAAAGGGAAAGGACAGCTGCTTGGGAGACATGATTATGAAAAAAATCATAATTTTTGTAATACGTTAGAAGTATAATACCACTGACCATGCCAAATCGCCGAAATAAAAAACAACAACATTTTATTACAAGTTGCTTCAATTTATTTTATTTCTTTATTTTAAATATAACAATTATTTTTATTATTATTATTATTATTATTATTATTATTATTATTATTATTATTATTATTATTATTATTATTATTATTATTATTATTATTATTATAAACACCTATCGTTTGCAAAAGAAATAAATATGAAGACTTCATCTGGCAGAATACTCGTACTTCATTCTCACACCGGATAGGCGGCGTTCGAAAACGTTAATACTACCGGCGGCATACGTTAATACTATCGGCGAACATAGATCAGAATAGTTAGAAACAGAGTTTTCGATTGCTATTTGTCGCCAAACTGGTTACAAATGACAATCGAAAACACTGTTTCTAGTGATTTTTGATTCGCGTTCGTCGATTGTTAAGGACGTTTTCGATTGTCACCTATCCAGTGTGATTCTGGTGACAAAGGATAACGGGATATGCGATAATCCTAGGTGTCAGATACTCCCTGGGGCTAAAGGTCTTATCTTGATCGTAATGAAATACTGATTTTACGGTTTTAACTGAATACACGACTTTGTATAAACAGTAACTGTCTTGTGTTGAAGACTTGCCCTTCTTCTAAAAACTTATGCATAAATAAATGCGACATGGCAGTGCATCAGACACTCGGGCTGATCTCAGTCTTCGCGCACTGTACACCTATCTTACTAGTTTTGCCATGTGGCTTCTCGTCAGAGTCTTTACTGTTCAGTAAATAACCTTTTTCAGTCATACTACCAAAACCAGATACTCAGACTGCGCAAATAGTTTCGTTTGAAATTTTAGTATTGTTAATGGCTTTGCAAGTATTGTAAAATACACGCATATATTATGCCGAAAAGTCCTATAAATAAAGAATAAGCAACAATGTAGATCCAGATACTTCACAACAAGACATCTCTCTCCGGGTCTGTATTGTTTGCAATATTTAACATTTAAATAAATTGTAAACTTATGATATAATTTTTGTGAGGTCATTAAATTCTTCGGGCAAATTTTCAACTTGAGCGAACGGCAAATGTCCTGGCGGGGTTTATTCCTGTTTCTCCCACTTTTAGAAATTCATATTCCTGTTGTTCCCACTATGTAAAATTTGGGACAACTTACCTGTATAGTATAGTCTGTTTCAGAATTATTTTTGGGATTAGGTTAATTGCTTAAGAGCTTAATACAATAGCTTACAATACAGTATGATTAATCATAATTAATCCTGATGTTTATTAAAACAAAGTTCTAAAATATGGCAAATGTACAAGTTAAAGTAGATTTTGTGGGGAACAAGCGTGGTGGTCAGAGTCTGGTGCTAGGGGGCTACAGGTATATGTTAAGTGGCGACTTTTGTCAACTGTTAACATTTGCAAATAGTTTGGACCCAGATCAGGCCCAACAGAAAGTCAGTCGTGATCGGTATCCAAACCGTTTGACACTCTGAGCCCATGGTTTAAAATCTTAATATTTGTAGCAGGCCCTGAATAGGTGTTCTGATTGTGTGTTTTAAGTGACAACCCCAGACAATAAGTTCTTATTACCCTTTTATTGATATTTCAATGTTTATCTGAAATATCTCACAATGCACGGTTATCACATTTTCAAGCAAAGAAGGCTCAGTAGAGCTTTGGCCAATGCACAGCCTCGCCTGAGCTTTTGCCGCTTGCGTTAAACGAGAGAAAAAAATCAGGAATTTGGTATTTGTCGCATTTTAAAACAACGAAGGCTCAGTCAAGTCTTGTCCAATGCACAGACTCGCCTGAGCTTTCGCTGCTCGCACCAATAAGAAAAAAATCTGGAAAATTGGTATTTGTCTCCTAAAGAGTAACTTAGCAATGCAAGAGTGTCCAACTTATGATTGCATGCGGAGACACAGCTGTGTAGTTGAGGCATCAGACAGTATAAAGCTTATCCAATATGGAGGAACGCGCCTTGTTAAGAGAAGGAAGTATAGCCACCTTGAAAACAGACTCAACACTCTGAAACCGTCGAGATCACCGTAGTACTGTACGCTGACCATGCTGATGCTGCATCCTATCTTCTGCATATTTGAATGATTATGAACTGAAGAATGTATCACATTATCGAGCAATGAAGTCTTAGGCAAGCCTGTACGTATGTAGACTCATCAGAGCCGTCTATGCTCGCATATACAAAGATTGCGGTTTCCACTATGCAGAGGGTTGAATAAGAAAATTATTACAAATAATTTGTAGCAAGAGCAGATCACTTATGCACATGTAGACTGGCTCCAGTCTAACTTATAATCTTATCAGGTTGATAGTGTCTACCTCTCTGATAGGGCTATCTATCTACAACCTAGCGGGCAAGGAAGTCTTAAGCGAGCCTGCGCGCATGCACTCATCATAGCCGTCTCTGTCCCCATATATATAGGATAAATTTAGAGTTTCAATTATACAGAGGGTTAAATTAGAAAGTTCTTGTAAATAAGGTTGTAGATATATGGATCTACATGTTAAATTCATGCATATACGATAAAAACCAAAGTCGCATGCGTTACAAGTTTGCAACCGCATGCAATTGAAAAAATATATGATGTCTGGTTCGATACAATGATACGTATGTTTCATCTCAACAAATAGTGCAGACCCTGATAAAATGCCACACACTGCCACATTTTATCTTGGTCTTCACTGTTTGTCTGAATTTGATTATTAATCTGGTGTGCTCAATTAGTATCACCTGTATGTAGTCGGGGAACCAAAGTCGCCTATCGTGCAAAAACACCCATTTTTTGCACCCGAAAGGTATACGGCTGGAATTTTGTATACTGGTAGTCTATATAGTGCTCGATATGAAACCACTGTATAGCAATGCGACCAGAATTGCATTTCGTGGAAAAATGCATTTTTGTATGCCACATGGGTCATGTTAAGCAATCTTTCATAGCATAGAAATTGTGATGTTTCCCATATCAATAAGTTAAAGAGTGTGCTTTTGGTATTCAAAACCCGTCTCATTTAATAGGTCCATTTAAGTACCCACAACATATGTTTTTGGTTGAGAAATAACAAAACTAATTTTCCATTACGCACTCTTATCTGGAGGATGGGTATGAGAAGCCGTTTGACTGTTCTATAATACAATAATACACTATCAAATGCATTTAAAAGTATGGGCAGCCATTTGTGCACCAAACTAGTCTTCTTAGGGGCATTCTTGTCATTACAAATACTATGCGGTTACATTTTGCATCTCAGACGGGGACAGACAGGGTTTTTACGGTGATATGATAATAGTTATGCGAGTTTTTTCATATTTATTTTACCACTGTTAAATGAAAGTATTGTTTTCAGTTGATAAAAATCCACTTAGTCCCTACAAGGACCCTCTGTTTCAAAGCTGCTGTAAATATGGAAGATAAACATCCTTTAAACCATGATAAATTTCATTTATGTGTTAAACTTCTCTTAAGTTGTCCTTGTATTTACCTACGCAAGAGCTGGCATGGGATAAATTACTAAGTATGAAATTATCGTGGTTTCATATTTTTACTTTTCGGCTACCTTTTCTAGTTTGTCATAGAAAATAAAATAAATTGTCTTAAATTATGTCCCAAACGTCTGTCTAACTGTATGCAGTGTTTAAACACATTCAATGTAAAATTTATTTATTTATGTAAAAAATATGCAATTCAAACCACTTCAGCGAGAGGATAAAAGTAAATAAGTAAGCACACAACTTTTTACGAGATATGCTTCCAAGCGATATATAAATAATTATCAAATACATTTTTGGGCAATAAATGTAGTTTTAATGAGTTTTGAAGAAAATAAATCTATAAATTTTATTTCAATATAATCTACATGCTTTAAAAATCAATAAGCAGTATTTTTAGATGACCACCACTGCTTCTGCGGTCTACGCCGATGTTGTATTATTATATTAACTAAATATTTTTCAATCCCGATCTTTTTTGATAAAAATATATAACTTTTTGAAAAATCATATTTTGACATGTTCTTGCTGGGCTTCCGTAGAAAGTTGACTGCTCTGACGTAATGCAAGTCGATCGAGTCTGCTATACAGTGGTTTTAGATACACCATAGAATTACCTTTGCAACCAAACAAAATCCAGCTGTATACCTTTCGGGTGCAAGGGTTAGCATTTTTTCTACCTTGGTTCCCCGACTAATGTGCTTTATACCTGTTTTATGTGTTTACCTTTACTGAAATAAACTATATGTCCTCAGGATATGGATTAACACCTTTTCACCTTATCCACAATTCCTGTTCTTCCCACCCCAAATTTACCTAAACATCAAAAAGTGGGAGAAACAGGAATACACCCCTGGCGAGACTGCACATCGCAGGTCTGACCTGAACCATTGCTGTTTGCGTTCCATATATTTCGGTTAAATATTCCCAGAATGCAGAGATACACACCGGCCTGAGAACCAGTCCCTATTCATTTGAAACTCAACAAATTTAAAAAAACAAAAAAAAAAAACAAACCAACTTTTTTCAAGTGAAGAATCAATAAAAATGCACAAAATTAACAAAATTAAAATGAACAATGAGCAGGAAACTAGTAGTTTTGTTTTTGCATATTTAATTAAAACTATGCGACGCCATAAAGCCTAAAAATGGCTGCCCTCCATAGATTAAAATTCACTATAATACAAACATCTGTAACTTTCATATTGTCATTCGATTTTATGGAGTTTGTGACTGGAATTTGGGAGTTAAATAAGGGTTTGCACTTCAGATTCATTATCCCCTTAAAGGTCTGCAACCAGTCACAGATGCACAATGGGTATTTAGTACCTAGTCGGAAACCCAATTCTAATGGTTAAATCAAGATACAAATTGGTTTATTGGAGCCGGAATCCAGCATAATATACTAGTTGGCATGTGCCTACAGCCGAGGACACAGATCAGTATGCGCATCCGCCCAGTCAGATCAGAGTCTTTCTGTTCCGCATGAAGAAACATTGGATCCTTTGCTACCCATAGAGCGCTCATCGAAGACTCTGACCAACCTTCGCGGATGCGCAGGCTGATCTGAGTCTTCAATGTGCGCGCATGCCAACCTGTACTTTTTGTTTGATACGCACCGGTCCATTTGTACTTTGAATTGAATTGTGATGTCTTTATGTATCGTGATACACAATAAATCACAAAATATTCAAGTCATTTTGTTGGTCGTTGCGGTTCGCCCTTTTCCTTTTGAGCATAAACAGCTGCTCAAGCAGTATTACGGCCTTCTGTGGTCTATTGAGCAGCCATAATAATACACCAGGAAGCTAACATACCACAAACATCAATAAATGAGCCATGCCATGAGATTTCCAACAATGTGGTATGTGCGACCAGCAAAGGCTCAGACCAGCCTACGCATACGCGCAGTGTGATCAGAGCCTTTGCAAGTCACATGAATATTCTACAAGTGTTAAGCTACTGGCTGCATAAAATTTGGAGTTTCTAAGCTTAAGAGCAGGTTGCACAGGCTCATCTGAGTCTACACATGTCAAAATGACACATTGTTGGAAATCACATGTCACGGCTCATTAATAAGCCTGATCAAGAAATTTAGGTACTTATCGCATATGCAAAAAAGCCTTCTTTAAACGCCCAGTCTGACCTATCTAGCTGGGCCAGAGGGCTAAATGTTTATATGAGTCCTTGTCTATGTCTGTACTTTGTGTATACGAGCAGCAAAGGCTCTGGCGAGTCGGCGCATATGCGCGACTCGCCTGAGCGTTTGCTACTCGACAATGCGATAAGTACGAAAATCCCATGCCCCGGCTTAGATATAGGTCACAGTGTCTCATGCGAACTAATGTTTATAGTCTAGAGATGCTTAAGTGACACATGATGAATTGCACATTGTCGCAATTTAAATGTTTTGACAACAAAATCGTATTTTATATTTCTCTCAAAATTAGACCCTGGAGAGAACACTCTGATATGCACATTTATGCAACTCTTAAACGTCCAGTATAAAGTTTCTGCAATCATAAAATACTCAAAATAGGCTGCACTTCTCTAGTAGCAGATTTGTTTGCTTTATTAGAACTGACTTAATATGTAAACTGAATCATCAACAAAATAGCAAAAAACAAAACAAAATAAAAAAAACAAAACAAAAAAACACGGATTTCTAAACTTTAGTATTTCAGTTTTTAAGTAACACTGTGAGAGTATACGCCACTGATCCTCGATTGTGCAACGACCGCGGGCTGAACTATATATATAATCATTTGACTTTATTCTCAAAGTAGGGTTGAAAAATAATGGTATTATGAAATTATAATATATTAAATGTAATTCCACTACTTTATTCATCTGGAACTTAGACTGCAAAGTAGCACCACACAAGTATTTTTCCAAAAGTTGGCACACTGCAAGGTATCATTTTCAAATATCACCGCACATTGCAAGGTATAACAATTACCAAAAGTTGGCACATTGCAAGGTATAACAATTACCAAAAGTTGGCACATTGCAAGGTATTACCAATTCCAAAAGTTGGAACATTGCAAGGTATTACCAATTCCAAAAGTTGGCACATTGCAAGGTATTACCATTTCCAAAAGTTGGCACATTGCAAGATATTACCAATTCCAAAAGTTGGCACATTGCAAGATATTACCAATTCCGAAAGTTGGCACGTTGCAAGGTATTACCAATTCCAAAAGTTGGCACATTGCAAGATATTACCAATTCCAAAAGTTGGCACATTGCAAGATATTACCAATTCCGAAAGTTGGCACGTTGCAAGGTATTACCATTTCCAAAAGTTGGCACATTGCAAGGTATTACCAATTCCAAAAGTTGGCACATTGCAAGATATTACCAATTCCAAAAGTTGGAACATTGCAAGATATTACCAATTCCAAAAGTTGGCACATTGCACGGTATTACCATTTCCAAAAGTTGGCACATTGCAAGATATTACCAATTCCAAAAGTTGGCACATTGCAAGATATTACCAATTCCGAAAGTTGGCACGTTGCAAGGTATTACCAATTTCAAAAGTTGGCACATTGCCAGGTATTGCCATTTCCAAATATCACCATTTCCAAAACTTGGCACATTGCCAGGTATTGCCAATTCCAAAAGTTGGCACATTTCAAGGTATTTCCAATTACAAAAGTTGACACATTTCAAGGTATTGCCATTTCCAAATATCACCATTTTCAAAAGTTGGCACATTGCCAGGTATTGCCATTTCCAAAAGTTGGCACATTTCAAGGTATTACCATTTCCAAAAGTTGGCACATTTCAAGGTATTTCCATTTCCAAAAGTTGGCACATTGCAAGGTATTACCATTTCCAAATATCACCATTACCAAAAGTTGGCACATTGCAAGGTATCACCATTTCCAAGTATCAACATTTCCAAAAGTAGGCACATTGCAAAGTATTACCATTTCCAAATATCACCATGTCCAAAAGTTGGCACATTGCAAGGTATCACCATTTCCAAGTATCACCATTACCAAAAGCTGGCATATTGCAAGGTATCACCATTTCCAAGTATCAACATTTCCAAAAGTTGGCACATTGCAAAGTATTACCATTTCCAAATATCACCATATCACCAAGTTTGGCACATTGCAAGGTATCGCCATTTCCAAATATCATCATGTCCAAAAGTTGGCTCATTGTAAGATATTAGCATTTCAAAATATCACCATGTCCAAAAGTTGGCACATTGCAAGGTATTACTATTTCCAAATATCATCATGTCCATAAGTTGGCGCATTGCAAGGTATTACCATTTCCAAAAGTTGGCACATTGCAAGATATTCTATTTCCAAAAGTTGGCTCATTGTAAGATATTACCATGTCCAAAAGTTGGCACATTACAAGGTATCACCATTTCTAAATATCACCTTACGGCTTCGGGTAATAGTGCATAGAGCTGTCCACGGCACCTCGGGGCATAGTATTGACTATTGACCAACCAGACTTGAAATAACTGTATACAATTACCTCTTAAAGTGCCGCCAAAATGCATCTGAAATGCTCTCTGCTCAAGACGTATGCTGCATATATTTGCTAACATTTTTGACTTATGTAAGCATAGAAGCAAACAGTGTGGACCCAGGTTAGACTGCTGCTGTAGTGATCTCCTTTGATCTGCCACCTGTAGAAAATCAATGTGAAAGCATAAAAAAACGAGTTAGGTCAAGTTGACAATTTATTTGTAAGTACTGTTGACGTAATCTATACTCAGTCACAGACACAGCTGTTTTCATAGGTGAACGACTTATCCATCTTTTAATCCAGATTATAAGAATCTATTCTGAGTCTGATAGAAAAATCCGTCCCGAGGATCGCCGCTTGGCATCACGAGGCTTGCACATACGCTAAATCAGATCACATGATACTTTTACTCTTTGCATGTTGTTTATTTTATTTTGAAGTTTGCTGATTTTGCTAACCGTTTTCTAATATGTTTACTAGGTTTCTGTTTCTGGCCTTGGAAAACTAGGATAAGTTGGGGTTAGCATTCTAGAGCAACAGTTGTAGAGTAATTATTCTAGAGCAAACTTTCATTATGATGAAGCCAGGACATTAACACCTTCAATATGTAAAACAACTAGTTTTTTGTACTTTGTAAGGCCATAGTTACTTGGTTAGACTGAGGCGGAGAGTTCCAATTTATGTATCCAAAATATGTAAATAAAGATTTACAAAAGTCAATAGACTTTCTTCTGAATCCCTTTTTTTGTATTTCGAAATGATCAGGATCCGATTGTATCAATATTTAATAACAAATTAAACCATCATTAAACCATCATTAATTAAGTCGTTATTAAACCTGGTTGTACTAAACTTTTAATGACGAATGTTAACTTATTGCATTATATGTACACATGTTGTTATACAAAAATGAAATAGAAGTTTAAACTAAATAAAGTCTTTGAAAACAAGCCTGCTTTTAGTGTGATTTTCTGATAAAAAAAGCAATCACAAAATTCAAGCTCCGCGTTGGGCCTTGATTTTTTACGGAACCTAAATATTATAGCATAAATTATAGTGGTTTGATTCGTTAAGCAGCTGTTTTTATTCTTTAGTAATTCATGAATACAAATATCACAATTAACATTTTACTAACAATATTTGGCACACAGCCTCTTTTCAAGGCCAATTTAAACTTCTTTGAACAAATACCGGTTGATGTATGCTTGGTCGATTAAGTAAAGACTAAATGTCCCATGGCATGACTTGCTGCAGCAGGGTGCGCACCACCATACCCAGCCACATGGTTGATTTATGTTAATTCAAATTATTCATATTCACTCATTTTGAATACACTTCAATTAAAGATAAAATATTTGAAGGTGATAGAACAGGCCCCGAGGTTATAAAGCGCTTTTCATGCTCAACTCAACTGAGCACAAAATTTATCATGCTCATAAATAAACAAGTGTTGGCATTTTAACATACATTAACATTATAAATACATCACCAGTCATTTAAATAGCAAGAAAAGTTGTTATTTTTCAATATTTTAGTTTTTATGAGCAGTTGAAAGTTCATGCTCAGTTGAGTTGAGCATGAAATTACATTTATAACGGACGGGACCTAGTCCATTTTTTCCTTCAAGCCTTTAGTGACAGTCTGTTGATAATCTTGCAAATGTTTCTCCTCGTATTTAGAGTAGTAACCAATTAGCTGTAAAATCAAATTACAATAATCGTTTTAAAAATAATGATTAAAACACCCCCAACAACAAAAAGCATTAAGGCGCCGCGACATATGATTTCCAACAATGTGGCATTTAGACAAGTGTGGACTCATGCGAACCTGCGCAGCCTCCTTTTAAGCTTAGAAACTGCAAATGATGTTCGGTAAGTAGATTAACAGTATAAAATATTTATTAAGCCTTAAATTCGAAATGGATTAGTCCGAAATTGAAAAGGGCGGAACATATCGTTGGGCGTAAAAGGGTAAAAAAAGTTTGGAACCGTTTCACATGAGCCAGCTGGCTGATATAATCAAAACCACAGGTCATATGTTTTTTCCCATGACACTGGTGAAAAGCTGTTGCATGTAAACAATATATCATTTCTCACAGAGCTCTAAGTAACAGACCCCGAGGTTATAAAGCTTTTTTCGTGTTCATTATTGCTTCGAAACTAAACTGAGCACGAAATTTCAACTGCCCATTAAAACTAAAATACCAACAAATGATTTAAGCCTCTCAGATGTTGTATTTATCATGCTAATAAATGTTAAAATGCCAACAGTTGTTGGCATTTTAACATTTATGAGCAGGATAAATTTCGTGCTCAGCTGAGTTGTGCATGAAAAAAAAATATTTCGTCGGGGCCAGATGATTTATAGCCTAATATTGATAAAATAATACGAGCGTAGAGTGCTTGACTCGAGATTGAGGGACCAGGTTCGAGCCTCAACGAGGGCACTGCGTTGTGTCTCTGAGCAAGACACATGACTGGTTCAACCCAGGATGATTCGTCCGACATGACTGAACAATTGTTGCCTGGGACTTTAAGAATCCAAACATCGTAAAATTTTGATTCAAACTCTTGATACATTTTTTGGATAGGGAGAATAGAGTTTATTTATGAACTTTTTTTATAATTTCCTATAAAAACATATGTTTTGGGCACTTGACCCTTTGCGTACTTGGCTATGGCGACTCCTTAATGCGTACTTTGGCAAACAGTGAAGACCAAGAAGAATTTCCGCATGATGCAGCAGTTCATCAGGATCTACACTTTTTGCCAAGAATGAAATACAATTGTGTAATGGAAATTATAACCTATAGACGGATGGCTGAGAATGGGTTTGCTCCCCCCCCCCCCCTAGGGAATTTTGCAGACATATCCTATCTTGTAGAGAATTGAAA
Organism: Loripinus fragilis; assembly: GCA_964019695.1. Lineage (NCBI taxonomy): Eukaryota > Metazoa > Mollusca > Bivalvia > Lucinida > Lucinidae > Loripinus > Loripinus fragilis. Next base: position 110,109,758 of record OZ026517.1, read on the forward strand.
GCCGAGTCTTTTAAGAGATGTTTGCACTCTGTGCTCCGGGGCGTTAGTCTGTAAGAGCCTGTAACATACGTTACTTAATCAAACTAAGAAAAAGTAAATTGAAAGTTTGGGCTACAAATTAAAGACATTAAAATATTTATTTTTAAAAATCATTCATATAGTCTGCATACTGGATATCTCAACTACGTATGACAGCCATTTGAACAAAATTACGGCGTCCTAAGGTGTCATATACGTTACATAAATCAGATAACCCATTAAAATTTGCAAGTGTGGCTAACATCATTTACATTCACAATCTCTCTGTGAGTTTTGCAAAATGTTTTTAACCATGTCTGACTAGCTTATGCAATTGGCTAACAGAAAAATTAAAGTTTGTTTCCCTAGCTTAAATTATTTTTCTGGAATAAGCAATTAAACAACCCTACCACTACCCAGTTTCAAGGTGAAATATTTGGTTTTAAAACTAAAGTAAAAATAGTTAAAAATATTTGCAGTTGAGGAATGTGTTTCATTGTTTGGGATTTATTTGCTTACATGAAAAGACTCATAAATCTGCCAGTTTGTTGCAAAATTTTTAATATCAGAGGCTGTAACATATGTTACCTGATGGTATGAATGGGCAAGCTCATTGTCTTTACGTAAGATATGCCTAAAATGTGTTAATCTCCTCGAGGGAATTTTGCAGACATATTCCTTCTTATAGTACAACTCAAGCTGCATCGAATAAGGGATGTTTGCACTCTCTATGTTGGGGCGTTAGTCTGAAACAGCGTGTTATATGCGTTACTATATCAAATAAAGGAAATGTACTTTGTAAGTTTGAGCTAAAATTGTGAAAAAGCTCGCAGCTGTTGGATATCTTACATTGTTTAGGGATTTCAAACTGGCTCGTATGATAAAGACTTATAGATCTGCTAGTTGTCATCAAGTTTTAAAGATCAGAGAGCGTTACATATGTTAGCGTGATAAGTAAAATCATCAAACAGTATTTTGACATCAAGCTGAGTAAAGGCCTGCTCCATCCTAATCCCCTTTGGAATTCTGCAGACATATTACATCTTATGCAACCATTCAAGGTGCATTTAATAAGAAATGTTTGCACTCTGTATGCGGGGGCGTTAGCCTGTAACAGCTTGTTACATATGTTACTATATCAATTTGAGAATAAGAAATTTGAATGTTTGAGCTACCAAAAGAAGACATTAAAATTATCTAATAAATTGACATTCTTATAGTCTTTATACAGGATCTCTTTACTACATATGGAAGCTGTTTAACATTAATAGGGATAACCGTGGTGTTATGTGCGTTACATGAACCTAATTATAATGTAAAAGCTATAATTACGGCTATCATCATTTAGTTAAACAACTACTATGACTTGGTTTCAAACTGTTTTATTGGATTTTACAAACACATACTCAATTGATGAATAGGAAAAACCGAGTTTGCTTTTCTATCTTAAATATATTGTCTTATAGGAGCTAATACACAGCCCTACTCCCAGTTTTACAGAGAAGCGAATTTTGTTATTACCGTTTAAGTAAAACACATGAAAGCGATTACAGCGTGTGGATATTTTTCATTTTCTTAGTCTGTCTTGCTCATATATCTGCAAGATGTCATTAAGTTTAAGATCAGGACACTTAATGTGTACTTATAAGTCTTTGGTGCCAAAACACTAGAAATTATATTTATTTCTGATTATCAAGCCCATGGACTGTTGTTACAGATGTTATCAATGACCTTTTGGACACATTTCCTAATGCTGTGCATATAATGCTAAATATAGAGCCACAAATAGAAAAGATAGTTTTACATTTTTACAAGAAAATACAATAAATCAAATGGTCCAAACTATTTCTCATCGATTTAACACTCATGTTAAACGTTTGTCGTTGTCTGCTTCTGTGGTAATCATTATTATCACATGCCTCCTTGCAACTAGTAGAATCACCACACAATATTTCAATCATTTACTGTTATTCAATTTTACCACCAGTCCACTCAAAATTGATGAGCCATTATCAACTTTCCAATTTTGCCATCCATGGCTTGGAACATTCGGAAACTGATATGAATTCCTAATAGTTGGCTCTTTGAGTATGGGTTTCAAGTGATACTCTGCAAGTAGGAGAAAGACTAAAGCTTTACAAGGAGGAAAACTATGCCATTAAGAGCAATGAGTACCTGGACTGATGTACCTTGATATTTCTGTGATAAAGAATCATATCTTAGCTGGTTAACTTTTATAAATGTAGCCTTTCCATACATGCAACCGACACATTTTCATCTAATGATGTCTCTGCACCATTATCTTTCCCGAAGCATTCAAAAACTTATTTGAAGTCTTAGTACTTCTGAAGTGCTGAAACCGAGGTAACTCTTTCCCTTCAGATAAACAAACTAGATGTATCACAGCAGGTAAAGCAATGAAATGCAGGATGAACAGAGCGCAAATTAGACTCTTTCAATTCAATGATTCACTAAGTTTCTAAGATAAGAGCGCTTATTAAAGGATGTAACGTATATAACTCGTCATGATAAATGAGCAAGGGCATTGTCGTGACATCCTTTTTGATTACACAGTCAGAGGCAAGTGTTTTCAATTTCAGTGTTTTCAATGGATCATGAAATGAGGCACCTTATCAACTTGTTTACTCTGTATAAATCTTCCATAGAGCATAATATAGAACTACTGGTTATCCCATTCTACCTATAGTCCACTTTCCTTCTTTTGAATGCAAAAGCTAATGATATGGCTGCAAAAACTGAGAAATCATAGGTTTAACATTATTTTAAGACATGCTTCAATGTACTGACATCAAAAAACAACCAACTGCAAACATAATTGATGGCAATGTCCAACTTCATATTCTTTCTCTTATACCAGATAACTTTCAAGGTGTAGCAGAAATTGTTTCAGACGGTCTTCCAAAACCGTCAAGAGTAAATATTGTAACTAAAGAAAACTTATAAAGTTCTTTGGGCGCAGCAAAATAATATTGATCTAAGACCTGAAGACTTAAGCACCAAAAGACTGGATAGGTTCCATGGCAAATGATGCAAAAAAACAGCCTATCAAATTTCTGTTTGACCAATGTCAGAAATCTTAAAGTATTCTTAGAGGTACACGGTAGAGACATAGATTTTGCAAAATCAGAGCAAAGTTATCATTTGACTAGCACGGATGCAGAGGCAGCTGCAGTTAAATTGCTCTTGCCACTTCACAGGAAGAGATATATACCAGAGTCATACTCCATTGTGTGCATATATGTGGAATGACATTAAACCCATATTTAATCAGGTGTTTGATCCCATGACACTGACATGACGTTGTACTGGTTACCTAAACTCCATAAAAAACCCTATAAAGCAAGATTTATTGCAAATTCTAGTTCTTGTACGACAACAGAACTTTCTAAATTGTTAACCTCGTGTCTTACAGCTGTTAAAAAACATGTTATCAAATATTGTGAAAAAGTATATGAGAGATCCGGTAAAAACCTATTTTGGTCGATTAAAAATTCAGGTGAAATTTTAGATAAACTTAAAGCTAGAGATTTCAATGCGACCAGTTTGTCTACTTATGATTTTTCTACTCTTTACACTACTTTACCCCATAATTTAATTAAAGATAAACTTATTGATCTTATTGAAAGTACCTTCCAGAGAGAAGGATCTCCTTACCTTGCATGTAGTGACAGAAATGCATTTTTTACTTCAGAAAAACCTAAAAAATATCATGCATGGTCGTGTCAAAATGTATGTGATGCGCTGACCTTTTTGTTGGACAACATTTTTATTCGATTTGGCACCAAGCTCTATAGACAAGTAGTTGGGATTCCTATGGGCACTAATTGTGCTCCCCTGGTTGCTGATTTATTCCTGTTTTGTTATGAAAGGGACTTTATGATGTCTCTTTCTGATGATAAGCAGGCTGATGTTATTGATGCGTTTAACACTACTTCCAGATATTTGGACGATATTTTAAATATTAATAATGTTTATTTTGAAAATATGGTTAGTCAAATATACCCTTCAGAGCTCCAACTTAATAAAGCCAATGCCTCTGATACTGAAGCCGCATTTTTAGACTTGCATTTGTCAATTTCTAATGATATTGTTTCTACCAAAATTTATGATAAACGTGACGACTTTGATTTTGAAATTGTCAATTTCCCATTTTTAGATGGTGATGTTCCTCGTTCTACATCCTATGGAGTCTATATCTCTCAACTCATTCGTTTTGCTAGAGCATCTAGCTATGTTACTGACTTCAACACTCGCAATAAATTGTTAACTCAGAAACTTCTTAAACAGGGCTATCGGTATCATAAACTTCGCAAAACATTTTCAAAATTTTATAGACGATACTATGATTTGATTTCTAAATTCCAAGTTGGACTTAAATCTCTCTTGCGCCAAGGACTTTCGGAACCTGATTTCTATGGTGACTTGGTGTATAAGTTGAAGAAGATTGTTGGCTCTAATAATTTTTCAGCGCAGTTCATTAAAATAATTTCCCATTATAAAAAGATTGGCTATAACATTAATGAATTGCAACAGACTGCATGCTTGGTAGTCAACCCAATCACGGTTGGCAACTTTGCTTTCCTCTTTAATTGCACGCCGGTGGGTCGGACTTCAGACTCTATGATGGTTCCGACTTAAAGACTTATCTATTGGTGAGATGGTAGGGGCCTGATGCTTTGGCTGTTTGTCGGGCCCACCGGGGTTTACCTGTTGGATTTCTTTTGCTCCGGTATTCAGTTTAATTTACTGTTGAGTCCTTATCCTTGCTTTATCTCCTTGTTATATCTTGATTTATATGTTTTAGGAGATGATGCATTGATAAGTTAGGGGTCTTTCATGCAAACCAAATATTTATGTGGCTTGATCCACATCTGAATTAAGGGTGAGGTTGGCGCCGTTAAACCGGTTTAAGCCCTCCAGTAAAATATTTTACTGACCGTTCCAAGGCGGTACTTCTTTTGTGGATCTTTTATGTTTTTGTTATGTCTTGTGTTTGCTATGTTTTGTGCGCGTCTGTTTATATGTGCTTCGTGGTCACCTGCTGGGAAAGGGCTGACCTCTTGGCTCTCGTTTGTGGTGTCTTCTGTGAGTTTGTCACTTTCCCATTGGTATCCTGGGTCAGGTGTGGTACTTGATTGTATCGATTCCTGATCTTTGCAACCTTACTTACTTTGAAGAATGCTAAGGATTCAAGTTTGGCTGAGTCAAGTTGCTTGACGCTGGCACCGGCCACACATACAAAGAAAATTAAGTCTTTTGATGGCAAAAGAGGAGGATCACACGAAATGCTTATAAGTGATGTTTGTCACAATTACCAATTTTAAAAAGATATCTTAATGTAAAACATATAACGCCATAGGAAGCTGTTTATTTGTTAAAAATCTTTTCTTATGTATCAAAGGTATTCAGCATGCAAACTACATGAATAATTCAAATAAATAAATAGTTTTATGTCTTCTTTCTGTTTCTCAGACTTTTAATTCATTTATTCTTAAATTGATATGGTAACATACGTATCATACCATTACAGGCTAACCCCCCCCCCCCCAGTTAATAGAGTGCAAACATCTCTTATTTGATGCAGCTTGAATTGTTCTTTAAGGTAGGATATGTCTGCACAATTCCCAAAGGGGTGGAGAGGAACAGGATTGTACTCAGTTTGCAGTCTTAATACTATGCCATGATTCTACTGGTTGTGATGAAATGGGTGATTATTTTGCCATAGAAGCAGACACAATGATATTAAATAATTTTATTTAATAGGAATATTTATTAAATTGTGTCATTTAAATGAGAACTATTATTTTCTATCTATATGTCTATATGGGTCATTATCAAAAAATGGAGGAATCTGTGTCCTTGCTGATTTTCTCACATCCTCGACCTCCTCCCTGTTGCTTTTCTGTCAATAACACTTAATGACGGCATGTGCCACAAGAATAAAATACTTTGTCGGGTTCTGGACGACGCTGTTTGAAAACTAAAGCTGACGTAATTGCACTTTCTCCGAATTTTCGCGTGTCCCAACTTGAGGGTGGTTGGTAACCGTTGCCGTTAATTGTTACAGAAACAAATATTTAGTTGTTTATTATTTAATGGGTTAATACATCTAGCTGTATAGAAGTAGTTTCCATTAAGTATGCCAGTAATTATAAACTATTTCAGTGCGATAGCATGTGTTTACGGCCGTCCCTTGAGAACCTGTCAGTGCAGTTGCAGTTATAGAAAATTGGGTTTGGTGGAGCAACCCATTATTCTGAAAGTTTAAAAATGACGATATTTCGTTGACAACGACCCCTGGAGGGGACACATAGGATCACTTTTTGGCTTATTTACATCTTACAGATTTTATGTCACACAAACGTGTCATAAATTGAGTGCCATTTCCACATCTGTCAGTGCAATCACGAATATATTGACACGTTTCGTGACGCTGAGTACATTTCCACGGCTACGTTTCAATTGGCGTTGAGGGCGAGTTGAAGCAGATATATGATTTGGTTAACTTCGAAGAAATCCGTTCTTTCAACAATCGAATAAATGTGTGAATGTCAGTGCAGTCACGGTCAGTGCAATCACGTTCCCTATTGTGACTGCACTGACATGTTGTGTGACAGCACTGACCATTACTCACTTTGAGTTCAAAACTGTGAGTACTGTTGCTAATATTAAGGATTAAGTAGAATTATCAATGTCCCACCCCCTCCCTGCCTGTTTCTTCGGGGCAACTTAGACGCTTGACAAGATGGCCACGACAATAACCTTGTGGTAAAAATAGGTACATCTAAGCCTATTTTAAAGCATGGTTAGATTTTATCTCTAGGAGAAATGTGTGATTTTTTAGTCTTGCATAGCTGGATGAAAATTGATTTCTGTTGGCATTGAAATAGATGTACCTATTCGTTCGTCTGTCACTGCCATTGGGCAAATATACGCCTATATAAGCATTCAAATACGATCCACTATGGCCAGGTGTCAGTTGAGCGTTTTCAAGGTTATTGGATCTCTGGTTACTATTCTTCCAGCCTCTCGATTTTGAAGCCAGAATTGAGATGTTTGATAACCGCAGAAAGTGGCTAAGTGGGAAAAGGTGTGCTATATGTATCTCTGTCGATATGACAGTGCACAGATTCCAGCCAAACTAATCTCCAAACCATACAACTGTAGCAGATTCAAGTATTCCATACTTTTTTCACTTTCCAGTCTACAGACTAAAGTATATCCCCTCCACCTCCGTGCCTCTGCCCCCTACCCATCTATTATTCTCGTTAAATCACCAAAATATCACCTGATTAAGACGGCATAAAAACATCAAAACATATCATTAGATTCAGCAAAGAATCTGAAACAAATTGTACAGATGCAGTTCTTGTACGATGTGCACGTAGCATGGCATCATAACTCCACAATGCGCTGATAACATTCTTTAGGAAACTAGAATTCAATGGCTACTGGATGGCTTATTTTTGTCGAAAAAATGCTCATTATGCGTAGAGGTTTATATACTGGCGAAATTTTAAGCAAATTATTAGGGAAAAACGAAGGAAAATACGCGAACTTGTTTACGATAATGATTTGACGAATTAACGATTTGGTGCCAGCCTTTTTTTATCAAAATATATTATACGACCACTGCTTGCATGAGGTACTTTTTTACATTCGGAAAATGTTGACTAATAGAGAAATGGTAAACTTTCGAAAATCATGGGACTTTGTATGCCCTAAAAGGAACTTTTGGAGGCATATAGTAATCACATTATCCGTCCGTCCGTCTGTCCCGCTTCGTGTCCGATGCATATCTCTATATATTGTGTGAGGCAGGAAACCCAAATTTAGTATCTTGATGAATATTGGGATGGCAAAGTGTCGCGTACCATTTTCGGGTCGCTGTGGCATTGACCTTGACCCCTGACCTAGTTTTTAGAATATTCGTGTCTGGAGTAAATCTCTCATATTATTTAAGGTAGGAATCCCAAATTTGGTATGTGCGTGCAGCTTGGGATGACAAAGTGTCGCGTGCCATCCTTGGGTCACTGTGACCTTGACCTTGATCTCTGTCGTAGTTTCTAGAATCGGCATTTAGTCTGGTGCATATCTCCTATATTCTTTGAGGCAGAAATTCCAAATTTGATGTGTGAATGCATCTTTGGATGGCAGAGTGTCACATACCATGTCCGGGGCAGTGTGACCTTGAACTCTGACCTAGTTTTTAGAATAATCATGTCGGCAGCATATCGCTTGTATCATTTCAGATAGGTGATGAGTGGGTGAATCTTTGGATGGAGTAGTGTCGTCTACTATTTATGGGTCAATGTGACCTTTAACCTGATCTCTGGCTTAGTTTTTAGAATGATCATGACAGGAGCATATCTCTTATATTATTTGCGGTAGAATTCCCAAATTTGGTGGGTGAATGCATCTTGGGATGAAAGAGTGTCCCCTCCCATTTTCGGGTCACTGTGACCTTGACCTCCTACCTAGTTTCTAGAATTTGCCTCGAGTCTAGTGCATATCATTCATATTTTTTGAAGTACGAATCTCAAACGTGGTGTATACATGCATCTCTGGATGGTTATATTTCGTGTACCATTTTTGGGTCACTTTGACCTTGACCTCTGACCTAGTTTTTAGAGTAATCGTATCCAATCATATCATATCACCTCATATATTATTTGAGCTAGGAATCCCAAATTTGGTGTGCGGTTGCATCGTGGGATGGCAGAGTGTCATGTACCAAGTTTTGGTTCACTGTGACCTTGACTTATTTTCTAGAATTATTGTGTCAGGAGTATATCTCCTATATTATTTGAGGTTGGAATCCCAAATTTATTTGGTGTATGTATGCATCTTTGGATGGTGATATGTCGCGGACCATTTAAGGTCACTGTGACCAATCTATGACCTAGTTTCTAGAATAATCGGATCTGGAGCATATAGCCTATATATTATTTGAGGTAGGAATCCCAAATTTGGTGTGTAGATTCCTCTTGGGATGACGGAGTAATGCATACCATTTTGGGTCACTTTGACCTTGACATTGACTTCTGGCCTCAATTCTAGGTTTTTTCGTATCTATTCCTTTATATCAAATAACTAAACCTCAAATGTTTCTTATGCTAGACCAATTTGTTTGGGAGTATCCATCACGTTACGGTGACATTTCTTATTTCAATTTCGCTTTATACTTTTACTATAAATTGTGTCACTACAGGAGCTAAAAATGCCTATTGAGTATATGTTTTGCTTTATTTTCTAGCAAACAAAGCATAATAATCATTTCGTCGCGCAAAAGTTGCACGGCTTTTTAGTTCTGCCTTTAAGAAAATTATTCGTAATAGTACTACCCCTACTTTTAAGAAGTGGGTGGGGTAATTGGACCCTTCATATTTTGTCGATGACATAATAACTTCTCATGGTATCGCTTTAACCATCACCGAATTGATAGATTTCTAGTCCCAAGGGGTATTTTTACATTTTTTTAAAAATGAACCAGAACGTCAACTCATAGCTAAACTCATGCTGTCCCATGGGAAGATTTTAAGAGTTACCTTTCCTTTGCTATGGTTCACACAGTTTCTTTTGGTTTCAAAACAAAGAGCATAAAGTGTGTAAATAAAGTGTACGACAAAAATACCAACACAGGACATTTTTAAACTACCGTCGGTTATATATTTTCAAAATATGTGCAATGTGACATGCGATTTTAGTCATTACAATACTGAAGCGCATTGCTTTGCTTTCTAAACGTTTTTGGTATTGCCATTTCCATATTTAGTTACATGAAACATCCAACTCATTCATCAATTGTATAAATACTGAACCAGATTGAGGCCTATCAAATTGTACAATATGTCTAATTTCACTTATAATGTTCTGCACTCATTAATGTTGATAATGTTTTGCATTCTTTTCAAAAGGTAAACGTTATATTTTCCACTGAAATTTTGCGTTTACATTCAGGACATGTATTTACAATAATATTTTTTCGTGTCTACACCATAACATCCTCATGAAACTTGTGCCATAACATAAAGAAAATGCAGCTTTTTAAACTGATACCAAACATGCTAGGGTTTGTAATTCGGTTACTGAAATAAAAGACCAGGTTACCAACTTTCCAAAGGACCCTCGTACGTCCTGGTAAGTGTCAATTTCCGAAAACGGAAATCATTCTCGATGGCACCATTGAGACTGCATTAATGTACGGACTGATCTTAGTTTCCACTGTGTATCATATTATCTTATGCAATGTATCATGCTTTTATTCAATTCTATCATTTCGCAAGGTGGAGCACGTTATGTCAGTGCAGTCACAAACGTGTCAGTGCAGTCACATTCATGTCAGTGCAGTCACGTTCAAGTATAATTTAAATTACATAGAGTCCATCGCTATAATGTACTTACTTTTTATATCTGACTAAGCAATAATGAAATACTAAACTTTTGACAGAAATCATTTAGAATATAAATCTACACAATTTTGTACATAAAAACACCACACTTTGAAAATACAATTTTTTCGTGTAAGTTTACTTTAAACAATTCTCTCTCACACAGGTTACAACGAAATTGAATAAAACTCGAGTCTTATTAGGTTTATGATCAGTATTGTAGATCACTGTATTAAGATAATGAACATCTCGACAGAGACTGATTTAATGATAAAAAGTTTGTTTGTGACTGCACTGACATTTTAGCCGTAGTAGCAGGCATAAAATTATTAACTGACCGATTATTCGTCGAGTTAAACTTCGCATATTTTGAATATTAGTTCCCTCGTGTATGTTTGGTATAAATGTTGCAGCAAGATTGAAAAACTTGACACTTATTTTTAATGATTTAGTCTTTCTGGATTCCTCCATTTTTTGATAATGACCCATATATTTTAATATTATAGGCATTAGGAAATATTTGATTAAAAAGGTTATATATAACATAGGTAACACAATTCCATGGGCTTGTTATCAGCAATGACTGTAATTACTAAGACTAAGGCACCAGAGGCTAGAGATTAATAGGAAAACATGTGAAAAATGGTATTTTTCTGAAATATCATCTCTTACTTCCAAGAAAATTTCCTTGCTCATTCATTATGCCATGTAACATACGTTACATACTTTAATAAGTGCTCTGATCCTGATGTCAAACTTGCAAATGTATGATTCTTTTTTGCATTAGCAAGTCAGTGCCAAAAATGTAAGATATCCACGAGCGTCAAATATTTTCATATATTTTTCTTCAATAATAGATACCAAAATTGGATACTTAAAATTGGGGGTAGGGTTGTTTAATAGCTCATATAAAACACTGTATTTGAGATAGAAAAGCAATCTTTGTTTTTTCTATTAGTCAAATGAATACTATAGTAAACTAAGATTAAAAACACTTGTAAAAATGCACAAATCGTCTGTAAAATGAAATGATGTTAGTCACGATTTCAACTTTCAAAGGGAAATTTAATCTATGTACCGCATATAACACCATTGAAGGCTGTAATTTTGTTTAAAATGCTGCTTTTATGTAGCTTAGGCATCCAGCTTGCAAACTACATAAGAAATTTGAATAATTAGATGGTTTAATGTCTTCTTTCTGTAGCTCAAACTTCCATTTTGATTTTTTCCTTAGTTTGTTACAGTAACATATGTAACAGGCTGTCAGAGACTAACGCCCCGGAGCACAGAGTGCAAACATTTCTTAAAATATGCGGCTTGAAATTTTCTTTAAGATAGGATATGTCTGCAAAATTCCCTAGGGGGGGGGGAGCAGGACCTTTTTTAGCTTGAAGTCTACTATGACCTCGATACATTCAATGGACCATCAAACCAGAAGGAAGAATACATTTGTGCAAAAAGGGTGTCTGAGCAACCATAACATATGCTTTCAGTTGTCTATTTTTCTTCGTTTATCTGCTAGTATAATCCCTTTAATTCCAGCTACAGTAAAAACCTGTGTAAAACGGACATTTTCAAAAAGACAAAAAATGTTTTTCAAGACCGACTATCGCTTAATGCAGGTCAAAAGTATTACAGAATGCTCCAAAGCAGTGACCTATAATAGATCACTGTTCAAAGGGAGCATTCTGCAATACTTTCGACCTTCATTAAGCTACCATTTTGTTTTGTCAATTTTTGAGTGGTCGTTTTACCCAGGTTTTACTGTACTGTTTTTTTGTGTGTTTTTTTAAGTAACATTGGTCCCACGTACTTGTTTGTTCTATTGCGTGTTCTATGTTAAAAATGAAAAAAATATGACCATAGACAACCGCGTTTTCGTTTGTTCACCTCCGAGTTCGTAGACCACTAGAGATCGCTAGATCCGGTAACCCTGGGTGGTTCTGTGGGGATCTCTTAATATTGTCTCGTCAAATATGTTTGTTTTAGCTCTTTTCTCTCGTTAAGGCTAATATAAGTTACTATTTAGTCTCAGAGACGGTAACATGTGTTCTTAATTTCAACCACTGACAAGTTAAGAGGAAATATATTTGGCATACGAAACTGAAATCAAGGCTTTAACAGATAATGTCCGAGGTTTAATGAATTCAGTACTGAATTAGTGGTGCTGATAGCTCGACAAAATGAGGGGCCTGATATACCCCCAAACTGTTGGACATTCTAAGCTATTAATGTAAGATCTATTTCTTGAGAAAAAAATGAACTGAACCAGCAGACAACAAGAAGAAATATCTCTAGCAATGCAAAGAGGTATCTGCCAGATGCCCTAAACTTAGTTTAGCTCAAAAATGTCAGTTGAAAGTATATTTTCTGGTCATGCAATCAAATCATGTGTTGTAACATTTTTATAAAGAGAGGCAACGTTTTGAGGAGACAATGTTTATTTTATGTAATTATTTCGTTTTCATATGTTATGGTTGAGACATTTTAAAGAGGGATGTGGTCCTGGCATCTTTAATGGTCCTTGCCTCTAGCATGGTGCCATTAACAAAGCTTTAATGTTGTCCTGAGCAAGCAAAACAAACCAAATTGTTTACTGAATTAACACCAAAACCGCCTAAGTCGTTCAGAAATACGCATAAATAGTCTCTTATCTACAGTCTTATATTATTATTATTATTTCCTGGAAAACAGCTGTGTTCAAGGCAATGTTCTTTAAAAGAATTTAGAAAAAATCGTCTAAAGTACTCTAGCCGTTGTCCTGCTAAACGAGGATTCCAAATAATCAGTTAATCCACTAAATACTCCCTATAAACCGAAATATATGCCTTAACCCTTAATGCGCCAATCTCAACAAAAGTCGTCTGCTACTCTCGTCTGTTGAAATGTTTAAGAAGCCTCAATGGCAAACAGTGTGGACCTAGAACAGACTGCTCCTATATGAGCAGTCTGCTCTGGGTCCACGCTGTTTGCCTTTATACTTAATTCGTCAGTAATGCTAGGCAATTATTTGCAGCAGACGACTTCAGCAGACGACATTTTCAGATGCATTTTTTTCTTGGCGGTTTAAGGGTTAAAGACTGGAGCATCTAAACTGAAGCTGGCAGCAATGTTTAACTCTTTGGAGACCAGAAACTCCAAAATGGGTACATTGGTAAACAGTGAAGACCCAGTTTGCATTGTTTGTTAATTCATAATCAATCTTCAAGAGAAAGAAATGTAATAAGCATACTTTTTTGGAAATTATAACCTGTGACTCCTCAGTTTATACAATGGACCATCCTGACATAACTGTATCAAACTTTCTGGGAAATTCCATTGGGACACGAAGGGTTAATATTGTAACCGGATGCCATCATTCGCGTAGCTCCCATTACGCAGTTACGCACGTGCGTAATAAAAATAGTAACATTCAAGGGTGGTCACCCAATGTGGTAAAAGTGATTTATCATTCCACAAGGAACTGCTCTTAAAGGAAAGAAGTCGC